>JAKCPB010000697.1:0-263884 GCA_021442155.1 Cymbidium sinense | reverse complement strand
GATCATCTAAACCTTAGAACCCATGTAAAGGCTAATGGGGTTAACCCCTGTGACGGTTTTGAAGGCTAAGGTCATCTTTTGGTGACATTTTATTAAATTATATATTAAGAAACCATCCATAAAGTAGAGCATAAAATTTGTGGTGGCTACATAAAGCATGATTTTAGGAAATAGTAGAGGAAAATCATCCTAAGGAAAACCAATGTTTAGATCTTAATAATCAACACCAATTTGAATCTATATGTTCTTTTATAAGCTAGGATGATACTAGCAATCTAGCTAGGGTATTAATCTTCCTTAATAAAACCAACCTCAAACAACTCTTTTATTTCTTGGATCACATATTTTTTTAAGATCAGGTGTCATTTACATTGGGTTCTATGAATAACTTATGGGATATTATCTCTTAAGAAAAACCTAGAATTTTGAAATAGCTCCAAGTAAAATAGTTTTTATAACCTTTTAAATTCTAAATAATTTGTGATGCTAGCTTAATAGTTATTGATTTACTAATGGAAGTAGGAAGAGAATCTAGATTAAGTTTATTTAATTTATCTATGGTGGAAAGAATGCTTTCTATCAACTTGGCTGGTAAATTTTTTTCATGAAATTCTTTTGTTTCATTATTAAAATAAGTATGGAGTATAGTATTAGATTGAAAATTAGTTGAATTTTTACTGTGGAAATCCATACATCCTTCTATTTGACTTTTATAAATGGTCTTCAAGCTTAATACCATAATTGTATTGACACTATAGTCAAACTATAGATTTTTGGTAGAGAATTCCATCAAAAATAAATCAAAATCCATTAGTAATATTAGTCTTCAATGGATTTCCCATGGATTGCACCATGATGGTAAACCCTTAGTAGGAAATTATTTCTAGTGAATGTAAAATCCAATGTGAAGTAGTTTTAAATGGATTTTTTATGGACTTTTATGTTAGATACTTTTTTTTTTATAAAAAACTAATGGAAAAGTTGGCTAGAATTTCCATCAAATATAAAAATGTCAAAATAAATTTTTAAAGGGCATTTATGGTAGAATGTTTGATGGAAAGAATTTTGTTAGAAACCCCTTCGATACAAGTCTAATCTAACCTTATCAAGTGTTAAGAAGGCTTGATTCTTGTGTCCCACACATTGACAATGAATATATTTTTTAGAAATCTAAGATAGAAACACCACTTAAGAAATTTATCAGTTAATTCTTTTTTAGTCGAATGCAATCTATTGTAAATTCATGATCACTTACTATGAATATCCATGAGACTTGTAAATTAAGAAGTGTGACTACTAAATTAATATTCTATCTTAGTTATATAAGTAGTATTAACTGCTTTATTGAAACTTAATTTAATTTAACACCCAAAGTATCTAAGTTATTTTATACGGATATCTACAATTAGTAATGACAAGCTATTATTCAAATATCAAACTCTATATGACAAGACCATAATTAATTAATGTATATTTATTAAACTACTTAAAATTCTTTACTACTTTTTACAATCTGCCCAACCTAAGGCTGATAGGCGATATCGATAGAGAAGGTGAGTGGAGAGTGCAAGCAAGAGGATTGATCGAGTGGTGTGCGATATGAGATAAAAACATGATAATATTATGTTCACTAAACTCTAGGCAATTAATATAATGTTGAAACATTATTATGATCAATGTAGTCTAAATAATTTAAAGATCTAGTTAGTATTTATAATCTCCAAAGAAAATTTTCTTACAAAATTAAACTAGACATAAATTTTGAAATCTATATCAATTCATAAAAAATTGCTAATTATATAATCCCCAATTTAACACATTAAAATAATTGGAAAATGCATAACCAGAAAGTCCCAAGATAAAATTTACAAAAAAACACAAAACCTAACATGTAAAATAGTAGATTTTCCTTCAAATAAACATCTGAAACTAAGATTAATTATTTTCAAATAAATTTAGAGAAGATTTAACCTAAAAATAATTAAATATCTCTTAAAATATCTAATCCACTTTTCTCACAAAAGAACTAATGAAATCTAAAAAATAGCAATACAAGCAAGAGATCAAGTTTTCATTCAATTTTATAAAGATATTAAATCAAAAGGACATGTTTCAAGTGATAAATGGTGAATACTAGGATGTTTTGCATCACCAGATGAGATAGAGAGGAACCAGGAGAAAATCGTGTCTAATGGGGGGATTTTCTACCAAAAAAATCTGCTAAAAATTATTATTATAGAATTTTTCATTAGAAAATCTGTCATCTTTAAATGATTCAGTCATGACTTCCTCTACAGTTGGTGGTGGCTTTATAAGCCTCATATTCAATCCTATTGATTTGATGATAACTAACGTATGCTTGGATGTGCTAATGTATATTTTAAGTGTTTCAGATATATTCATTTTGAAGTTGCATAAGATTGTTAATTACATATCCAATACATCTCACAACATGTTTGATGCAATTGCATGTAAGAATGAAAGATATATCAAAATGGATAGCTTGAAGCTCAAGATACAATATCTTAGGTTATATGCACTGAGAACTATCTTAGAGGTTCATATAAGTTCATTAGCACAAATTGATTTGCTTATAATTTAACATATTATTTTTCTTATTTTAATTATTGATAATAAAATAAAAATAATCTTTATCTAATTAACATTCAATTTTATAAATTTTAAAAAATTTATATAATTCATACATAGCATTTAAATTATCAAAATAGTAAATGATAATTAATTATGATTGTAATTAATTTATTTATTTAATATAATTAAAATTTTTGTTTAATTTAAAAGTTTTATGATAACTAATATATGGATGATCATATCTAAATTATATGATAATTTTTAAATGTCATATTTCAAAATTGACAAAAATACATGAAATTGAATATTTCAATAAAAGTTATTTTATAATCATGGAATTTTGATCTAATTTCATCTCCAATAGATTTCTTGGATTTGTTTCTTTTAATTTGATAGGTTACATGACCCATGCTTGATTAAACTTGAATTTATTATGATTTTTTAAACATTTGTTGATTTTAATAATGAATGCATGCTACATATTTTGAATATATTAAGAATTATATTTGATTTCTTTTTACTTGCCCATGTGACTAGCCATTTTTTAGCTATTTGAATATAATATTTATTTAATATAAATCATATTTTATTAAATATTACATTATATTATGACAAAAAGATGTCAGAATAATATATTTCTTTGAAATAATTTAAAATGACCTTCTTGCTTATAAATAGCCTTCATTCTCTTTTAAAAGTGTTGCTCATTCAAATTCAAAATCTCTCTGGAAAATCTAAGAGAAAACTTATTAGATTTCTCTTCTAAGTGTTCTCCAAATATTGCAAGATTAAATCCTTGGTTCAGAAGCTTCAACATCTTCAACTAAGCAAGCAATCTCAAATTACTTAAGTTCATTTTCTTAATCTTAATCTATTTTAGTTGTTCATACTATTTTTACCATCTATTTGTTCTTTCAAAATTTGGTCTTTAGACATCAAAGTTTAAGTTTTTTAGATCAAAGTTTTTTAAATCATTTTTTTTCTTAAAAACTCTTGTGATAGTTTGTAGGATTTATTTCATCTTGATAAAATTTTTATCTTTTTAAAAATTTCTTTTGGTTTATTGAAATATTTTTGCATTAGTCTTATTTGAAAGATCATTTATCCTTAGATCTCTTTTAAAGTATATTTTATGCATTTATAATAAATTTATTGTGCTAAAAATAATTACTTATTTGCTACATCTCTTTTTTAATTAAAAGCTTATCTAGTTTACTTGGATCTATCATATAATAATTTTATTTAAATAATTTTTGATCATTTTCATTAATTCAAAGCATCACTTTGGTTGATATAAAATAAATTATTTATTGGAATTTTAGAGTATATGCTAGATCTATTATATATCAAGTTTCTTTATCAAAATAATATTTATAAAAAGTTAAATTATTTTATTTTGCACTTATCATTTTATTCCAACCAATATCCTTTATTTAAATAGTTTTTTATCTTGTAAAAATTTAGTAAAGCTTGCTATTTTTATTGTTTAGTAATTAAAGAAAAAGAATTTTAGTGGAGAGTTAGTCATTCTTATACTATTATATATATACTAGTTATAGTTTCTCTTAAACTTAAAATTATTCCTTGCTGGAATTTATTTTATTGTGCAATAGACTATTGTGGATTTATTTTGAAATAATTTTTATATTAGTTTACAAATTGTAATAAAATAAACATATTAGTAAAATCACTTTAAGATATTTATTTTATTATTTCTTATCAAAATTAAGTTTACATTCTATCTTGTTAAAATTGTAAGTTGTGAAGTGATCATTTAAAAGTTGTGAGATTACTTTTTGAATTGGATAGCTTGGTATATTTGTGAAAGATATATTTTATCAAAAGTTATTATTTTATATTTTTCTTCTCATGCTTTAAAATTTTTATTGGGGTTATACTCACCCCTTTGTAAGAGAGTATATGTTATTATAGGGGTTATACTCACCCCGTTATAGCAAAGAATAATTTGTAAGCTATTTTGTATTTTGTAGATTCCTAACCAGGGATGGCTAGGTGTGGACGTATGCCTTTTTTGGGATTTAGCTGAATCACAAAAAAATTGTGTGCATATTGTCTCTCTTTACTTTACTGTACTTTATTTTTGCTACATTGAGAAATGTATCTTGTCCTTATAAAATTAAAAAATTAATTTATTACTAAAAGTTAAAATTTAAGATTTAACTTCAAAAATTTTAAATAATGCCTAATTCACCCCCACCCCCTTGAGTGCTATAGTGATTCATCGTAGGTACTTCTATCAAAAATATTTTTGATTGAAAATTCCATCAGTTATTGAGAATCAATGCAAGAATCAAAATGAAGCAGTCAAATTAAGATTCACTGTAATAACATGAGATATAACTGATTATCAAAATGCTTGATCGATGATTCATGAAAATCATAAATAATGGGCATTATTGCGAGAAGATTCGACGTTGAGTTCAACATTTATCTTATCATGTTTGGTACTTGTATTTTTTCTATGATATGAATGATGAATGAAAACCAAGCACACACACAGTCACACACACGCTTGAGAGAACATAAACAATAATGTTTTACAAAATAAATTTTTTTAAAGAAAATCACATTTTATAAACTTTATCATATTATACGATGATCTTATTTTGGCTAGTCAGCTAAATCAAAAATTTTGTCAAAATTGTACAGATCATACAACATGATTTGAATCATACTATATGATTATCCATTTTTTTTAAATTTCTAGCCAACTCAATTATGTTGGTTAAGATCAAAATTTGGTAATTTATGCTACTTGTACAAGACGATTTAGTTTGTACTGTACGATTCATTTATGTTAAACATCACAATAGCCAAGATTAATTTGGGTAATTATAAACCATTCCTAACCTGACTAATCATACAATACGATATAAATCATAATAGATCCTCATTTGTTAATTATCTAATTCTAATCCAAAATTTGAGGGATTCAAATTTTTGAATATTTTTTAAAAATTTATATGTAGTGTATGATTAGATCATACAGGATAAATAAACAGAGAGATGATTTTTTTTATTTATACTATTCATATAGTATGATCTAGAATAATATAGTATGAATAGTTGCAGCTTTTTATGATGACCTAATCATCTAGGGCTCTAACCTTAGTAAATTGAATTGATCATATTGTGCCATTGTGAATCATACATTATGATTGGATTCAAGAATAAATTTAATATTTTTATTTAGCCTTCCCACCATAAATATCCCTTTTGGGGAAGACTTAAATCAATAATTCTAAATGTGAAGAATTTCAAAGAGGCTTAGGGAAGAGTGCTTAAAAAGAAATGTGGGGATCTCTCTCTCTCTCTCTATCTATCTCCTCTTTTCTTCTAAAGAATTATTATTAGTAAGGTTGCACTTGATTGTTTATTTTTATTTACCTTGCCTTGAGTCTTGAGTTTTTAACTCGAGATTCTGTTCTTTAGTATGAGAACTTGTGTAAGCATTGCATTTCTTTGAGAGATTTTTCCTTGTACCTATTATGAGGGAGTGGCATCCTTCTTGCCTTGAAAGAGAAGGGGAAAGAGTTTAGGGTTTCTCCATTCCTTGTGAAAGAGAGAGGCTTCTTCGCATTAGCAATGAATGAGAGAGTGAATTTTAGAGGAAGATTTGGAGAGTGGATGTAGTTTAGTTGACCCAACCACTATAAATCTTTCCTTTTATTTACCTCTCTTTACTTTGATTGGATTGATGAGTTTTCTTGTTATGTTTATGTTTTAGATCTCCTATATTTTGAGAATCTTAAAAAGTACACAAATTCATAGAGAGATAGTGAATTTTATAGTGAATCTGGAGAGTGGATGTAGGGTATCTCTCTCCTCTTTTCTTCTAAAAAATTATCGTTAGTAAGGTTACACTTGATTGTTTATTTTTGATTTACCATGCCTTGAGTCTTGTGTTTTTAACTAGAGATTATGTTCTTTAGTATGAGAACTTGTGTAAGCTTTGCATTTCTTTGAGAGATTTTCTTTCTACCTCTTATGAGGGAGTGGCATCCATCTTGCCTTGAAAGAGAAGGGGAAAGAGTTTAGTGTTTCTCCATTCCTCGTGAAAGAGAAAGGCTTCACAATTATTTATTGGGAATGCTAATACTTATAAATGTTCAGATGGATGAGTGGGTTTACTTTTAGAGATAAAATACAAAATTAATACATTCATGTAAGGGTTGGAGTAGCTCTAGTGGTAGATAAATTTAATGTATTGCCTTAGATGGTTTGGCCACATAAAGCGTTGACCATCTAATGACCGTAGTGAGATTTATTAGATTCTCCTTGTATTAAGAAAGTTGAGGTAGATCTAAAAAGACATGGGTAGGATGTATAACAATGACCCTAATTTATTAGAGTTAAATGAGAATTTGCCACTTAATATAACATAATGGATAAAAAGGATTCATGTAGCCAACCCCACATAGTGGGAGAAAGGATTCTTATTATTGTTGTTGTACTTGTATTAAAAAATCAAATATAAAAATTAATTTTTTTTCCAATTTATATTAGATCACTTTAATTAAAATTCTTTTTTTAACTCTTCCATGCACATTTTGAAGAGCTAGTAACCAATCTAAAGATACTCATTAATATGAACTTGAGTAAACTACTCCAAATTCCTCATGTATCATCATTAAATTATTAGCGTCGTGACCCCATAGACTCCTAAATTAGATATTGATGATAATAAATATATGTATAGATTTTCTAATAGTTTTAAGATTTTTAATATTATAAAATTTAATAAAACTCAACAAGCCACACATCTCTTAAGTTTTGTTAGATTTAGAATTCTGTGTTGTACTTTTTGCAAAATAAATTTACAAATGAGCTTACTTTGATTAAAATAAAATATTATTCATCATTCCATAAGTTTATTCTTCATAAATTTATGTTCAAAAATTAATAATGTAAATTTTTTTCATTTACTCATTCATATTCACATTATTTAGTTATGATTATTTTCTTTGCAAAATTAACATCATGAAAATAGATTTTGGTGGAAAAACTTATTTCCTCAAATCATAATTTTATTTTTATATTATGCTTGGTTTATTTTTTGTCCAACTTTTATTAATTTTATTTGGGCATGATTAACTAGATTATGAATTAATTTAGTCTAATTTAGCTAATCAAATTTTACTTTACCAAATACCATTTAAATTAAATGATAATTCCTGTAAAATTTATGGTTGATTAATTCCATTGATTTTATCATTTTATCTCATTTAAACTTAGTTTTTAAACATTTATTTTATTTATGTATTTTATTTTTATTAATGGTATAACTAAAATATCTTAATTTGCTAATATAATACATATTTTTTAAATAATTTTTGTAGAAAATTATTATGTTATTTATATATTTTGATTTTTTTTGTTTTACACGTCCAATTTTAATTATTAAAAATCCTTTCTTAAAAAATTCTAGCCATTTCATTTTATCATGTGGATCAAATTTTCCTTACTTTCCTCCTCACTAGGTTGGCTACAAACATGTGCACTCCTTGGGCGTGGGCCTTATTAGGTTGGGATTAAAATACCTTGCATATTTCAAGCCCTAACCCTTCTCCCAAAACATGAAAATAGATAAATCTCTCTCTCCCTCTTGCCTTCAAACCAAGAGCCTTTTGAAGCTATTTTAAATTTTTTTTTTTTTGGTGATTCTATGTTTGTTTCTTGCTAGATTCGGTTTGTGCATCAAGATCTACCATAAAGAGAGTTGTTGCAAAGAAAGTTTTTCTTTAGTTTAACTTGAATATCTCTTGATATAAATTTTTAAGATTTAAGTAAGATCTTTTTCATACAAGCTTATTTTTGTTGTTGTTTTTGATTTAACATTTTTACCTCTTACTTTTTGTTATTTGATTTGTTACATAATAAAATACCTTCTGGGCATAGTTTGTGGTTTTGCTAAGAAATTATTTTGATTGAATGGTCATTTATTTGTTTCAATTGAATGAAATCATTTTAACAGAAAAAAGCTTTGTGTTACTTTGTATGAACTACTTTAAAAGTGTATTTTTAAACCATTAATACTATTATTTGAGTTGAAAATATTTTTATATTTGTTGTATTTTATAGTTTAATAATAATATGCTCAATTTACATAAAAAAATATTTCATACTAATTATATTAAAGTATCTTATGATCTATAAAATACCAATTTTAATAGAAATAAAACAGTTATTTAAGTTTGTTTATTGGATTTATCGTAAATGTCTTTATCAAAATCCACATTGAAAAATTTTACTTATTTGATTTAGCACCTTTCATTTCACTCCAACTATTATACCTTATTTAAATAAACTTTTGAGCTAATTTATTCTAGCTTGATGTTTTTATTGTTCCATAATTTAGAAAAATGTTTTTTAGATAAACAGTTAATCATTCTTGCATTATCATATACATACTAATTATTATTCCATTTTCATGTTAAAATTATGCTTTATTGAAATTTATTTTATTGTATACTACTCAACTTAAAATCATTTTGCATTAGTCTATTACTTGCATTAAGGTAAAATTTTGGTGAGTTCATTTTAAGATGTTGAATTTTGTCATTTCTCATTCAAATTTATTGAGCCATTACTCTTTAGTATTTTTTTTTTTGCAAATTATTAGTAGATGTATGGTTACCATTTCAAGTTGTGAGATCACCATTTGATTTAGGTAGATTGTAAGACTATTGTGTGATATATTATGTCAAAATTTTTTGTTGAAAGTAATATTTTTATTGGGGTTGTGCTCGCCGTTTATATTTTTATTTATTTTATTTTCAAATCAATTCAAGTCTAGTCCTTAGTTGAAATATTCATTAATTAAGAATTATCTAATTATTGAAGGAATTTAAACCACTTCCCTCTGCTTCTCTTGTTTAGCCACTTAAAGATTGAATTTGATTTGATTAATTTTAAAATATTTGCTCCATGTGTTTCAAAATCAAATTATTTCCTTATGCATTTTCCTTATTAATTTTTTCGCTCTCTTTTTCCCATTGCCTGGCCAACCCACGCTTGGTTTAAATTCTATTCAATGAGTTTCTTTGGTGACTTCAAATTTTCTTGCAAAATTAACTCTTCATCTCTTGTTAAACAAAATTCCAAGTGCTCTATTTGATTCAATTGCTCAAGCCACTCCTTTTTCTCACATCTTCAAGCATACTCAAAGGAGAGATGACTTCTTTCTTCTTCAAGCAATCTTTAATCCTTGGGAGAATACTCATTCAAGTCTTGTGCTTACACTTCCATTCTTTCAAGAGATGTGAGTAACATTGTTTTAATTTATTTTAATTAATTATGCTTCTTTGTAGTGATGGTTTATGTTGAATGAAAAGGATTTATTTTGACATTTCTGAAGTATTCGCTAAAGTTTTTTTCTTTCATCTTTCAATTGATTATAATATTACATATTATTATAGATTATCTTTTGAGTTTTAAGATTACATATCTAAAGATTTCACACTTGTTTGTTTTTAAAGCTTTCATATTCAAGGCTTTTGTATTTCTCTTTTTACAAGTGTCCTTCAAAGGTTAAATTAAGTTAAGTACTTTTCATCAAGCAATTTCAATTATCATTGCAAAGTTTAAAATTTTTAAAAAAACAAAAATATATTATGAGCTCTCTTTTATTTGTCTTATTATTGCTTGATTGAGATTGTGAGCAAAATTATTTTAAAATCAAAGAGTTAGAAATTCATCATTATATTTTTTTTTCTTGTACTTTGTGATTTAGGCTGTACTTGGTTGGTGTAGGAGAGTTCATAATTTTGGGTTAAACTTGCCTAGTGTTGGAAAGTATGGTGTTTAGGATTGTATTGCTCATCATAGGAGAATATGATAGATTCTTTTTAATCTAGTAATTTAAAAAATTTGTAGCATAAGTTATTAGCTATGGACATAAGCTGGTTTTGGAAGTCATCAAATCAAGTAAATATTTCTATATTCTATCTTTTTGTTTTCTCACATTTATTTTTTTGTACTCTATCTTAATTATTGTTGTGATATAATTAATTATCATTTTTTCTCATTAACATTTCTACAAAAATTAAAAGCTAGGTTTTAACTTGAAAATTTCTAAAATATCTATTTCAACCCCCTCATAAGTGTCATAACCTCTTAAAAAGTTATACTTGTATAGTGTATGAAAGTACATTATTTGCAGTTATACATGCTCAGTGTTGGCGAGTATAGAGGATTATTATAATCTTATGAGATTGAGTGGATTATTAGCTTTAGATTGTTAGGCATTGATGTAGACTAGTTTTTGGGTTTGGTTGTACCATATAATAATTATCGTGCCTCCTATCTTTTAGTTTTATGAACTTATTTTTAGATTATTGTTGTGCTCTATTAAAAGATTCAAGTTATTTTTAATTAATTTTTTATCAAAATAAAATTTATGTTTTAGCTTATAAAATTATTAAACACCCAATTCACCTCCCATTTTGGGTGTCCTAACCACTTAAAAATAATAAGAAATAATTAAATAAAAAACCTTTTAGGACTTCCAATAAATGTAATAAAATAGTTATAGAGAAATACCAACTATTGATTCTTCTAAACCATTTGTATCTTCATCTACTAAACCAATTATAAATTTCAAGAAAAATTAGATAAATTTTATCCATTCAAGATAGATTTTGTCAAAAATTATTAGATTCTATGATGCAACTCCCAAGGCCAAAAAAACCCAAAGAGGTTGAAAAACTAAGCACACATTGTATTTCCCTTATTATCAAAGTTTATGGCATATTATCAAGAATTGCATCATATTAAAGCATTGGTTGGAGAGTTAGTATACAATAGGGAAGGTTGAAATTCCTAACAAGTATTTAAAAGAACCACTTATACTATCAAATATGTATTCATTTCTTAGAACATGAATAAATCAACTTTATCTTATTTTTCCCTTGGAAAAGTATCTATATAATTAATTGCTCTCATGAAGAAATCAAGAACTTGTGTTGATTTTGGCTGAGTTTCCCAACTAAAACTTAGGCCAAATTCTTTAAATGAAGAATATGATTATGACACTTTGAGAAAATAAATTCATAAATTTTAGTTAAGAAGTGGAGAAGTTTTTTCAACTCTCAAGAATGTTAAAAATAATAAAAAAAGAAATTTATAACTAAGAATTTAGATAAGTCCTCATTTGAAGAGAATCAAAGTCCAATTATGCTCAAAATGGAAGTCAAAGTGGACTATAATATTCTAACCCACTTAAAATGTCTTCTTATAATGTTAAGTATTTATTTTGCTCTTTTGTTATCATACGAGATGCTTTAAAATTTAATTAAAGTTTTAGTATAATCAAAAGTATTTTGACATCATTTTGCAATGGAGAAGATGAAGGAAATTATTCCTACAAATGAACTTTTGCTATCACTTTCTCAGATGAAGACCTATTACTTAAAAAAGTGGGATTGTCCCCATAGGCTTCTTCTTCTTCTTCTTCCTCCTACCCTTTATTCCTCACTACTCTCTTACTAGAAGTGTAGGACCTTCCAATAGCGGACAACTAGTGGTTATTCAAGGATGCTTTCCTCCTACATGAGATCAAAGCCAAGTCCATCACTACAAACTCTAGGTAAAATTTTAGAAATGTAAGTTTTATGCTGATTCCTCTCTTAGAAATGATATTTTGCAAGATTTCCACCATCAAACTTAGATTTGCTGGAAAATAAAATGGCATATCACCATCGATCTACAATCTGAAGTAAAAGGAATGCTTGTATACCTCTAAAATCCTAGAATTCAAAAAGAACATCTACCATTGAACTTAGTTCTGGCATGAGAAGAAAAGGAAACCTCCCTCCATTAATCTTAGATCCAAAATAAGGGAGAATTATACTAAAAACATGAGAACCTAGCATTTCTAAAGTGTTACTCTATCAAAATTTTCATAAAAATTGTTAGAATACTCAAGAATTCACATTCAATATATGCATTTCTATCTCAGAAGATCATGTGAACCATGGCGCTAAGCTCTCAGAAATGAAGTCCTTAGTGCTCTGGCTCATAGCAATGAGGCACCGAATACTTAGCGTTGAGGCACTATTCTCATGGGTTTCATCTATTTAACACAGCATCGAGGCATCATGTCTAGAAGTCTGTTCTATCATCAAACTTAGTTTCTATGTGAAACAAAATGCTCCCTCTATTAATATTAGATTCAGAATAAGGGAGAAGAGTTTTAATGCACTAAAAAGAAAAATAGTTATAAAGAGCACATTATAAGGCATCATGCCGCCAAAAATTTTAATTTTTCTCAGAAAAGACAGTTAATGAAATAGTGCTGTGACAGTAATATTCCAACACTGAGGTGTTGCTTCCTCAAAAAAATAAAACTTAGGCAAACATCCAATAGCACCGTAGCACTAATGCCATAGCATCAAGGCACTATATTCTTGAAATAGACATTTAATGGACAATATTAAAGCATTTGTATACTATTTCAAATTGAACCCATAGCATCGCAATGCCAAGCACTCTAGGCTTAAACTTATGTGTTGTAGGTTGGTAGTGCCTAGCTGCTAAATTTTCAACATATAAGTGTTACCCCTCATTTTTATTTTAAATCCTAGAGCTTTTCAAATGAAAAATTAAAGGACACATACATAGAAATACACAACGATGTGAAATATAAATATATTTATTAAAAATTAAAATATTACATAAATTGTACAAAAAAGAGAAATTATAAAAATAAAATAAAAAAGGAGGGGGAAACTAGTAATCATAATCATCCTCCTCTTCCTCATCATCCAGCTCTGACAAAGTAGCTACATAAGTGGGATATTGAGGCATCACAAGAAAAGAAGCCTAACTTAGATCTCCATGGATACAATTTTCAAACATATGGACAAGTGTCATAATAAATTAGGCCAGATTAAAAAACTACTTTCATTGTTGGTCCATGTGATAATCAAACTTTTTGTAGCCTTCTACCTGTGGCCACTATCACCCACTTCTCTCCTTAAATTCTAAACTTGCTCGTTTAAGGATTTAGTAGTTTGGGATCGATGTCGTGGTGCATGTGAGCTCTCCCCCCACTTCATAGCTCGAACCAAAGCCCTAAATAAGCCTCTTTGTTAGAGGAGCCTTTGGAATGAGGACTTCTTCAAGAGGCTCCCCTAATGCACCCACCACAGTGCACAAACCATAAATGAGGGAGAGATGATCATAACCTACTATAGTACTATCCCTGAACATAATACAAATGGAATTATAAATTATCTTTCCTATATTTATCATAAAGCCCTTTTGAATTGCAAAATTCAAAGTGGCTTGATCTTTGGTCACCTCATTAATATTATCAGTGGGCATAAGCTTGGTAAAAATAAAATAGTGCCAAGCTTTAGACTTAGCAGGAAAGTTGATGATCTTTTTCTCTTACCATTTCCACTGGATGTTGGTGTTACTGCCAGTGAAAAAACCAAGGGTTCAACAAAATTTTGATGTTCATTGTAATATGAAAGATATTGATTATGTGCCACATTTGATAATTTATAATATGCATTGATAGCAGTGCTATCAAAACTTACTAGTTTCTCATAAATGAAGGCTTTATTCTCTTGGTTCTCCTTCACATTAGCAAAAAACTTCCCACCATGGGAATGATATGGGAGCTGCTCTCCAACTTCACCCAACCACACTCATTGATCACCCACTCCAGTCTCCCACATGGGTTGTAGAAGCTCCTTTCTAGAATGAGATTCTTATGGGTGAAGGTGTGTTGATACTGTACCTCTACTGTAGAGCTAACTTGTTAGCTCCTCCTAAGGTGGCTCTCCTCTTGCCAATGAGCCTCTTGAGAGACATGATTACCTTCTAGATAAAGGGGAAAGCTAAGAGAAAGAGATAGAAAGAGAGAGAGAGAGAGAGAGAGAGAGAGAGAGAGAGAGAGAGAGAGAGAGAGAGAGAGAGAGCTCTAAGGAGGGAAGGACTGCATAATGAAAATTTTCACAGCCTAGGGGGTCTATTTATTAACCAGGCCTAGCACTATTATACTAACCTCTTGAGTTCTAGAATATTAACCCGCACTACAACACTCATGTGCAACTCCTGGACGCTGATCAGCTGATCATGTCAGTTACCAAGCCGATCAAAAAGGGGCATTCATCACCATTAATTTTATAACTGAGATGACGCATTGCATTGATGAAGTACTATGGTGCTCTGACCTAGCACCGAGGCACTACTAAAAAAAAGTTTGTCTCATACTCTTAAAGTTCATGTATGCCTATTAGTTATCCTGAACTGACTTTTGACCAACTCTATAGTGATAAATCATCAGTTCCTTGGTACTGGTCAAACAATTAACTTGAGGAATAACTACAATGTCACGGTGCTAACCATGCAGCACCAAGGTGCGATATATAGTGCTTAGGAGTCATATTTTTAGCCCCGAGGTTCTTAGTATAAAATAAATTTAAATTATACACATGGGCACCAACTTGATAGTAATTGCTTAAGTCCATTGCCTGAGAATGCTTCGTGGGTTAATAAAAAAACTAATTAAAATCACCCATATGTGCCTCGACATATGCATAAAAATCTAAATTAAAAGTCTAAGGATGTTGCGCGGGTTAAAATTCCTGATTGGGTCCATGATTGGGTCAAAATTACTAAAACCTAATCTTTTTCTAATGATGACTGTGTTGATTAAATATTCAACCAGAGAGGATATTTTAAAAATTAAAAAATGTTTATCATCCAAAATAACTTTAAGTAAGTAATCACCCACCCATCCATCATCATAAATGTCAAGGATTATAAGCTAATAAAATGTTTGCTCACAAAAGAGCCAATGTCAATTAAATATATCACTATATTCATTCTCAAATAATCTCATGCTATTAAGGATATGGCATGTTTTCTCTACATATGTGATTTTGCCAAAATGACACCACATGAAATGTGGATATGATCAAAACCCTCTGACTGGGTGGTTTGGCATCCATAAAGCTCCCCTATATTTCGGTCACGGTAATAGCCTGTATGATTCTTAATGGCTTTTCTCCTTTTGCCACGAACTATAAAATATATTTAATAGGAAACAAGCCTTCTGTTAGCTAAGGTTGACATAAATTTATCACCTTAGATAAATGTCACCCTAGGTCTACAAGAACTCCTTAGAAGACTCAACCTAAGGCTGTTAATAAGGATTCTAAGGCCAAGAACTATTCTCGTTAGCTAAGTAGATTAGGGACTATGATAGTTTAGGATGATATAACCATGGGATCCTTATCAAGAGTGTCATATAAAACCATGGGATCCTTATCGAGAGTGTCATCATTCCCCCTCATTATTTATGCCATAGTACACATTGCTAAACACCAATTCATATCAGATAAAATATGTTTATTCTTTAACCTTAATCTAGAGTGCTCTCTTTCTATGGTAAGAGGGGTAATTAACTATGAGGGATTGCTTTGGGATTGTACTTTCCCATGTAGGAAAGTATGGTGTTGAGGTTATACTTGCCCATGTAGGAAAGTATGGGTTGTACTTGCCCATGAAGAAGAGTATGGGAGATTTTTTTAATCTCATTTGACTTAGTGAATTCATGTTGCTAGTCATGAAAGTAGGTCGCTTTTTTTGGCCCATCCACATAAAAATATATGTTCTCTACTTTCATTTTCTGCACTTTACTTTACTTTACTTTAGTTATTTGTTGCATTGCATTTTTATAGATTATTATATCTAATCATTTGGAACTAAATTTTCTATAAAACTTTGAAAACTAATTTTTAACTTAAAATTTTCTAAACACCCAATTCTCCCACTTTCTTAGGAATCATAGCGTCATAACATAGTAACCATAATAAATCTACTTGACATGAAACCAAACTAATTTTGAGAAACTTTTTAATCACATCATAACACATACTTTTATGCATGGCATTTTAACATAATTCCTCTATAACTTGCAAAGTCTTGTGCATCACCTTTATTCTTAAAAATAGAAACCAACAAACTCTTTCTCCACACATCGAACATATTTTTAGCCTTTAAAATAACATCAAAAAGATTAATAAGCTAAGAAATTCTTTAACATCCTAAGCATTTCTGCACTTCTATTGAAATATCATCAAGTCCTATTATTTTTCTACATTTCATTTTTTTTAAAGCATCTCTAACTTTAGTTTTACTAATATGATGATAAAAAATAAAATTCTCAATTTTTGTATAGAATACTAATGCTAATAAAATCAATAGTACTCTAAAAATATTCATCAAACCTTTATCAAAAGATCGCATCCACCTATGTACAATATCCTCTTCTAAGAAAAGCACTATCTGATTTTCATCCTTAATGCACCTCACTTGCCGCCCCAACCAAAATCCCCACCTAATAATGTCTTCCACCTGAATCAACCTTTTGGGGTGAGACTTAAAAGCTACAAGGGACTAGGTTACTTCTCCTATTTCTTTGCTTCACTAACTTATGCATACATATTTCACCTTCTTTGATATCTAGTCTTTCGTATAAATCACTAAAAGTTAATTTTTTTGTATCACATGCTACTTTCTTAGAATCTCCACAGGCCACTTTATATCTTTATCAATTCTCTGAGTTTTTACATATAAACCAAATTTTTCAACAAAGCTTCTTATTTGTTATCTTTTCTTGCACATTTTGAATCCACAACCAACTAATTTTATTAAAATAAACTTTTCATTTTGTTTCTCCAAGCAAATTTTTTGTAACTTGCTTAATTCAACTTATTAAAATCTAAAACTGGCAATCGATATTGGGTACTTAAAATTTCACCCATAATAACTTTATAATCATTAAAATCAAAATGATTTATTTTTCTTATAAAAAAATAATTATTCTATTTTTTATTAGATCTTTATATATAATGATATGCTTATCACTTTTAAATAAGGTATTATATCACAAAATTATAAAATAAAGAAAAAAAATTTAATATAATTCTATCTTTTCATCAATCACTCTAAATACATAGCCATCATGAATGTTTTAAAACCTTCTATTATCTACCAACATGTCCATTTAAATATCCTCCAAGAAAAACCTTTTCTTCAAGACATCTCATTTTGTTAATCTCTCCAAATCATTCCAAAAAATTTTCTTAGCATACATTCGAACATACTTAAGGACCATAAACACTTATAACATTAACAATCTTAGTATCAACAACAACCTTTAAATCTATAATTCTATCCTTAATCTTATTAACATATATATATATAAGTTATCCTCCAAACTTTTATCTATAATCGCACTTACACCATTTCTAGTTTGATTCTTACATGAATATGAAAGTTTAGAAATCTAAAGTATAAATGTCCTTGGCTTTCTCCACAACCCATTTAGTTTCTTGAATGCATAAGATGTTTATCTTTTATGGACCATAATACTATTAATTCCATTAATTTATTTATAAAAGTACTTACAATCAAAATTCCTAACCTAATACCAATATAATGGACTAACTTCTTTGCTCACATATGTCCAAAATGTGGGAACCCTTGCCTTTTTAACACTACACTTAGGTGTTGATGCAGTAGTCCTTGCATACTTTTCACTAGCTTTAACATTATATATTAAAGGGTTCAATATATTATTTTTTTTGACAAGTTTTATGCTAATCAACTTTTAATGCAAAATTTTTTCAAATTCAAGTTGGTACCCAACAAAGAAATTTTTATAGTTGAATTTTAATATAATTTAAAAATTAAAAAAAAATTAAAAATAGAGATTTTAAAGTCTTTATAATTTTTTAAAATAAATTTTTATGTTTTAAAATTAACATTAAAGAGTTTTAATTTTTCTTAAAATATGAAATTAATTCTCAAGAATGTCAAGAGTTTAAGTCAAAATACATATCTTATTTTCTAGATTAATATAATAATTATAAAAATAAAGATTTAATTTAAAATGTTAATTGCATTTGTTCTTTTAAATGAATGAGGGCCCTATATTTATAATCAAACAAAAGAACATTAAAAATATTTAATAAGAAATTAGAAATTATTCAATATTTTTACTAAGGTACACTAAATTTATTAAAATTAAAATAAAAAATTTTCAATCAATTTAAAACTTCTTTAAAAAATATTTATAAATATGCAATATATATTAACTACCATATATTAAGTTGATCAAGGAATAAAGAATAACATCAAATGTGTATTGATTTCTAAATAATGAAAATTATGCCTTTTGAATTTTGACAATCTATATCTCATGCATCATAATTCAAAAGCACATGAAAATTGGAAATATTACTCATATGCCTAAGGAGGTTCCAATCACAAAGCTCAAAAGGAAAATGAAAGCCAAGCTTTGAAATCCAATTAGAAGGAGTAAACCGATGCTTGAAAAACACATTTGAGTTTTTTTAAAATCATTTTCATGTTATGTCAATTGTAAATCATATTCATGATAGCAATCGTGCATATCTCCCCATGCTTCCTTACTCTATGGTTATTAGCTATTTCATTAAATATCTCCATGTAGATTACATCATCTCGAACATCATGATAAAGATGCATTCTTATGTTGTCGCTGAATGGTGAAGAGACATCTAACTTGGAAACAAGAAATATTGATTTTAATTCTTTCCCACCATCTTTCTACAAAGGTCCCAAGTCTACTCGTGAAGACCCTAAGCTACCATTCATTAAGAAACATGCTAGGAAACTCAACAAGACTACAATTTTCATAAATGTAGAAGAAATATGTATGCTCACTGACCCCTTTAAGTTCTCCCAAACTGGAAAGTGTGTTTCCAAAAGAATCACCATGTCTAATGTTTGGGATTTCATCATTTACCTTAAGCTAATTGAAAAATTGTTAGGGGATTCAACATATGAACTTTCTAATTAGGTTTTCAAAGATGATAAATATGCTTGAATCGCTAAAGAGAGTGTACTATTTAAAAGGCTTGCCTTTTAGCATCCTGAAATGGACCATAGATTTTAATCCTGATACTGAATCACCTATTATCCCGATCTATTATTGATTATACACCTTGTGTATCTAACCATTTGATTTGATGATAACAAATCTTGTGTAATAAGAATTATTTATCTTATTGCATGATAAATTATTCACAGTAATCATTATGAATGTCATTCTTAATTTAGATTTATATTGATGATAATTATATATATATTTTATGCTACTAATCAAATTAAATCCAAGTGTGCAAGAATTTTTTTAACACCACGTTCTTTAGTCAATTTAGGATGCTAAAGCTATTATACATGAACTAGGTGTGAATTTTTCAAGGATTAACTATATTAAGGCAATTGGAAAGCTCACAAAATTAAAATAAATCATTCATTCATTTCAAAATTATTTATTTGAGAATTATTCATAAATTCTACATCTCATATTTACAATTATTCTTGAAATTATTCATTTTAAATAATGTGAATTAAATGCATAAACTTTGTTGCATTTATTGCTAAACCAACTTAAATTAAGTTCACATTTCATTAAATTATTCTCATGCTTAGAATGTCCATTTTCCATTTATTCAATGCATGAATCTAAATTAACCAAACATTATTCAAGGTATTATCTCTCTCTCCTATTATTCTAGTTTTCTCTCTCCAATCTTATCTCTCATCCTAAACCTTTATGGATGAATTTTTTTCTTAATTATTTGCTAAATTAATTATGTGAGAGTTATTCAAATTATTTTTATAATTATCCCATATTTTTCTAAATTAAAAAATTCATTCATTTGAATCATTAATTTGAATTATTTTTGAATAAAAATGGAATATTCATTTGATTACATATGCAAATTTGAACTCTCATCTTCATGGAATGTTATGTGGCTGATCATATGCTAATCTAGTTTATTTAATTTGAATTATTTTTAATTTATTTTAGTTAATTCAAATTCAATTAAAATAAGTCATGAAATTTGGCTGATCAAGGTTAACCTAATCTAAAGAGCATTTCTCTTGGCCGAACCTCTTTGGTTGATCATATGCTCTTTAGATTAGGTTAAACCCTCTTAGAAAAATCCCTCTTAGAAAAACTCTCTCTTGGCCAAATTTTTACAAAACCTTTAGAGATCTCTTCTTGGTGAATCAAGTGCTAATTTCATCATCCTTTTTCCATCCTTGAACCTACAAGTTATTGGATTGAGGATTGCTCCAAAGAACTTGGCAGATTGGTGGATTTTCTTTTGGGCTGAAAGCTTAACAAGGCTTTCATACTAGTTTTGATCTTAAATGCTAAGTGACCTTGTTCTCCTTCTTAGCTTGAGTTTCTTATGTGTTTGGTCAATTTTTTTATGCTTAACTTATCTATTTCTATACATTCATAAGTTTTCAGAAAGTTTTGTGGTTGATGAATTAAAGTGTATTATTGTAAGTTGTATTCTCTTCATTATTCCTACATGATCTAAAGTGAGATTATTGTCTTTGTGATTATTTCATATAAAATACTTGTGAGTAACAAGTTCTATTACTTATAAATCATCTCATCTTTTGCATAAAAAATAATTTCTTTAAAATGACATTTCATTTGAGTTTATGTGATTTAAGATTTCATTTTCATTTGATCTTTTAAAAAACTCTAAGTCTCTTTCTAACAAGTGGTTGACTTAAGTTTTAAATCATTATTGTGCTATATTTCAAATCATAAATCACCTTGATTTAAAGTTATCATAATCACATCAATATTATATATATATATATATATATATATATATATATATATATATATATATATATATATATATATATATATATATATATATATATATATATATATATATATATATTTCAAGTTTAATTATTTTCAAATTTAAATATCAATTAAAGTGAGCTATCTTTCATTCCTTTGAATTTAGTTGCCTTAATATTATTATAGTTGGGCTATGAAACAAAAATTATTTTAAAATTGAAGTTAGATCCTAAGTTATGCTTTTTATTATCTTATTGTTGGGTTGTACTTGCCCATTAAGGAAAGTACATTATTGAGTTGTGCTTGCCCGTTAAGGAAAGTACGTTGTTGAGTTATGCTTGCCCGTTAAGGAAAGTACGTTACTGAGTTGTGCTTTCTCGTTAAGAAAAGTATGGTGTTGGGTTGTACTTACCCGTGAAAGAGATTATGGGAGATCTATTGTAATCTCATTTTGACTTGTGAGTTTCTAGCTTGGGTTGCTAGGCACAGACGTAGGCTGATTTTGGGGTTTGGTTGAACCACATAAACATCTATATGTTCTCTTCTTTATTTTTCTACACTTTACTTTTCTACATTATTATTGATTATTGATATATTTTATTAAAGGATAATCATTAAAGGTTTAAGTTTTCTACAAAATATTAAAATTAAGTTTTCTATAATTATCTTTTAAATACCCAATTCACCCCCCTCTTGGGTAATATAGCTAAGAAACATCTATGTTAAATTCTTAGGTCCAAAAATTTATTATTTCAATAAACAATACCTCTGAAAGTGGACCTGCCCACTACCACACACTTGAGATCGTCAATAGCTCATGTTCTTATGATATTTGATGTTACCTTATAGTTTAATAAGGAAGTATGGATTATTACCCAAAGGAATGGTTATTGGCATAAAAATGGTCTTACGAACTTGCCAAAATATTGTATACATTACAAAAGATTCAATCATATTGTTGATAAATGCTTAGCTCAACAACCACAAAAGGAAATAGGCAACACTATCACTATAGAACATTCAGATACTAACTTACAATAGCCTAAGCTTCCTGTAATGCAACACATTGATGGTTTGCAACTCTAGCAAACATACTCCATGGACAATGTTATTTTAAATGTAATCATTTGCAAGCCCACCATTGAAATTTCACAAGCCACTCATCACTTTAAAACAACAAGCATCTCTATGGGGGAATAATCACTCAATGAGATTCTCCAAGTTACTCAACATTTGATTTAGCATGAAGCCAACATTAATGTAGTTTTTGTTGGAATTTCTCTAACATCACAAGATAATATGTTGCCACCTAGACTCAGTAGGAAACAAAGAAAAGGAAAATAAGCAATATAAAAATTCATTTTACACTCTAACTACCTCTTAGATAGGAAACAACCTTCAAGAATCAATATCAATAGAAATCTGATGCAGAACATTGAATCTTACTCCAATGAAATATGGATCCAATTGATGAGATCTAAAGGAATAAAGGAACTAAAAGGATTTTTGAAGATCAATCAAACAAATTGAAAAGATCTAAAAGCACTATAAAGTTCTTAGGCTTTGACATAATTACTAGTTTTCTTCTATAGAATGTAAGGGGCATTATAAAGTTCAAATCTAGAGGTATATTAAAGTAGTTAATTAAATCTCATCAACAAGATGTTGTAGGGATCATTGAGCCAATGACATCAACTAATCACTACCAAAGCCTTCTTAGACATCTAAACATGCAAAAATTTCAAGCCAACTACACTAACAAAATCTAATTACCATGGAAAGAAACATACTAACATAATTATTAACCACCCTTAATTCATTGACATAAAAATATCACAAAATGATATTGTAGCCTTTGTTATAGTTTTTATTCTACCTACTATGTGCATAGTAATAGGGATTTCTGGGAAAATATCACTCAAATTGGTTACATAATCAACCTGAGATGGATGGTTATAAGAGATGTCTACATAATAACTAACCTATTGGGAAAGAGAAGAGTTACTGCAATCCCTAATACAATTGTTGAGTTTGTAGAGTTTATACTTAAACCTAAACTTTCTAATGATGGGTACATTGGATGTAAATTCACTTGGAGAAGAGGGAAAGTTTATAAGAAGCTCTGACATAGTTTACTAAACATAGAATGGAGAATCAAGATGCAAAACACCATAATCCAGCATTTGTTAAGAACTACTTTAGATCATGCCCATGTCCTTATAAGAATTTAAGCCACTCAAAGACCAAAATAATCTTAATTAAGATTTTAGAATATGTAGACTCAACACATAGTGTTTATACCATTAATAAAGAGCATTTGGAATGTGGAATATACTAAAATTTTTGGCTTAAACTATGGAAACTACATAACATAACAACATTAGAGCTAAAAAATTAGAATAAATCAGTGTTTCAACACATCCACACACAAATATCTGATGTTGAATAAGAAGTTACTTATTTGAAGGAGAAATTAGCCAACACTTTTGATGATGAAATTGATCTCAAATTGAAGAAAGACATGAGTATGTTAGAGGAGATATTAAGAGTGGAGAACCATTCCTTGGATCAAAAACTATAGGAAAATGCTTTGTGGAGGGAGATCAAAAAATAAATTCTTTCATGCATTAGTCAAAAAGAGAAAAGAGCAATTTACCATAACTATGATGAAGAACCACTTGGATCAGGGAATTACTAATCAAAAGGACATTCATGATTCTATAGTCCACTACTTCAGTGCTCTTCTAGAACCCGAGAACACTTTAACATGTCTCTTGATCAATCAAGGTGCACTTAATAACATATACCCTCTACACAAAGATATCAGCAACATCCCAAATGATAATTAGATCAAGAAATTTATCTTCTCCATTTGCATTAACAAGGCAATTAGCCTGATGATTTTACGACAGGTTTTTACCAATCTAATTGGGACATTATTAGGAAGGATGTGTCTTCGACCATTCAAGACTTCTTTAAAACTGATAACATGCCACACAATTAATGTTCCTCAACTATAATCCCCATCCCATAAAAAACCATTTGCACTAATTAGAGCATGTTCAGACCATTAAGGCTCCCCACTACAATTCATTAGCAAAATTATCAATATTGGGATACAATAACTACTTCTTGACCTCATTTCTCAAAGTGCCATCACCAAAAGAAGTGATATTAGTTAGAATGTTTTGCTTGCTTAAAAAATTTAAAGATACTTAAACACTAAATGCAAAAGACATAATGCAATAATAAAATTGGACTTGCACAAAGGTTTTGACATTGTCAATTGGAATGTCATCTATTAGGTATTAAATGCTAAAGGTTTTGATCCTAGGTCAATAGCTCTTGTCATGAAGATTATCTCAAGCAATTACTAATCAATCTTTGTAAATGTAGAAAAATCTAGTTTCTTTAAATCTAATAGAGGACTCAAGTAAGGAGATCTTCTTTTTCTAATCAAATTTATCACTGCAATTGACTACTTCTCAACTTTAATGATTTAATTATTCATTACAAGTCCATCCACTAACTTTCATATAAAAGGATGCACTGTTGCATCTCATCTAATATTTGCAATTGATATTCTATTTTTTTTGCTATGAGTCAAGAATGTCCATTAAGAAAGTCTATGGAGTTATAAAGCATTTTGAGCACACAGTTGAAATGCACTTCACCATGAACAAGTCACATTTTTTTTACTTTAGCAATGAAATCCTTAATGCAAGCTCAAAGTGAATCCAGAATTATACTAGCTTCAAAGATGAAAGCATCCTTACAAAACACTTAAGGAACTCAATATTCATTAGAAGGACTAAAAAACTATACTTTAAATTATATCATCTTCAAAATTCATAATAAAATCTTAAAATCAAAAAACCTCCTCTCATTTGGAGGAAGACTTATTTAATTAAAGCATCTTTAGCTATATTCTTCAAAATGTTTTGCAAATTTTTAACATAATAACTAGTACACAAAAAAGATTGTATCCTTATTCAACACAATCTTATGAAAAGAGAACAAGAAAGGATACCTTTGGACTAGTTAGAGAAAAGTTTATAAACATAAATATAATGGTGGATTTGGTTTTAAATTAATTGAAGACACCATAGTATATAATTTAATGAAGTCACTTATTAAATTTCAACAACAAAACACCCTCTAGGATAAATTTGAGATGGCTAAGTACTACTCTAAGTTCATCCAATGATTGCCTGACCAAACAAAAATGACTAACCATGTGAGAGAGGTATGCTAAGATCTAGAAGCACAATGGAATTGTTTTTTATTTGGGAACTTAGTGAATGAAAAGTTAATCTTTGGCATGTCATATGGTCATAAAATAAAACATTATCCATCTTTCAACTAGGATAATTCAATAAATAAAAGGTTTATAATTTCTTTTAATAGCAAGGAAATAATATAAACTAGAATGAAAAGGAACTTTTCATGGTGTTGTTAGCCAAGACTATAGTTGAAATAATGCAAATTCACATCACAAATAAAAGCAAGGACCAACTAGTGATTTATATGGAAACCCTTCACATTCCCTCTCTAAAGCATTATATAATGCAACTTGTACACTTACACCTTGTAGCTAGGGAAACTTACATTGGCACCAAAGTTGTAAGCCATTCATCTCCTTTTTAGCTATAGATTATTTAATTCAACTCTACTAATGGATGGTAGGCTTATGGAGAAAGAAATCACACTTATTTCTAAATGTCAGTGTTGCCTCAACCTAGAAACTATAAACCATTTATTCTTGCAATGCCAGAAACTATTGTAGTTTGGAAAATGTTGGAGGATCATTTCAACCTCCACCCACCAAAACAAATGCTATTAAGTCCTTGTAGGTTCATGGACTAAAGGGAGGCTTGTCTGAGCAGCTTCGTCTATTAGGTATGTTTCCTTCCTCTACTTTAGGGCTTTCACTTTGTAGTTATTATTACATTAGTTATTATTTCATTGGTCATTTCCTTTGGCCACTTTTGGTATTAATTTTGTTGGGGTATGTTGACCACACTTTTGGGGTGAGGATTGACCTTCCTCATCTTAGGCTTAGGAACCTTGTAGACACTTGGATTTTCTTAGTTTTAAGACATTATAGTAACTAAAGGAACACTAAACCCAAGCTTAGAGACTTAGGAAGGCATGCCCTAAGCTCAGGATATGCCTTAAGATAAATAGGTCATACCCATCCTATGGCCTCAACCAACCCATGCTTGTCCACTCATCCAAATTAGAAAACCCAATTCTTTCATGAAAACCCAATTAGACTATTAAACCCATGGAATCCTCTAAAAACCTTCAAGATAATGTAAACCTAGTAGTGGTAGACTCAAGCTAGCAATTGGATCATACAGAACCGTAAGACACATTGCTCTAGAATGATGTTGTCATAAAACATGATATTTTGCAAAAGATCATTGAAGAAAAAGATTCAGGTTTGATTGTACTAAAAATAAAGAAATAAAAAATTAGAGGAATTAGATAACTCAAGTATGCCAATCTTTTGATAGTAGCACTTATAAACACATCCTCAGCTAGTATTCTAGCCATTTTGAAGACAGATATCTACTAGAAATTTTAGGGGTAATCAAACTTTGTCCTTATAATGAATATACTCATTAGAAACATCAGGGGAATTTCTAAACCAAATGCTTCTGATCAGCTCAAACATCTTATATTCCAATTCAAGTTAGAACTTTTCAGAATTTTAGAAGCTCTTATGCATTTAAGAATTCAAAAAGCTCCAAAAAGATTTAGAAATTTCAACTAGTATGAAAACTATAATAACAAGCATTGGTTGTTTTGGAAGAATAATTATGTGGTTGATATAATTATGGATGAGCTCTAATTTTGTCACACCTATATTAGTTACTTTAATTTTTCATTTCAAGCTACTTTTGTATATTCCCAATGCTTTATAGAATCTAGAAGAAATCTTTGGCATAAAATCATATCCATAAGTTCCAACTATAATGATAGTTGGTTAATAGATGAATACTTCAATTTGATTGTTGATCCAGCTAAAAAACAAGGAGGGAAACCACTTAATAACAAAAATCTTAAATAATTTTTAGATTTTATTGAAGATGCTAGTTTAATGGATGTGGGTTATATTGGTTGCCCATTTGGTTGGAGCTGGGGAAGAAAATTTGAGAGATTAGATAGAGTTTTACTTAATAATCATTGGATCACAAACATTCAACATATTGAGGGCACTCATCTAAGTAGAATAGCATTATGCAATGCTTCTTTTGTGATGTCAAATAGTATCTTGCCCAAGCCTAGAATAGCATTATACAATGCCATTTAAATTTTATAATGTATGGACAAAGCATAATGATTTTGTTAAATGTTTGAAAGAAACATGGGTAGAGGAATTTGAACCTGATCCCTGGAAGAAGTTGTGGAGGCTACAAAAAAAAGTTATCTCTTGTATTAAAAAATTAGATTTGGTAAGAATTCGGGAACATCCATAAGAAGGTATCCAATGTTGAAGGTAAAGTCATTGAACATAAAAAATTGATAATATAAGATAGCTCAATCAGAGTCCACAAAGACTTACAACAAGCTTATCAAGAACTTCAAGTTTTAATCAGTACTGAAAATGAGTTAATTGCATCATATGTGTTTTTGTTGGGAGATGGGAACATTAAATTCTTTTATGCTTGTATTAAAAAGAAGAAGATAGTTTAAAGCAATGTTAAAGATCAAAAATGATGAAAAGGGATTGCTTATTAATCCAGAAGACATTATTGCAAGTGCTATTACATATTTTCATTGCTTGCTGTAACTATTAACTCATTTCATAATTTTTATCAAGGATAGTGTGGAACTGGTTATCCAATCAGATTTTGCATATAACCATAAGGATTTAGAAATCACTGCTACTCTCCAAACTCTTGATGGGCATAAAATGGCTGGACCATATGGATTAATAGCTCATATTTATCAAGTTACCTAGGACTGGGTGAAAGGAGATGTCATATCGACTATCCAATACTATTTTCATGATCATAAGATGTATAAGTACTTTGGTTCATGATCCATTGCTCTATTTCTTAAATCAAATAATAAACATATTTAAGAGAGTTATAGACCAATTAATCTTACTGCTATTATTAGTAATTAATTAGCAAGTTCATGAATCCATCTATTACTTCCTGAAATCATTTACAATAATCAAACTACATTCATTCAAGGTAGATGTATTATTGAAATTATTTTATTGGCTCATGATTTAGTAATGGATATAGATAATAAATGTAGAGGGCGCAATCTCATTATTAAGCTTGACATCAAGAAGGCTTATGATAATATCAAGTAGAATTTTATCATGGAAGTACTAAAAATAAAAGGTTTTAATCAAAATTTTTGTACGCTGATTAAAAGACTCATATCTAACAATAATTACTCTTTAACTATAAATGGTGAGGCCAAAGGCTACTTTAGTCCTCAAAGAGGACTAAAATAATGAGTCCCGTTGTCTCCTTATCTATTTTTCTTGGTAATTTGTTGATTATACACCTTGTGTATCCCACTATTTTATTTGATGATAACAAACCATCTATGATAAGAACTAATTATTTCTTTGCAGGATAAATTATTCATAATAAGCATTATGAATGTCATTTTTAGTTTATATATATATATATATATATTTGAAGCTATTAATTATTTATTTCAAGTGTTTCTAGAAATTCACCAGACTCAACTTGCTTAGTTAAATCGGGAAAGTCATATCAACAGGACTATAGTCATTTGGGAATTTTTTAGGACTTAAAGTACTAAGACAAATAAAGAGCTCAATGAAATAACATTAATGGTTTATTTATTTTAAAACATCTTATTTAAATTTATCCATATTTTTTACATATTCAAATATTATTCCTTGAATTATCCATTTAATGTGTTTTCAAGTAAAATAAATTAATTTAAAACTTCATCAAATCATTTTTGTACATAATCAAAATTTTATTCATATATTTATTACATGAAAATTAAATGATTCTAGAATTATTCTACATAACCTTTTCTCTCTTCTATTCTTTTTTTTCTCTCATACCATCATTATCGTCCAAGTTGAGTTTTGGCCTAATT
The DNA here is from genome assembly GCA_021442155.1 of Cymbidium sinense. Lineage (NCBI taxonomy): Eukaryota > Viridiplantae > Streptophyta > Magnoliopsida > Asparagales > Orchidaceae > Cymbidium > Cymbidium sinense. The sequence continues at coordinate 234,483 of JAKCPB010000697.1, read as the reverse complement.
TCCCATTGATTTTTTTTATTAAAGAATTATCTAAGAATTATTTAACTTCTTTTTATAATAATTCCCTCATTATTTAAAATTTCAAAATTCATTCATATGAATTTTTGAATTTAAATTATCTTTAGTTTAATTTGAAGATTTTTAGTCACATCAAAGAAAAATTAATTTTAACCATCTACGGAATGATTTGGTGACCCTATAATGATTTATTTCAACGAATTAGAGTTTAATTGAATTATTTTAAGTTAATTAAAAATTAATTTCAATTGATCCATGTATTTATTCACTTTCCTATTTTAATTTTATCCTTTATGAAAATATATGGCCGGCACCCTTTTATTTTATTTGGAGTAAATTAATTTTTTTAATTAATTAAAATATTTTATAAATTGATCTCCCATAATTAATTCATGATCAAATACATTGCACGATGATTGAATCCATGTTTGGAAACTATGTGGCCGAAAATCCTTCTTGATTTTTACTTAATTTATTTTATTATTTTTTATTTCTTGTAACTTTCTTTATTTCTTCCAAGCAATATTAGTTAATTTAATTTATATTGATTTAATTCTTATTTGGAATCCTTTCTAGATCATTCCTACATGTGATTGATTGAAATTCAAAATTATTTTTAATTAATTCCTTGTTTGATCACTTGGCTTAGTTAATTAGAGTTATTTATGCTAAGTGCATTTTTCTTTCCCTCTCTTTAGCTTTGGTCGACCACTCCTTAATTAAATTGAGTTAGATTTAAATTATATTCATGTGATTAATTATTTTGGACTCAAATTTCTTGCCAAAATATTGTTCCCTCTTTTTATTCATGTTTGGCCAAAAACCTTGGATTTATTCTCTTGATTTTATTTAATTGGATTGATTAATATTTTCCATCATCTCTCTCTCTCTCTCTCTCTCTCTCTCTCTCTCTCTCTCTCTCTCTCTCTATTTTTCTTTTGGCCAAAATTCAAATATCCTTATTTGAATTTATTTTGCATGTGCCATTTATTAGAAATCAAATACTTTCCTTATTAATTTTTCCTTCACATTATTTCCCTCTTCTTCTTCCATTGGCTTGGTCAAAATTCTCTTGATCCTAACTCTAATCAAAGATATGATCTCATGACGTATTTCCTATTGATTGTCTCCACCTTGGTTGAACCTGTGCTAGTGAATTTCTTGGAGTTAAAGTGCTTAAGCTCATCTCTATTCCCTACCTTTCAACTACATTTAAGTGGAGACCTTCCTCAACTCTTTCAAGCCTCTTTTATTCCTTGGAAAGTTCACATCAACTCAGTTGATTTCATTGCTTTCATAAAAAGGCTTGAGAAAGAGTATTTATTTTATTTTAATCTTTTGAATCATTAGTTTTACTGATTTGATTTGGATTAAAAGATTTATGTACTTTATGGTTAAGAATTTTCTATAATATCTTATTATTCATCTCCTAGTGATTCTTTTTTGTTTAATTGATTTGAAATAATCTCTTTAAAACTACTCATATTTATTATCTCTCAAAAATTTCATATTCATGTTGTGTTAACTAAAAGGATTTGCTTTAACATTGGTAAATATTTTCTAAAATCATTTTTAAAAATTATTTTTCAAGAAACTTTCAAGTCATAGATCTCTTTGCATATACATAAAGGACTTGAGTAAGAAAAGTGCTTTCATTTATTCTATTAAATATTTAAGTTCATTTGGTTTGATTTGAATGAAACATTTTATGTGCTTTATCGTCAAAATATTCACTTAATCTCTTTTCAATCTTTTTTTAAAACAAGGCAAAATTTCATTATAAGATTAACTTTAGAGTACAAACATGCATGGAGGAAAGAAAATAAAGACTATTACAAACTTCTAATGTATGGTATATCGAGTAGATAACCTTTGAGAGTTGTAAGTATTTAAAGTAGAAGATTGTATGATAAGATAGGTTCCTCTAATTATGATCCCATTCTTGCCAAAATATTAGCCAATTGGTTACCCCCTCTATGAATGTGGCTGATTCGAAAATGACAATGTTGTGCTAAGAGAATGATTCTTTTTATGATGTAAGTAAGACACCAAGGATGATGATCTTCATGAGCAATGTAATTGCAATGATTTAAGGAATCTATTTCCATCCAAATATTTTGGAGATGGAGGGAGGTTGCAAGCCTTAAGGCTGTGAGACATACAATGGATTTAGTATGAAGTGCATTCACTGCATAGCAAGGGATGGAGAAGTTGAAAATACATTATCCCTTGTGATTTCTAAAGACTCCTCCAATACTAACAATCATCGGGTCAAATTTTAAGCTGTCATCAATATTTACCTTAATGCACCCTCCCTCAGGTTTTTTCCATCTCACTATAGAGATGTTTTGATGCCTTTGTGGCACCATATTCTGTTAGGTAAATTAGAGTAGATTGTTGCTTTCATGCTTGATAACATAACTCTATATGTGAAGCAAAATATGATTCTGTCCAAGCCTTTGCTCTTCATGCTTGTTCAGATTTCTTGCCATCTAAATGAAAGATAAAGAAATAAATGGAATGACATAAATAAAATCTTTTTTGTGAGATTTGAATTTACTCAATGCCTTCAAATAATCATGTTGGGACTCATCCTTTGGTTTTCAATGTTGAATTCAAATTGGCCTAGATTTGTTTGTTGTTTGGATAGGTGATGAAAAGGTGGTTGATGTTCTCCTCATCTCCTCTACATAGATGGCAGATAGAAGTAATTTTAAGGCTTTTGAGCTTCAGAATATCTTCAATAGGAAAGAGACTATGCCATACTCTCCACCAAGGAAGGAGATTGAAGGCTTAATGGCTACACTCTAGAAAATTTTTTGACTAGCAATATTTCTATTAGAGTAGTGTAAAGTAGTGTAAAGTATTGAATTGGCTTTTGGACAAGGCGGATGGATCATTATTGCACTTTAGCAATAACTTATTAGCCTTTTATGGTAGAATTAGAATATTGCTTACTTCTTTGATAATGTCTTCATTAAGGTAATTTCTCAAATTTAGGATATCCCATTTATAATAAGTGTAGAATTCGGAGACAACAACTTGATCATGTATAAAATGGGTAGTAAAGCCTAAAAGAAAGCAATAAAAAATCAATGATCCCCTGAAAAGCTGATACCCCCTTTACCCAAATGTCAGAATATCTAATTTTTTGCAATCTCTTTGTATTTTGGCAAAGTTCTCCATTGATGTGAGTTTGTAGTCCTTCTTGGTATCATAGAAGGATGTACTTATTGTTAGTATTTACTGATAAGAAAATGTACCCATAAAGAGTCATTTTGTCTATGTTTGAAACAAAGTTTCATTTGGTTAATATAGATGGAATCTGATATATTTCTAAATACCAGGCCTCCTTCATCTTTCGACTTGCATATCTTTTTCCAACTAGCCTAGTGAATTGAACTTTTTTGTCTACTCCATAAGAATCTTTTAAAGATTTTCTCAATCTTTTTCTGTGTCTGCAATGGAATAGTCAGTGTTTGTACTGAGTAGAGGGGAAGTGAGCATAAGATACTTTGTAGTAATGTAATTCTTCCACCAGTTAATAGGGAGGCATTTTCTAATGAGTTAAGTTGAGCTTGGATAGAGTTTATAACTACATCAAAGTAATTAGTTTTGTTCTTCCATTTATAAATGTTAACCCAAGATACTTGATTGGAAGATGGAATTGAGTGAAACTAGTGTATTCTTTGATCCACTTCTGATCCATTTTATAGGATTTTCTAGATATAAATAGGTACTTTGCTTTGTTGAAAGTCAAACTAGAAATTGCTTCAAATGAGTTTAAAATATGCATGATTCATTTGATAGAGCTCTTAGAACCATTACAGAATAGTAGGAGACCATCAACAAAATAGGAAATGTTGATCTTTCCTTTGGAATGATAGTTGATTGTCTTGTATGAAGCATGATTTGCATCTAACAATATGGAAAGGTAATCAAAGGTTAGTATGAAAAGAGATCAAGATAGGGCTCACCTTGTTTGATGCCTCTAGAGGCTTTAAGGAGACCATGAGCCTCTTCATTGATGAAGAGAGAGTCATAATTGTTTGAGAGACACCTATTAATAAGTGAGAAAAAATTTTCATTGAATCCCTTAGCTTGCAAGTTTTCCAGATAAAATTCTAGTTTATTATGTCAAATGCCTTCTTTATATCCAATTTAATAATCAAGTTACCTCCTACATTTCTTATCAAGATCACGGATGAGTTCTTGGGCCAAGAGAATATTTTTAGCTATCGTTCCCCTTTCCAAAAGCTATTTGGTTTTGAATAAGTTGAGGGAGGAATGGTTGTAATCTATTAGCAATGATTTTGCTGATAATCTTGCTAGTTACTGAAGAGAGGCTAATGGGTCTAAAATCTTCCCAGCTATATTTATCATATGACTTGGGAATGAAGGTGATGGTGGAGGTGTTGAAAAACTTATGAATATCCTTTTCCATGAAGATGGTTTGAATAGATACTATCATGTCTTGCTTAATCCATTGCCATAAATGTTGATAAAGGTGAACCCATCGTGCCCAATTTTAGAGCCATTAAAGGAAACAAGACAATCCCATATTTCATCATCTTTTGGGTAGTATGCTAGGTCTAATTGGCTCACATCCATCCTATTTGTAATAGGTAAACCTCCATTGAATAGGTTCAAATTCACACTTTGTTCTTGTAATAAAGCCTTGAAGTAATTAATCCCATCCTCAATAATGTCATCCTTAGAGTGCAACCAAGATTGAGTATTTTGGATCTTTGTTATAGCTTAATATTCTCTCATTTATTTAATGGGCATGGTAGTATCTAGTGGATCGATCAAGATGGCACCATTACCTAGTACATCTCCTTGTCCGACCTAGATTATTGTTCCATTGATATTCCAGCTTTTCAACTCTTCTCTCCTAGTGTTTCTTCCATCTCCTCTCCATCCATGGATCCCCCAATCTTATGCTCATGTGCTGGATGGTAGCTCTTTGACTGAAAGTCCTCCTCCTGACCCCAACTTACTCCTTTTCCCTTAGTCCTACCATGACTTCTTTTCTAAACGATCCTGCTCGACCCTTTTGAGAAAGGCTGCTAGGAAGAATGAAAAACCAGCTCACCTGCTCTTTGAATCTGAAACTTGGACTTTGGCCATACCCTTTAAATTCACACTTGTTGGAAAATTCACTTATAAGAACCTAAAGATGAATACCATTAGGAACCATTTCATTGATCTAAAACTAGTGGGGGATTGGATAGTTGGGCATCTAGATGAAAAGGATATCATGATCAAACTCTCCAAGGAGGAAGACTATGCTAGACTCTTCTCAAAAAAGCTTTACCATATTAAGAATGTTCTTGTAAAATTTTTGAAATGGACTCCCTCTTTTGACTATAGCATTGAGCCTCCCATTACCCCTATTTGGATTAAGTTACCTGGACTTAAGCTACACCTCTTCAACAAATAGATTCTATACTCCATAGCTACTATTTATCAAAGGACACTAAAATTGGATACACCTAAGTTCAACCTCACAAGACCTTTAGCTGTAAGGATCTTGGTGGAAATAGATATAACAACCTCCATACTAAGAAAATTTGGATTGGAACTCAATCAAATGGGTATTGGAAAAGAATGGAGATTGAATAAAAACCTTTGTATTATGGTAAATGTAGGATGTTTGAACATAACTTGGACAAATACATTGCTCACCCATAACTAAGAACTAACAAAACTATTAAAAGCAAGCAACTAATGGACACTCTAATGCAAGAAAACTTAGATTCCTTCCAATTTCAGACTAGAACAATCCATAACATTAACCTCATCCTCTTGGATTAAAAGAAATAGAAACTCCACATAAAATTTAGGGAGTCAACCTTGATATGTAATAATCTAATGTTGAACCTAATAATAGCTAAATCAGAGGCTATCCGAGAGAGAATAGACCAATGGTTGATATAAATAGAATAGATATACAATCCCACATTCAGGACAATATGAAAGACTACTTTAATCCAAGAACTAGCAACACATTCTCTACTGAGGATATCAAAAGCAATCTAAGCATGGAGACCATTTACTGTGAAAGACTGAATATGGCTACTGAACCAACTGATCATGGTTGGTCCTCCAACCAACAAACATTGTCTGATGTAGGCCAAGACTTAGCAACTAAACCTCACAACCAATTTAGTTCACATAAATAGATGCATTATGATGACATCCTAAACATAGCTATGGATGAATGGAACATAATTATAAACAAAAAGCATATGTAAGGAAGATCTAAGGAGCCAAATAACTTACTAACCAACAAATTTCAAAATGATGGAACCAACTCATGGGATGAAGGCACTTCTAGAAGTCCCACTAGAAGTAACTCCACACCCAAATAACTAATATTTTTATTTGGAATATTAGGGGCATTGACAAGGCCAATGCCACTAATTGACTTAAAAGCCTTATAATATCACACTTTCTAGAACTATTTACCATTATATAGCCTCTTGTCCAAAGCCATAATCTTCAAAGAATCAATAGAACATTCTCTAAATTCAACATTATAGCTAATATCAACAACAAAATTTGGCTTTTTTACAAGCCAAGTTTTCAAATTCAAATTCTTATTGATTCTGATCAATTCCTTCATTTCCACCTATAATATACAAATTTTAGCATATTTTCCACTGTCATCTATGCTTTATGCAAATGTTATCATAGATTAAAACTATGGAATGATATGAAACAAATCAGCATGCACACTTCTTATCCTTGGTTAGCAAGAGGAGATCTCAACATGATTTCAAGACCAATTGAAAAAAGGGCAAAAAAAACCTAACCTTTCCATCATCTCTGAATTCATTAAATGTATAGAAGGAGAAAACTTATTTAATCCAAATTTCAAAGTGTGGTGAAATTTTATTTTCTAATTCTTCATCTAATCTTTCCTTGAGAGAGAAAAGATACAAATGAAGAACCAAAAAATAATGCTCAAAACACTTCTTGTGTTGGACACCATGCAGATCCACAGATGTTCTTATTAGGGTGATCGGGTATGGCATTGAGGAATGGTATACTATCTCAAAAGATAGAAGTCACCACCCTATAAATAGACCTAATCACCTTAATAATGACTCTTAAAGACTACGAGTCTTTGGATGTATGAGAGATTCTTCCTATACTTTACATGGAAAAGTAAAGAAGGGTTTATTTTAAATCTGGTTCATTAAGTTCTCTATCGAGGCAAACCCCCATAGTTAATTACATCCTAAGGAACATGATTCCTTAGGAATACTCTCGATTAAGTTAAATGATCGTTGTCTCTAAAGATTTAAAAAATAGGACTATCAATCAATTGGTTTATTTTTAGAAGATCAGGTGGGATTGATCAAGAGGAGGGAGTTATTATTGAAGCCAAATGAAGATAAGTAGGGGATGCTTATAATACTAGGAAGCCTAGTAAGCATCCCAAACTATCTTATAGTTGGGCTTTATATTTTTGAAATTGAGGGAATTATTTATTTTTATTAGAAATCTAAGACTTATAGTAAGCATCCCACAAGAGAGGATAAACCACCTAACTGTTAGACTTATAATCATCTGGGGGTGGCTGCCAACTAATACCTCCTATGATTTTAAATACTTGTAGACAAGTCCTATGCTTTTGCAAGATAGCTAGACTTTTATTTATTTAGAAAGAGATTGAGTCTTTAAACACACTCCCTAAGAGACTAGATCATGTAGGGCATGATCCCTGACTTAAATCTAATTCAAATTTTGTTATATTTTATTTTTATTTTGGATAATCAATTTGACACAGGCTTTAGGATTCCTATGCCTAATGCATAAAAAATTAGATTTTGGGCCAAAATCAACAAGACAAGGAGGTGTATTTCCACCATAGCTCTCAAAGGTCAAGCCAAGTTCTCTAGCAAAGGTGGAAGCCCTCCATAATAAGTGTGGGATAAGATACTTTTTTATGCATGATGTGAAAATATACAACATCCAACTAAGGGGTTGCTAAATCTTTTATCCTATTTTATAACCTTGGATTTAGGTGAGGTTATGAGTTGTTTATTTTTATTTTGAATTGATTAGTTGGATAGAAAATTTATTTTTCTAAGAGCCTAATCTTCATCCAGGCCATACATCAAAGCAAGGAAGAAATTAAGAAAACATGTCATCTTAATGCACAAGCTAAACAAACATCAAACAATTTATAAAGCTAGCACAAAAGAATTAAAGGCCATTTATGGTCGGGCTCCACACACAAACCTAAAAACAAATTGGGTAGCCGAGCTCTACCCTTATACAACCCAAATTACAAATGAATTAATTACAATCAAGAAGGAATTCATGTTATGGGGGGTCTTCATTCTTCATTCTTCATTTCTTCTTTCTTATTTCTTTTTTTTTCTTTCTTTTTTTAGTTCGATGGAATGTGTTTCCTCTAAAGGCTTCACATGGTACATAATACATAGTCTTATGATCAATGTTCATCCTAATACCCCATAAAATTCAATCCAAATCCTAATTATAGAATTGCATGAAAATGGAAAAAGTAAATCTAACTAAAACCTGCAAAATAGAGATTACCTCAACAAACCACACAATCCCAAGCATGTATATAAATAAATTGGACTTAGCACCCCACACATGGGTAACCAAGTCCACTCGAACTATTTTGGATTATGCTTAGGGGTATAAGCAACCTGCACAATAAAAGTAGTTGTATTTTTATTACAACGCCCCTTAAGCATAATCCCCTGCTAAAGATAATGATTAGATTAAGATCATCCTACCATTCATTCTATGTACATATATCCTAACATCCAGACTAAAATCTCACAACACAAAATAAAAGCAAGCATCAAACCATGCACTGCCCTAACATAGGACTAGAAATGGTGACTTAGCCTAATGTGTGTGCCATTTAAGGTTTGTGTGGCATGTCTTAGCTAGGCTTTAAGGTTAGAGTTTTCTAAGTATGAAGGGTTCAACTTAGAGGGTGGTTTCATTTAAGTGGTTTAGTTGATTTTCTTAAGTTTTATTTTATGATTTGATTTGGTTTGAATGAACCTATAATTAATTACTAAGTGTTGTAAAGAGAGGAAAAGAAAAGAGAACTTCACTTTCATCCCTACCTTAAGTTACTTCTAAAGTAGATTCATTATTGATTTTTGTTTAGTGAATGTTTTATTATGTATTTTAATTAATCCTAAGTTTAGATTTTCTCTAAACAAACCAATTAAAAAAGAAAGGCATTTTAAGATTAAGTAAATTGAATTATTATCACAAAACACATAACACTTTATTTCTTCCCAGCATGTGTAACATGCACATGGATGAATCCTAAGAATATATATATTTCAAATTTTATAATATGTAGTCCCTCCATAAGGACTACTTAGCTTTGTTAAGGGAGTGTTAGAATTTAGAAGAGGCTGGGAGAGGTTGGTGTAAACTTTATACACATAAGAAGGCATCAATTAAGCTTAGAAAATAAAATAGAGAATGCTTCTTAAATCTCCACAACCAACTAGGCCAAGCATAAGAAATTATTAGATTATTAGAGGAGCAATTGATATCTAAATATAGTGAAAAATCTAATGAATACCTCACATAAGCATTACAAGATTTAAACTAAAAGCTCAAGATGGAAGAATTACTTTGGGCCTAAAAATATGCTATAAAATGTCTCTTTGAGGGAGAAAGGAATACCAATTATTTCCAAGCATTGATAAAGAAAAGAAAAGAACAAGTCTCAATTTCTAGAATCAAGTCTATTCAAAATAAATTGCTATTAGAGATATTTTAGAAACAAGCATATGGTATTTAATTTTATAAATAACTATTGACACCTAACATCACATCTTCTTTCCATATTAAAGATTGTCTTATTCCTAATGATGATCGTATTAGCATTCACATAATTTTTTATAAAGAGGAATCAAGCAAGTAGTATTGTCCTTCTCCATTGATAAGGCACCCATTCTAGATGGATTTAATGCATGTTCTTACCAGCATCATGGAATATTTTTAAAAATGAGGTAACTCAAGCTATCCAAGAATTCTTCAAAGGTAGTTTTATGTTAAATTTATTTTTCTCTTTCACCATCATCCTTATTTCTAAACAAAAGTTTCCATACAAATGATATGTATAATCATAAGAATTACTAGAACTATTAGCAATATTGTAGGCAAAATTATATCTTTGAGGTTGCAACCATTAATTCCAAACATTATCTCTCTCAATAAAAGTGCTTTCATCAAGAGGAGGAACATTAGCACTTTGCTTGTCCAAGAACTTATCAAGGATCTCAATGCCAAATATAGGAGCCATAACCTAGGAATCAAGCTAGACATCCATAAAGCCTTTGATACAATTCAATGGAAATTCATTGAACAGGTTTCACATGCCAAAGGTTTCATTGGTGAGTCAATCAATCTTATTATGAAAACCAACACAAATAACTTCTATTCAATTCTAATCAATGATACCAAGGCAAGCTTCTTCAAATACACAAGGAGACCAAAGTATGATAAGTGTCACTACATCCACTTAATATCACACTAGCGAAGTCATCCCTATTCTCATCTAATGTTTGCTGATGACATTCTCATATTTTGTAATGAGGGCAAAGAAATCTATAAGGAAAGTCTACAATACCATCAAGATTTTTGAGGAGCACTCAAAAGTAAAGATTAATAGAGAAAACTCACATTTATATATTAGCAATAAGATCAATAGAATGAAAGAAAGCTGGATATAGGAATACATTGGCCTTAAAGAAACCAAATTCCCCATTAGATACCTGGACAACACCATATACACTATAAGAACGAAGATAGTTTACTTCAATGAAATAATCACTAAAATCCAAAATAGAATACTTTCAAGGATAACCATCTACTATCTTACGGGGGCATAATATCTCTAATTCAAAGTATATTGAGTTCCCTCCTTCTATACATTCTCCAGAAGGTCAATATACCTATGGGAATCTAAAAAAGAATTGAATATACTTTAATTACATACTTTTAGAAAGGTAATGGAAAAGGATATCATTGGACAAGTTGGAGGGCATGCAAGCATAGAGACAATGGAGGCCTTAGATTTAAATCCTTATAAGACAACATTCATTGCAACTCCTTAAAATAATGGATAAAACATAGATAAGACACTACCTTATGGGTCAAGTTTAGGATCATAAAATACTGCAATAAAATACATCCAATGGAGATCCAACAAATATCAACTGACTCCCCTCTATGGAAGAAGCTACTAAAAGTTGGAGATACTATTGAGAAATTTATAAGATGGCTAATTGGGGGAAGGAAGCATCAAATTCTAGCATGACATTTGGTTTAAAGAGGAACCATTAGGCATTTACCAGCATATGGTTAAAGGATTTTATGATGAGTGATGAGATGCTAACTTGAGGATATTGTTTTTGAAATTGTCCACATTCCCTTCAACACTACCAAAAGGGATAAACTACACATCACATTGAGGGGAGTGGGGGGAAATTTCTCATAAGCATGCTACACAAAGCTACATCACCTTTAACTTCCAATTCATGGGGAAAGCTCATTTGTCATAGTTCCTAAAAATCTGTCACTTCATTCCTATGCTGGAGATCTTTAATAATGATTTACTAGTAGAGGAACAACTAAAAATAAAGAGGTACATCTAGCTACAAAATTTCAATTTTGTAATGATGAGGATTTGGTTGAGCACCTATTCTTACATTTCCATAAAGCCAGAGTTTAATGGGAGAGGCAGTAATCTCATTTTTGGCTACTAAATTTACTCCAGCAATCCGGTAGCATCAAGGATTTGTTCCTCTCATGGACAAGTAGGAGCAACCACAAACATCATAAAGTCTATTTAAGGATCATCCTAATTTTAATTTTTTTTGCATATTTGGATGGATAGAAATGAAGCAAATTACAATAACAACTCAAGATGTATTGAAGCCATTGTCCATCAAATTCTCACTCAAATTTAGAGAGCTTTATTTTATTGAAGCATGCATTGAGAAAATAATGGAAAAAAGCCACATTTTCATTTTAATTAAGGTTCTAGTAAACTGGTCTTCTGGATTAAACCAAAACCTCCTTGGCTCAAGATCAACATTTATGGTTCCTTTAACATTAATGGTTATACTATAGGCTTGGAAAGAATTATTAGGGACTAGAATGGCACATGATATGCACCTTCCACAAAACGTGCAAATTAGTAAACTCCTTATATGCCAAAGCATATGACCTACATTCTGCAATGAAAATCTCTCAAGCTTTCCCCAATCATATATGGACAGAAACTAATTCCATTTGCCTTCACAACATCATCAATAGAATTTTTGAATCTCCATGGAACCTGGTTTACATATTTGATTCTATTTTGAAGCCATGCTCACACACAGATGTCAAGTTTTCTTATATCTTCCATGAAGGAAAATGAGCAACTGACCATCTAGCTAGGATTAGTGAGGTATTATAGTTGCATCCATCTCCTTTTGTGCTCTTAATAGCATGAAACCACTTATGTTTAGTGACAAACTCAACTTACCTTACATTAGAGGATAACATTGAAATAACACTTTTTAATGAAATCCATACTTTTTTGAAAAAATAATCAATGGGGTCATAATTATTAAAATTTCTAAAGTGTCAATGATTAATCATCTCAAATCTAAGTTCTTAAAATTTATGACTCCATGAGTCCCATGATAAAATTATTTGATTTTAATGATGCAAACACATGATTGGATAATATTATTCATTTATTTCAAGTATTTCGAAAATTCATTATATTCATCTTAATCAATCAAATCACGCAAGTCATATTAACTCAAACTAGGGTTGTTTGGAATTTTTTTAGGGATTAAATAATAAGACAAATAAAAGCAAACAAAATGAAAATAATTTCTAAAATATTTTTTGTCTCATTTATTTTGATTTTTAAAATATTTTTACATACTTAATTTGTTTTATTTTACAATTTTTATGAAATTAACATTTTCAAAAAAATTTGATCACTTTCTTTGATTTAAGTATTATCCATTACATCTAAAATTGATTATAGTTTATTCATTACTACATTAATTAAGTTCCATTCCTGAACAACTTTGTACCTATTTATTTTTGCATGTGGCATAGTTTTTTTATTTATTATCCAAGTTATCCTTTTTGCTCTCCTATTATTCTACTTCTTTCTCATATTAATTATTTTCATTTGATTTTCATAATATTTCATGGTAGGTTGAATTTTTAATGATTTTGGTATGAAAAAATTTAATTAATTTATTATTATATTATTGTTTTATTTAATGATTTTTTGGATATTAATATTGACTTAAATTGTTCTCAAAATTGCATTATTTTATCTCAGCATGGTTTGGTTGGCCCTATAATTATTTTAATTGACTTAATTTGAATTTATTTGAATTAATTCTTTCATTTAATTTAATTTTAAAAAATGATCTTGAATTAATTATACATTCTTTTATTTTTAAAATGTCTTGGCTGGACCCATTTACTATTTTATTTAATTATAAATCATTTTTAAAATTTATATTTAATCTCTCTTGATTGTAAATAATTTTATTTTAATTAAGAGATGTAATCCATATATGGAAACTTCTTGGTTGACCCTTCTTATGATTTATTTGATTTAATTCAAATGGCTTTCCTTTATTATTCCTTAACTGATAGATTAAATTAAATCCATCATATCACGCATTAACTCTTGATTGATTCCTATTTATAAGCTTCAGTCATCCTATGCATTAGTGATTATTAAATTTTATTTATTTTTAAATTAACTCAAATCCCTCCTTAATTAATGTCTTCACAAATTAAGATTATTTAATTATGTAAAGAGCATTGAATCCACATCCCTACACATGTCTTGGCAAATACATCAAATTTAATTTTACTTAATTAAAATTAAAATTAAATATGCTTTAAATTGCAAAAAATAAATTCTTTTGTATTTATTTTTCCACTCATTTTTTACTATTTTTTTCTCTTGACTCGATCCTAGCGTAGCTCATTTCTATTTAATGAAGTGCTTTTCTGACATAACTCTTACTTGCAAAAAAGGCCCTCTTGCCTGACCCTTATTCCAAAATTTTTATTGTGTAATTTCTTTGCTTCAAGTGTTCAAGGTAACCTTTCTTGTCTGACCCTCAATCCAAAATTATTTAAGCACAATCTCTTTTCTTTAAGTGTTCAAGGCAACCTCTCTTGTCTGACCACCCTCATTCCAAAATTATTCAAGTGTGAGATCTTTGCTTCAAGTATTTAAGCCTACTCCCTCTCCTCTCTTACTCTCATCTTCAACCATACTCAGTGGGAGATCTTCTTCTTTTTCAAGCAAACTTCAAGCTTTTGAGAACATTCACTCAAGTCTTGTGCTTACACTACAATTCATGAAAGTAACTTAAGTAGTATTATTTTAATTTGTTTAATAAGTTGTGATTCGTATTTTTGACAATTTATGTTGATAGAAAAGAATTCTTGTTAACATTGCTATAGTTTTTCTAAAGTCCTTTCATTCATCTTTCAATTGATTTTAATATTTTATGTTATGTATTTATGTTTTAATTTGGGAAATTACGTTCTTATGGATTTCATACTTGTTTCTTTTTAAAGTTATCATCTTCAAGCCTCTTTAAATTCACTTTGTGCAAAGTATTTTCAAAGATTGATTTTCTTAAATTTCCATGCACCATGTTTTTCTAAAATTATATCATTGTATATTTTAAATTAAAAATATTAAAATATACATTGTGAGCTATCTTTCATTTATCTTTTTATTGCTAAGTTCAATTTGTGAGCAAAATTCGTTTAAAATTTGTGAGGTAAAAATTAATCCTTATATTTTTTATTGTAACTTGTTGTTAAGGTTGTACTTATCAGGTGTGAGAAAGTATGTTGTTAGGATTGCAGTTGCCCAATGTAAGAAAGTATGTTGTTTTGGTGTTATACTCACTCGATGTTGGAGAGTACAAAATAATTTTTATAATCTTATTTGATTTAGTGAATTCCCAGTGTGGCTTCTGGGTGTGAACATATGTTAGTTTTTAGGGTTTGACTGAACTACTTAAAATATTTATGCTCCTTATCTCTTTATTTTTTTACATTTAAGTTTTTGCTCTATTTTTATTATTGGGATATAATAATTACGAGATCTCTTTTTCATTAACTTTTCTATAAAAATTAAAAATTAAGTTTTAACTTAAAATTTTTCTTAAAATACCCAATTCACCCTCCCACTCTTGGGTGTCATCTCCTCTTAACAAAATTGCTAATCATAGACTCAATCCTTTGTTAGTAAATAACCAGAGTTCTAACCACCCTGTTGATGGTCATGTTGATCTTAAGTTTTAACTAGAGGGATCACTATTGTTAAACTCTTCAATATGTCAATATTAGATCATCTCAAATCTAAATTTTAAAATTCAAATCCTAAGCATGATCCTCTATTAGAAAATATGTAGAGTCAATAAGGTCTAGATACCTCAATGATGGCTGTGTTGATTAAAAATCTCAAGCAAAAGGGTTATCCCTCTTAAAATCTCTTAAAGAGGTTATAGGAAGTTGTTTAATCAAACATCTTGATATAATTAACTTGTGAAAATGTGACTTTTGAATTAAAAAGCATGAAAAAATGGGCTTTCATGAATGCCTTATATGAAAATATTCCTAATAATTACTAGCATTAAGTACTACCAATCGACCATGTGGCTTTTGATGTAATAATTTATCATAATGTTTTAATCGTTATATATATATATTGGGATAAGCTTTGAGATGGAAACGTAACTTATGTTTCTTAAATGAAATCATGTTTCTTAAATGAAGCTTTGAGTATCATCTTAAGGGAATCTCCTTGAAATAATGAGGAGAAGGCAAAATTTTATGGCATCATTAGCCCCTTAAAGAGAAATGGTAAACTCATATTGGGTTAACTCCATGCTATGTAATGCATAAGTTTGTTTATTTTAATCATTTTTTGAACCGAGCCTTGTTAGAATTGAATGAAAATGAGTCAACTTTAAATTTATTAATTCAAACCAATTTTTGTTCAATTCTTATGTCCACATTCAAAATATTGTTCATTTATTTAGATAAAACACAGGATACAACATGATAAATAATAATGTTGACAAAGAAATTTAGTTATCAAATAAATCATTCATTTTGGGGTACATAAATTTAATCATATAGAAGATCTAATCATTTATTTTAAAATCAAAACAAAATAAAAATATCTTTAAAATTTAGTTGAAGTAATTTTTTAGCCTCCACCTGCATTAATAATAATAATAATTATTATTATTATTGTTGTTGTTATTGTTGTTGTTGTTATTGTTGTTGTTCTTATTGTTGTTATTATTGTTGTTGTTGATATTACTATTTTTATTATTATTATTATTATTATTATTATTATTATTATTATTATTATTATTATTATTATTTCTATTATAATAATAATAATAATTATTATTATTATTACTATTACAATTATTATTTTTATTATTGATATGTTATTAAAAAATTCATCTCTTCAAGCACGAATCTTGTTGCATGTGTGATTAGATACCTCCTAAAATCAAAATTTTAGTCATTCAAATTCTCTTTTGTCTCAATGGTGCAAATTTGATGAAAATAAAAGCATCTTGATCCAAGTCTAGATGAGTTCAGATTAAGAAAACATAAATGAAAACTTTGGTAGATTATTTAGGTCTATAAATAGCTTTCAAAAATGACATACTTATTGTCAAACTGAGGGCTTAGAAAAATGCAAGATCTCGTAATTATAACATCATTTATGCAGCAAAATATCAAAAATACATCTCATAATTAAGGAAATTATTTTGAGCCATCCGATGGAGTGACTAAAATTTTACTCATATTAATGGGTAATGCTTCTCCAAAAATTTATAATTTGGCCCTCATTCTTCTCATGATGGGACCAAAGTTAGAGATGAGAGGGAACATTAAAACTTGAAGAATCCTAAAGCACCAAAGGGCCATCGCTTGACCAATGTTGGAAGACCAAGGCCAGGCCACCATCATCAGGCCACCGTAAAGGCACAATCATCATTCCACCACCCAACACCTATCAAAAACTCCATGTAGAGTTGTTATTTGGAACACAACACAAATATTAGGGGTTCTTATTTTGGAAATTAAATATGTCATTAAAGAAATAATATACCATCTCAAGGAATAGAAATATCATCTTATAATGGATTCAACCACTTAAAAGGGACTCCTAAGGCTGACGCATTTGCATATTCTAGAGTTGCATCCCTTGAACAACATGGATGAAGTAGGATAGATTTTATTTTATATCATGTTCTCAATTCCTATAATGGCAAGTGCCTGTAGTTAATTACATCCTAAGAGAGTAAAATTATCATAAGAAAACTATAAATTAAAGAAATTAGCTTTTATATCTATGGATTTCAAGGTTGATTTTAGAAATTGTAAATATGAAAGTAAAATGGGATAGATTAAAAGGAACAATTCTTTTCAGATTCCAAATAGGAAGAAGAAAGAAGTGCATTGATATTGAGAGGCCTAGTAGACACTTCAACCTATTCTATGATTGGGCTTTATGTCATTAAAAGAAATAATTATTTTTGTCATAAGTTGACATTTTAATAGAATGTTAGGGCATATATTCTAGTAGCACAAGACTGCAAAATAATCTAGGTGGTGAAAAATTTGTTCCATAACAAAAGAGAAATATGATGCTTCACACCTTATGTCTAAAAGTACTTTTGACACAAGCTAGAAGCTCAACCTAATCTTTGTGGGCTAAATCAAAAGAGAGGGTAGACTTTCCTAGGAGCGGTGGTCATCCACATAGGTCAGATGACACCTTATGAGTAATGAGAGAGGTTCCAAATTGAGAAAGATGGAGAAATATTGCTACTGCTTTTCTAAAGATATGTCACTTCCACTTCATTGATAATAGAGAAAGCTTATATTTTTAACATTTTATGCTCCCTACCTCATCGTCTTCTGCATTCTATTGTTCATGTTGTACTTATACTTAATACTAGGACCTACAATTCAGACATGTCTGCTACTATTGCACCAATCTGATTCATTATCCTATCAATAGGAAAGAGATAAGCCAAGCACCATAAAAAGTCCCTACTTTGCTTACCTAGCAAGGCATATTCCATAGAACCCTACATAAGAGGTACATTAGGCCTAGGCTGATTAATCAATAGTCTTATACTTCTCGTTCAGGAAATCTGGTGGGATAGTTGTTTGAAACAAACTAGTGTGTGGTCGGTTTAGGCTCAAACTATAGGATAGTGGGAAAGTGTCTGTGTTTGCCATAGGCAACCCAATCTGGCAGGTGCTTTTGCATCCTATCCATGATTAGTTAATGGAAGTTCTTTGTCATTTGATCACCGATAGAACTTTCCTTTACCACGCACCTCTCTAACTCAAGGTAATTTGATTAGTACTAAATTCCATAAGCACTCAATTCTTTAAGGATTTGGGAGTGAGACTTCAATGCGAGTTATATCGCTTGAAGGGGAGCTTCGTACTATATCAAGGGAAGACCCATCATTAGTTGAGACACTGGTTACTTAATCATGCACCTAGTGGCATATGACCTTACCCTCTAAAGTTTTGGTTATTATGTCCTAAAAATAGTAATAGATTATTACTATGAGGGGTACATCCTGGGTGAAATCTAAGGTACGATTGTAAGGAGCAGAATATGGGTAGCCCTTTGCCTACCCCCTATGAAAAAAGAGTACCTGTCATCAAGGCTATAATATCTCGTGTACCTGTACCCCACTACCAAATTTCTACAGAGAAAAGATAGTAATCCTCACTCCTGAAAGACTTTATGTCACTAATCCATTTTATCAGTCATTGGAATCTTCAAATAAGCTAGAAATTATCGCCCCGTGGGAGAAGAAGCAAAGATTGAATCTCTCCAAATAGACCATACTCAGTATCCCCATCCATCTCCTTCTCCATCCATACTTGCCACATGGCATACACAAGGATCATGGGGACCTATTTTGACTTCTTTTATTTAGACTCTCCCCAAATATAAAAAGAAATAGATTAAAACTTTGAAAGAATTAGTAAAAGAACTAGAATGAAAAAGTGACAGTCAATCAATTCTTCCTTCCATTCAGCTCATAGTCAGAAAAAAGAAAAAAAAAATGCAAGGGCTTGTTATGCTGAGGAGCGGGATGCGAATGAAGCTTGATATAAACCCAAATACAAAGCCAAAGAAAAATTCCTAGGCACTAGTATTGGCCTTATGCAATGGTTGAATCATTTTTTTTCTTACCTAACCCATTGCTACACACCTTTTATTCTGCTGTGCCTGAACAAGAGTCAATTTCTTTCGCTATCTATATTTGATACATTTTCTTTTCTCAGATTGAAAGTTTTCCCTAATTATCTGCCCTAATTGTAAAGTTCTTTCGATAGTCAATAAACATAAAGGTGTTTAGGAAGGTTCTTCCAACAATAAGCCCAAGTAAATGGACTAGGCTACGATAGGTCCATGATTTCATTAAGAAAGAAGAGTTTACACCTACTAACTCTGACTCAAACTAATAAGAGCTACCACACCACTACCCACTAGTATTCCTTCCTCCAAGAGATTCAATAGACCTCCAATGATGGGTGAATCGACTCTATTGCTTCTCTTGAGCCAAATATGTGCTTTCGCCCTTCTATGAGTGTGGCTAATTCAGTCATTTCACAAAGAAAGAAGGACTCTCTTGCTTGAACTAATAGCTATTGTGAATTAAGCTTGAGAAAAGATAGGCTAGTGCCTTGTTCACTTAGTGAGTTGGAATTAAAATTGAATGCCCATACTCAAGCACCAACTATAGTGATTCCCCCAAGACTGAAAATAGCATCGATTATTTCTTCAATATTGAATCTCTCGGTCACTAACCTA
Organism: Cymbidium sinense; assembly: GCA_021442155.1. NCBI lineage: Eukaryota > Viridiplantae > Streptophyta > Magnoliopsida > Asparagales > Orchidaceae > Cymbidium > Cymbidium sinense. Next base: position 214,514 of record JAKCPB010000697.1, on the reverse strand, counting down.
CTGGGGCATAAGAAAGAATGGAAATAACTAAAAATTACACCAATCATAGCTTCTTGACCATGATGTGTGAACAGTGCCTCTATGCCTTTTGCATGGTAAATATCAACAAGAAGAAAAGTGGTTCTTACCTAAGCTCTAATTTTGCTAATGCTCCATGAAGTTGCACATTTCTCTTGCTTCCTTCTTCCCCGCCTCTTAAGCTTCAGCTAAGGAATAGAGCATGAGAGAAGACACCACTGGCTGTATACAAACTAGGGATTCGTGTGACCAACACTATAGCCAAATTACCTTTCGGATGGGGAACTTCATGCCCTTATCCACTTTCAATTAGGTTTTTCTTCCTGAAGCATTACACGATGGGGAATGAGAGAGGGTGCATAGTAATGAAAGTAAAGAGCCCGTTCACGTCAATAGTGCAAAAGGAACCGGCTCTTGATCCTCACTGACCCACATAAAGAAAAAAGAAAGCACTAGGAGGAATTATTACTGCACGGATGAGGAAGCTCTTGACAGACTCAGAGTAGAGGGAAGGAGTAGTTTGCTGACTTCTACCCAGAGAGAAAATCCCATTTTAAAGAAATGGTGAAAGGGTCAAAAAGGACAATACAATGGTGAGTAGGGCAAGTTGTTAGGAAGTAAAAGCTAACTCAAAAAAGGGAAAGAAAGTAAGAGAGTTAGATGAATCGATAGCGGTCAAAAAGGGAGAAAGATCTCTTTCTCTTAAAGAAAGTAATATTGAGTCTTATTTGTAGTCAGACTTTCTCATGAAGGTGGATGTTCTATCTCATAAGCAAAAGAGGGGCTTCAACTTTTTCCACCTTTGAGCCAGGTGCTATTCTTTTTTCCTTTTGTTTTGAAAAGAACAAAACTCTTGCCTTTTCTTCTAATGAAGAATAAACTATTGCCTTTTGTTTTGTACTTCTGAGAGCTCTATAGCTAACTGCCCTATCTCGGGGTCACAATGATGTGGAAGAACTTCTATCTTCTATATGCTATTTTGCACTTAGTGAGGCTAGGATAGTCTTCTATTTCATAGAGAAAAAAGCATGTACAGATCTCAGTTGTCCTTTTTCATTGACATGGAAGCTTGGCTTGATTACCTCCACATTCATAAAATCTCAAAGTAGTGCCAATTTTGTTTTCAGAACTATTGATTATATTCATTCTTTTTTCTTGTCTTTTTTGAACCTATTGGAAACCTGCAATATACATACGTGCTTACTCATTGAAGGCCCAACCAAAATCTAAGGTAGAATATGTAGAGACATCCGATTCATTGAAATTTCATCCAAGGCAAGGTGCAGAGCATCAAGACTCACATAAGATTAGAAATGGATAGATTTTGTCAGTGGGAACGATGAAGAGCCTATGGATCAAACTGGCTAATTACTTTTTAAAGAAAGTAAATAATTTTGGTCAATATCAAGCATTCAATTCATAGAAATTAGAATGATGGGGAAATGGACTAAAATCCATCTAACACTTTGGAAACTGAGAAAGGTTGGAACTGATGGCTGATTGGATCAAGCAGGAATTCTTCGATAGCCCTACTTCAAATATTGATCTTTTTTTGGTAGACCTATGAATCTTTTTCAAAAAGATCTAAGGAGCAGTTGCCCTTATTACATTACTAGAAGAAAATTGAGGATCCTCTCTCATGGTGTCAACCTTTCCAATGGAATGACCTCAATGAAATTGATATAGAATGAGAAAGAAAGGAGATTCTGCTCCTGAGCCTTAGTTCAAGCTGGGATGAATTCAGAACTAAAAAAAGGAGATGACATTAGGTTCTTTGCTAGTTAATAGACATTGAGTAGGTAAGTATTGTATAGATTGTAGGAGTTGAGAGTGGAGGATCAAGCGGTAGTCTTTCCTGTGTTAATCTATTTCTCTTTTTCTTTGACTTCTCCCCAATCAAATAATAATACAAAGAATTCTTTTTCCATACAATATCTTAATTGAATTCTAAGTAATAATCAATTAATATATTTTATTTTATATCTATTGTGTTGAATCCTAGCGACAACATGTCCAATATGTCTTTTGGTTGGTTATTGATGAAGAACCAATATCTATCTCAGCCTTTCTTAGACCAACTTAAAATGGGGTGTGGCCAAGCAGTAAGGCAATGGGTTTTGATCCTATTATTCAATGGTTCAAATCCTTCTGTCTCAGATTGTTTGCATCCAAAATGAAAGATTCTTCTGTAATGAAAATCTAATGAAATAATTTTCTGTTTCATGTTGGATACAATGTTATCCAATTTAAATTCTAAGAATCAATCTTAGAATCATAACTTTATTTATAGTCTTTCTATATTTCTATTCTATTCTATTTATTGAAATGTTTTTATTGAAATTATTGAAATTTATACTGATTGATATTGAATTTGTGAGATGATTGTTTCTTTGCAATGAATTATGCTTTTGTATTTTGGAAAGCATAATTACAATAGATAAGGATGAATTTGAATATTTCATTCTACATTCTACAAAGGTGTTGGGTATCAAAATCATTAGAAAAAATTTATGAATTTTATACCCTGACTAAGAACGAAACTTTTGAGTTCTAATTGTTCAGGTTAAACAGAAATTAGGTTTCTAGTTTAGAAAAATTGATTCATAAAATTGAATCTATGAAGATGAAGATACTAATTCAATATTATTGATATTAACTATTTCCAAATGAATGGTAATGCATCTTTCATCATTGTTTCCCAAACCCTATTGAATATTGACAATTTAGCTTAAATTTCCTTGTTATTATTTAAGGTAAGCCACCATGGTGAAATTAGTAGACATGCTGCTAGAGCATCTCGGCTGAGTCCGAGTGGTGGCATAAGGCATAAATAAGAATTCTTGTTAATTTTTCATATTAATAATATAGATTAATATAGACATGATAGATCTAATAGAATCTAAATTCTTGAAAATCTTTTCTTTTAGATTCTATTCATCCCCTCCTTGATTTGTATTATTGAAAAGGGAATCTTCTTTATGATATTTGTATCTTCCTTTCATGGAGTTTATCCATTATTCATATGATTCCCTATCTTGGGAATCATATAAATGATTTCAGCACAATAACTTCACCAAGTGTTATTTTTACCCAAGGTTTTATCCACATCACGTCTTTCAATTGAAATGCATAAACCTATAATATTAGTACCTACTCTACAATCTTAGTGGTTAATAATGCATGTCAGTACGATGCGCTTGAGCTATGCAGCTTTTTTATGCAGATAGTTATTAACAATTGCTCTTATAGTGATTACATTTCAAAAAAGAATTGATTCTTTTTTCAAAGTAAGAATTTTGAAGTTTAATTAAATCATTTTTCTTTGGTGATATGGAATAAAAAAGTCTTCTTTTCTCTCATTTCAAAATTTTGATAAATATCATTGAATTCAATATTTGGATTATTGGAGTTATCATGTCATTAGTTTATGGTGGTTTACCTTTTTCACCATAGGCATTCTTTCTTAAGTAGTACGAGCTAATGAAGCGTGGCATTCTTATTGGAATTGGGACCCTAAGGAAACTTGGGCATTTCTTACTTGGACCATATTTGTAATTTCTTTACATACTGGAATAAATCCAAAATTGTACGACCAAGGTAGGAATTTGGCATTTTCTATAGGATTTCTCCTAAATTGGATATTCTATTTTGGGATCAATCTATTAGAATTTGGGTTCCATAGTTATGGTTCATTCCAATGAATATCTAATTGAAGAAAAGAAACTACATGTCTCATTACATAAAAACATCATCTTATGCATAATGAAAATTTGTGTGAGTTTTTGAGAACCATTTTAAAAGAGGCATTATGTGTCAAATGGTTCTAAAAAACTTTAGATGTATCTCATTACAATTCTAATTCTTATGCACCTATCTCTGAGAAGATAGAGCTAAAATTAATCTTTGATATAGATCTTTCTATTGATCTTCTTCTACGAGATGTGGGTGGGGAATCAAGAGAAGCAAGGTCGGGCACATCATACTCTTCAGGGATTATTTCATGTCAATTTTCATCTCTATGAATAGAGGAAGAGCCCATACTTAGAGCATAATTTGTACCAAGTTTCTAGTCTGCATAAGCAAAAAAGTCAGCTTCAAGGTCTGCTCTAGTCTACTAGGTCACAAGTCCCTTGTCAGATAGCCCTATCTTTTTCTTTGTTCTTTTGTTAGAATTTTGAGCAAGAACTGGAATCAAAACTAGACCAAAACAATAATAACAACCTTAAATTCTAACAAGCATGATAGCGAGAAAAAGCAAGTGTCTGATCAGGGATATGGCTTCAGCAAAACATTTTTTCCTCAGCTAGGATGAAGCTGTCGAGTGATCATTGGCTGAGGAAAAACTTCATGATGGAGTACTCTTTGTCAGATTTGATGCTTCACTTGAGCACTCTATTATTGCCTCCTATTCATGATTGAGGTTAAGCTACATGGCAAACTATTCAATCCACTTTTTTTGGAGGGGCCTTTCATACTATAATATGGCTTCAACGCACTTCAATCTAGTGGATTGGTTTGGGTTTTAAATGATCCAAACTAAGACACAGCTATGTATATGGCCTCCAATACCTATAAATAGAAAGCAAATGGAGACGAGGCCAAACCAACTTTATCCATGGATCTATACTAGACTTGAGAAAATTTGTCTTTCCATTCAAAATGTAGAAAAACCTAGTTAATCAAAAAAAGGATATAGGCCCACCAAAAAATACTTATTTTTCCATTAGAAGTTTTGTCCATATATGTTATGTGATCGCCAATTCATACTATATTAGATCCAGTTTCATTTGATTGGAATTGATAGAATAACCCAAAGGGATTTGACTCGACTTTAATTGCTTGATCCTTAAATTACTTTCATCAACTTGAAGCAATTAACAAGGAATCATTAGGAATAATTAGTTAGATACATTGAGTTTCTACTGCAAAGAATTTTCAAAAAAGATTTTGATTTTGAATTCCATCATTTTATTGATAAAGCTATAACTGTATATACAAGCATTAATGCATATATTATCCATCGGTATACATAACAAAATAACTCTTCCAATTTTGTAGAAAAATAAGCAATGGTCCACTCAAGCTATAGTGATTCTAAGAATGTGACTACAAGCAAGCTATAGCCACTTCACATGAGATACTAACTTGTGGGGTGTTCAGATGGCCATTGATTGAAACCATCATATCCCTTCTCTTGAAGTAAAAAACTGCTACAGCCGAGCCCTAGCATCTTCCAACATCGCATACCTCTGACTCTAATGTCTCTCTTGGCTAGTAGATGGGACTCACCACTGGAGAAAGAATGATATGTGAGGTGAGGTACCCAAGTATAGACTCAAGGGAGTAGGGAAATGCATCGAAAAGTACCCGAAGAACTCAAAAAACACAAAAGAGGTGTACTCTCCACCAAATAGGGAAGCCGTGGCTCTTCTTCCTCGTTAGGTGTGAGAAGTCATTTGTATGACTAACACTCCAATGCATAGAAACATACTGTGGCTCCTCATGCCGCTACCTGATATGATGATCCAACAAGAAGGTACCTCTCTATGAGAATGATTGCTCTTGCGGTATCCTGACTCAGTCGGCATGTTTCCTACAAAGTCAAAGTAATAGTCAGTGCCATAAGCAAAAAGTTAAAGGTGCTAAAAAGGAAAATCTATTGCTACTACATGCATCAAAGTCAAAAGACAATACCCTAGTAGGTCCTTGCCTATTGAGAGCTCTCATGGAACCACTATGCTCGAGGAAGCCCCAACTCTCTCACTCACTGCTTATATCTCTTGGCACCATGCTCGAGAAGTGGCACATAAGACAACAACAACCAAGTGAACCCAACATACGCAACCCCTGTGCACCTCTCTAGTGGAGCCAAGCAAAATCTAGCACCCATGCCAAATCTCAGCACGTGCCCCCACATCATCGAGGTGGCATACAAGTGAGTCTCATAAGGGACTGAGCCCCACTATCATCGATTTTTCCCCTAGGGATGAAAGACAACCCATCATATGCACTCACTTGAGAAAACCAAAACTGTTTAGCTACTTTGTTAGGGTGGGATCCCTCTAAGGCCACTGGCTGACCATGCGATAACACAGCCAACTCGATGTCATACTAATAAAGTACTGTGCACCACTAGAAGATTGGTGTCCAAAAAGTCATGCATGTCTACTGCGGCAATCTAATGCATCAATAACCTCAACTCCTAGCATGTCGTTTGATAGCACACCTATGTTTGACTGGTGGACTAACGCGAACCTAGTCAAGAATGTAAGGAGAAAGAAGTCCTTCTTCATGCACAAACAGACCAACGTTAGTGAAGTCCTTCCTTTCATATATTTTGTAAAAGAAGGAAGGATTATGGTCTACCAGTGAGAATGTCATCAGATGCAAAACTTGGCAAATGGATCAATCTGAACCAAATTCTATTGCATCTATCTTTTTCTTCTCCTAGAGGTTGAGCCTTTTTCTTATGACCAAAAAGACCGCATGAATATGAGTGAAACTCCAAATCCTTTTCAGGCTTATCTACATTCATTTCACCTGTCCCCGGTTACTCAAACCAAAAGCAATAAGCTAAGCAGTCAAGAGTTAATCAACTAGGAATCACTAACCATTTCTGTGACCTGGTGAACCACACCCTATCTCAAAGACCACCCCACTTATTCTATGGAGGAGTTTATCTGAACTAGCTAATAAATATTTAGATATTTTCTTCTTTTTCTTTAAAAGTAGCTTAATGTAATTGGAATTGAAAAGAAAGAAGAAAACTCACTCAAAGAAGCTAGGCTGACTTAGCCAAAGATAGAAAGAAATAAAGTTCAACAAGAAATGAATCAATTCAAATGTTTGAGCCTCTTACACATTTGAGTGAATTGAGTGAATAAAACATCTTGGTCAGAATGTCTTTTTTCACAAGTCAAAAGATAGAGCTACAAGTAACACAAAGTAAGAAAGAAGAGTGAAGTCGGATCCCAAAGCAAGAAAAAAATAGAGACTGATGCCGCTAGTATATTGGATCTATAAGGACACAATAAAATTAGAATTCTTTTTTCTATTAATAGCAAGACAAAAAGAAGCCAACACAACACACGGATCATAAGCCTTCTATCATAAATAAAGAGAAAGTAATGAGCATAGTGAAGTCTAATCAAGTCAAATCGAGTCAAAAAAAGTGTCACATTTGGGGAACAAGACCTAGAGGTCCTTCCTTTAAAAGAAAGAAAGTAGCGGTTACTAGTCAGAAAGCTAGTAGTAATACCTAGATTAGATTTCATAGAGTTTGACCCACAAAAGCCTTGAGATAAAGGATTGAGTTCCATATAGCTTGCTAAGCCAGGCTGATGAATGAGAGAGCATATGTTTTGGTTAGAGTATCCAGAGATTCTATAGTCACTGGCAGCTTTTTACTTGTTTTTTTAGGTTCAACCCCTTTCTTTAGAGGAATCTAGCCTATATGAGTAAGTATGGGTGGTACTTTGATGGGATTCCCTCGCAAAAGTTTCATTTCCCCATTTTGACCTCAGATAGGTCAACGTTGACTAGGGACAACAAGCGAGAAGACAAGAATCAGATTTCACCAGTCTTTTCTTTCAATAGTGAGTCATAATGCATAGGTACTAAACTTAGCTTCCACACTTGGACTCTTGTACATCAATTTATTTTTTTAATTTTGAGTTGAAAGAGAAATACTATGAGTCAAATTAACCAATATGTTGATCCTCTTCTTCTAAAAAATCTCTTTTTATGCTTGACCATTTTGTGAATGAGAATGAGTACATGTTGCCCAATGCCCTTGCGTTGGCATTCCATATATATGAGTCCTATGACTGTCCTTATTCCAAAAATCTAAACTTATGATGGAACACTTATCACTCGAGAGACTCCCTATGGAGCCTGGTCGCCCTACACAACTTCATATTTGCTCAAAAATGAGGGTCTTCCTATCTTTTTTATTATGTTATGTAGTAAGAAGCTAGAAGTGCTTTCTGTCTAAGTTGAGCTTCTGACTTCTTATTCTTTCCTTATGTTATATTAGCTACGCTGCCTGCTTTGCTTGATAAGCTATACTTTCTGCTTTTCCTGGCCTATGCTTGACTGGTCACATACATATTCATATTTTATCTATATACATTTGACATAACTCATATAGAAAGCATGTGTTGCTTATGTGACCAAGAAAGTCAGCCTACGATGAGTCTGTGCTTTCATTAAAGCACCCCGGTCCTATTTCACTTGACATCAAATTCAAGAAAAAGTGAGTCATCCAACCAATTCTTATGTTCACGGTAAGTGAAAATGATGCACTACATAGATGCCATTTTGGCCCTACGAAAGTAAGCCCTGAGCTGTTTCATACCAAATTAGTTTCATTTTCCATGCCATATTGAGCACTTAGAAGCAGCTCATGTTGGAAAGCTAGCATGTGCAAGAAGCACGAACTCTTAAGCAACAAGGTATGAAACAAAGATCTCACATCCGATAAACTCATTCCTTGACTCAAAAAAGTCTGATCTATAAATACTAGGCTCTCTACCAAGTTTGAGCTCATTTTCCTCCCTGGTGGTAGGCTCCTTGCTAACAAGAGGACAAGTGATGGATTTCCCTGTACACCTAATAGAGGTAGTGGAAAGCAGGCATGAAGCTAAGGGGCGAACAAGTAATGCTTTAGGGAACAACCAAGTACCTTCCAACAGTCTTGAAGATGGAAAGAAAGAATCAGATATTCATAACAAAGAGGTTTTGGGATGACATTCTTAAATCATACATTTAGCTTTGTAGATGCAAAGTTTTATTTCAAGCAGCAATGGGGGAAGGAAAGGAGGCCTATCGAAGTCACTTTTCTAGGTTGAGGTAGGCTCAGTAGCTTGTAGCTAATCTCACTAATATCTCAGATTTGGGGAAACTCTATCTCTGCTTCTGCATGTGCACTTGTGAAATCAAACTCATTACGTAGCTTTGGTGAATGAGCCTACAAGTGGTAACCACATTGTATCCGTCATCTCTCTTGAAGAAGTTGTTGAGATAGATGCAGTGCTTTCAAAATCCTATGACTCTCAATCATCTTTCTTCTTTTCACTTGAATATTATGGATTGGGGGAAGGCTTTCCCTCTTTGTTGACTTCAACTAATACTAGTCGATGTCCCAATCTCTTAGTCTATGAATGATGGGAGTACCAATCAATCCTTTCTCCTTTCTTGCCATTGGAAGTGCTCTTGTGAACCATGTGGGAAGCTTTCTTTATTTGATATCTTGCCAGAGTTTTTTGAAGAACTTGTGTAAGAAGGCCTAAAGTGCTTCGAAGTTGATCCAACCGAATCAATTGTAGTGACTTTGATAGTGGGTTAACCATCTATGTCTGTCAACCTTTTAATGAACCTATTTTTTTAGGGTCCACCTTTTCTTTCTTTTTAGCCAGTTCCAGACATTTCCCATGGATCACACTCTTCTTTTTAGAAGTTTTCAAACCCCAAAAAGAAAGAATGCCTCAACTACTACTAATTGACAAAGAGAAAGCCATGCAGCTTAAGAGTGAAATCTCCTACTGGCCTTTTTCTTATCTAGCTTCTAATATAGATGATTATTTTTCTTCTAAGATTATAAAAGAAGAATATTGAATATGTATAGGACATTTTCAATAAATGATATCACTATTCTCACTCTTATTCTCGATAGCTGGAGGTACCTATACTTATTTTTAAAGCGATGAGACCTTGAGAACTCAAGAAATCTAATTATCACTTATGAAATACCCGTATGCGATCCATAGTCATGGAGTCTAGACTAAGGTTCACCTTCTTTTTTGGAAAGAGCAGCAAAGAGCACAAGTCACCACCAAAAGCACTAGTGAAAAGGCAGGGCAAAGAAGGTCGATGCTCAACCCACCAATCAATTACTGTGAAATAACAAACATAGGTGAAAAAAATCTCCCCAAATGAGAAGCTAAGTAAGGTGGAAATACACTGTTGATAATAAAAGATGATGAGAATAGTGAAAGCACTCACGAAAACATTCCCCTAGCTCAATTTTCTACAAGGAAGTGACTACCCCATCTGAAGTCAGCAGTAGATCTGCATGGCAAAAATGATCATCATGGCATATGTGATGTGTGTACGGACATTAAAGAAGAACACTATCAAGTACATGTTTTCTATAGTGAGGATGCTAATAGATAGACATGTTTTCCAAATTATGTGCTGGTAGTGATGGCATCAAATAAAAATCTATTAAGAACAAACACCTTCAAGAAATCATTCAAAGTAATGGTTGGTTCAAATTCGGGTCTGACAGGTTGATGAAATTGTTAGCTGTCTTTTCATTTTCTAGACATAGGGAGGAATCCAAGATGAAACAATAAAAAATGTCCTTAAAAGTGTATCTAAAGTTTGAGAAGTCTGACTCATCGACAAAAGGACTTTTGAACTAGTCTAAATATAATGATTTAAACCTACCGCTTGAAGGAGGTTGAGGGATAAAGGGAAGAGCTGCATGCCAATCTAGAGAAAGAAAATCACATTATTATTCCTGTGGAGGTTAAACTCTAGGCTATTAAAGTAGAAACTTGAGGACCCAAAGCATGATAGTTCAACGTCATGTTATATTCTAGTGTAACCAATGGGAATACTAAGGTATGATTCAAGATAATAGGAAAAGTTTATTAACATATGCCATGAAGTTATCCAAGTCATACATCATAAAAGTTTCTTTGAATAATTCATGTTTATCAAAAATAGGCATGTTTAACATAAAGATTTCTTGAAAACCAAAAATTCATGTATATCAAAAATAGGTATGTTTCTCTGAATATCAATGGAGTTATCCAAGTCACATATCACAAAAGTTTATACTCACTAAGATTAAATAATATGGTTTTTAATTAATAAGAGAAGTAGACTTCATAGATAATTCCAATCATTCCTACCCTATCCAATATATTCATGAATCACATATCGAGAAATGATCCCGCTAAATCATTACCTTTTCATTTGATTTTTAAAATATACAATATTCTATTCCTCTGCCCTACCTTCCTTTTCTCTTTGTCATATTAAGCGGGGCCCCCAAAGGCATGTCCAAGGTTCCTACCATAATGGATCGATAAACTCAGCTTGTTTCCAATACCTATAACTCATTCAAGAATAGGGAGAATCAAGCATACTTTTTTCATATATTTTGAATGAAAGATTATAGTCACACTGACTTAGTGTAGGCTTGATGGGAGGACACCCCAACTGAATCAAAGATTTAAGGAGGAAAAGTCCAGTTCATAATGATAGAATCTGAGAAAAAATAGATCTTTTAGAAGCAAGTAATTCTAAAAAAATTTTTGAAGGGCTAGAAGGAACTTAATCTAGTTATATGGTGGAATTTTTGATATTGAGAAGTAAATGAAGATAGATATGTTAGTGGAGGAACGACCTAACAAAATGAATGTGAAATCAGAAGAAACTATCTTTTTTCTAAATCTCCCATGGAAAAAAAAGATGGTGTTGACCCGCCAGGAGACGGAATGGAGGTCAGCCCTTTTCATTTTATATAAGCGCTACTATCTGCTTTCTCATTTCTCAAATGGATAATGAGATGAAGCTCTTTCATATTTATTAGAGATGACCAGTATTTTTTAGTGAGGAGGAGACTGCTTTGAACTAGAACATTCTGATCCTATCACGATGTTTTTATTGAATCTTCTTTAAGCAGACATACATCAAAGTCCAAGCACTTTTGAGAGAGATAGAACTGAGGAGGCTTGATAAACCCCTCGGAAAAGGTATCTCAAGATTGGGATTGGAGTTCAAATGGGAGAATGGTAAGATAGGATCAAGCTCTAGGAGTACAGTAGGAGATTTCATAAAAATAGGCAAATAGTTTGTGAAGACTGCTTGGATGATGTCAGCCTATGTGTGGAGAAACATGTTGATTCTCGTACTTTATTTTTTTGAGGTAGTTATGAGTGGACAAGTGAACTATGGCCACCTATCTTAGTTGGTTGGTGAAGGAAGATTACTTCTTTGCTTATGCACTTTGTCTTTGAGCTTTGAATAGAGCACTCCATTTGGAAGTAGAGATGCTAGCTTACTTTCTTAGGAACGGCTTGAGAAATGTCTCATCACATGATAGTCAGGTAGATGAGGTTTCTTTCAATCCGAGAAAATGTGGATTCGCATGTGAAGAATTCTGAACTATAAGCTTTCAGAAGTGTCGACCCTCCATAGTAAGTAGAATGTGGTGGTAATTTGAGCAAATCAACTAAAGGGCATCTATTGGATCATGATGTACCATTTTAGAAATCTCAAGATAGATTACTCAATTCACCAAGATGTTTCAGGGCGAAGTGCGTAACTTGTCACTGAAGAAAAGAAAGGCCCTAGAGATGTCCAGACTTTTATTTTTTCTATGAAGGTAGGGAAAGATCAAGTTCTAGGTCAGTCAATCTTGGTGAAAGGAAAAGCTAGTAGTCTCTACGAATTACCCTACTCTAAGTCTTTCTAAGCTACCTAGTGGGACAAGCATAATGAGGGTCTAGATTTGCCCCAAGCTAAGTCTTTCTCTTTGGTCTAGATACCTTTGGTTGAGTAGACCCGCCTAGTCCCTTTCATGCATGTAAATGTCAAGTCCCTATCAAATCATACCTTTGGTTGTGTGCCTACAAGGAAGAAGTTCAAGTTATGTTTATTTTTTCATACCTTCGGTTTATTGCTAACTTTAGATGGGAGAAACACATCATTGTAGAAAATTGAGCTAGGGGAATGTTATTAGGAGTGCTTTCACTGCTCTCGTCATTTTCTATTGTTGATGATGTAGTTTCCAACTTTCTTAGCATCTCATTTGGGGAGATTTTTTCACCTATGTTTGTTTTAACATAGTAATTGATTGGTGGGTTGAGCGTCAACCTTCTTTGCCATAAGGGAATGAAGGAATTGGTCATGTGGATCCCTGGTTTGTATCCAACCAATTGTGTCCTCCCTCGTGCTCTATTCCTTAGCCTAAGCTTCAGAGGTGGGGAAGAAGGAAGCAAGAGCAAGGCATGGCTTCATGTAGAATTAGTAGAATCAAAGCTCAGGGAGGAACCAGTTTCCTTCTTGTTGATACTTACCAAATAAAAGGCATAGAGGCACTGTTCACACATCATGGTGAAGAAATTATGATTGGTGCAATTTTTGGTTCTTTCTATTCTTTCTTATGACCCAGTAGGTCAGTGATCTAGAGATTCTATGTTGAAGAAATAATTGATTCTATTTACACTCTTGGGGGAATCATTGCAGTTGGTGCTTGAATAGGGGCATTCAATTTTTATTTCAGCTCTAGGTGAACAAGGCTAGCCTATCTTTTCTCAATCTTGATTCACAATAGTTATCAGTTCAAGCAGAAGAGTCCTTCTTTCTCTGTGAAATGGTCGAATTAGCCAAAGCCACGGAAGGCCAAAAGCTCATATTTTGCTCAAGAAAAGCAATAGAGTTGGCATTTTCCCTGTTGTTGGAGGTCTATTGAATCTCTTGGAGGAAGGCCTACTAGTAGGTAGTGGTGTGGTAGCTCTTATTAGTTCGAGTCGATGTCGGTAGTTGTAAACTCTTCTTTCTCGATGAAATCATAGATATGATCCACCATTGAGTTATTTTCTTGGAAGAAACTTCCTAAACATCTTTCTGCTTATTGACTATTGGAAGAACTTTCAAATGGGGGGCAGATAATTAAGGAAAACTTTCTATCTAAGAAAAGAAAATGTACTGAATACAGATAAGGAAAGCAGCTGACTCATGCCCAGGCACAACAGAAGAAAATGTGTGTAAGAATGGGTTTGGTAAGAAAAAAAAGTGATTCTACCATTGCATAAGATCAATACTAGCGCCTAGTGTTTTTGTCTTTGGCTTTGTATTTTGGTTTATATCAAGCCTTATTCGCATCCAGATCCTTAGCATAAGATAGTTTTATTTTTCCTATGAATGAATGGAAGGAAGAAATGATTGACCTACTTTCATTCTGGTTCTTTTCCTAATTCTTTCAAAGTTTTAGTCTATTTCTTTTCAATGTTGGGGAGAGTTTTAGTAAAAAGAAGTCAAAATAGGTCACAAAGATTCAATCAGAGAGAAGATAAGAGATTCATTCAGTGTGTATTGAACTTCAAAACATAGATCTGCTCTGGAATGGAAGCCATGGAATCTTGATTTGATTCTTAATAGTATAAACACAAAAGGAAGGTCTAAGGGCCAAAGAGCTTCATACAAAGAAAAAAAGAAATAGAAAAGGTGTGTAGCATTATGCTATTCATTTTTATCTCGTCAATAATTATTTCAGTCTAGTATTGATTTGTATGTTTTGAGCTATCCAAAACTAATCAACTTTCTTTTCTAGCCATTCTATGCTTGGACCTTTCAGAGTCAGGTCAGGCTCCCACTTAAGCTCGTATGTAAGTTGTGTGCTATCTCATTTCATTTGCTTATAAAGAAGAAGTGTGTGGCCAAATGGCTATCTAAAGAAAATGAACTGGAAGAGAAAACACATCTCATAAAAGGTCCTAAATATATGATTCACCTGGGTTCTTTTTCTTCTTCATAACACCATACTATAAGAAAAATAAAAGAATTTAAAGAACCTCGACTAAGAGGCAAAAATTCTTTAGAAGGCTCACAATATAAGTGAGATCCGGTTGATGGTCCATATAATTCTTTGAAAAGAGTAATAGCTAGGTAACATACAGTTAATGGATCTACTTTTCATTCACTTCCCCAACCCTAGGTTAGCATGATTGGCCTTACATACTTTAAACTTTCCTGCAGGAAAGGTTATCAAACTAACTCAAAGAAAAAAAATACTCCTTTACTACTCTATTTCTATTAGGGAATCCATCCTTCACAGGTGGTACTTACTTTACTATGCTCTAAAGTGTTTTGAAAACACTTTAAAACAAGCTGAAAATCTAAGCTAAGCTGAAAAGAATAGAAGCTAGCCACCTTCCCTCCTACATCTTCTTTGCCTAAACACTCACCACCCTTCATCGCATTAGACTTTCAATCTTTTTTAGAATAACATTATCTCTATAGCTTAGGGATTCTATCACGTTGGTATAGCTGCTCTTTCTTCCCTTTCTCACTAAGTAAGCTTAAAATCTTGGTTAGTTAGTCTCTCAAGACACTTTGTCCCCTCTCATTTCTTATGCCAACCTATGCATCTATGATCCTTATTTATGCCATGTGTCGATTGAGTATGTTCTATTTAGAGATTCAATCCTTGCTTCTTCTCCCATGAGCGCAATTTCTTGCTTATTCAAGAGTCAAGACTGATAAGATGGAATAGTGTCACCAAGTCTTTTAGGAGTGAGGATCCCTATCATTTTTCTAAAGAAAATTGGTAATGGGGTACTGGTACATGATTAGGAATGACTGCCAGAGTGCTGATGGATCAATTTTTTGATAGATATTGTAGCCTTGATGATAGGTACTCTTTTTCTATATGGGGTAAATAAAGGGCTCCCCATATTCTAGTCATTATAATCACACCTTAGGTTTCACCTAGGATGTAAGACCTCAACAACCCATCTTGGTATGTACTTTTTTTTGGAAGTAATAACCAAACTGAGGTAGGTCATATGCCACTAGTGCATGATTAAACATTATCTCAAGAAGCAATTGGACTTCCCTAGACACAGTAGCTCCCATTCAAGCGATATAACTCACATTGAAGTCTCACACTCAAATCCTTAAAGAATTAAGCACCAATGAAATTCACAACTAATCAAATTACTTTGAGTGAGAGAGGAATATTCTAATGGAAAGTTTAGTCAATGATCAATCGACTAAGAACTTCTATTAACCAATTATGGATAGGATGCAAAAGCATCTACCGAATTGGGTTGCCTATGAAAAACACACACACTTTCCCACTGCCCTATAGTTTGACCATAGACAGACCATACTCTATTTTTGTCAAATAACTATCCCACCAGATTTCTTAAGTGGGAAGTATAAAATTATTGATTAATCAGCCTAGGCCTAATGTACGTCTTCTATCAGATTCTATTTTATCATCATAATCACTAGTCTCAAATATTGTGCAATTAGAGAACTAGAGAACCAAAGACACCCAATATTAGATAGTATCTCATGTGGAATTATGGTCATCAATGCAGTGGCTTCCACAGTTAAATTGTTCCATGCACTAAATTATCGTTACAACCCTAACATGTCAACCCATCAAGAGGATTCTTGTCAGTGTTTGAAGTGGAGATCCAAACTGGTTGAAACCAAAAAAATTGAGTTGAAGTATGATTTTGGTGTAGGATGGGACATAAGCTGAGAGGATGGAGGAAGCCCTAGTCATTAATTCAACTATCACATGCTTCCCTAGGATTGTAATTTGGTATCAAGATCATGGTTTGGGGAGACTTTTTCACACCTTTGCTAGACTTTTCTAACCTTAGATAAAGAGCACAAGCTCAGTATCAATTTGATAATTCTAAGTTTAGTTCTTCTTCTTTGAATCTTTTGATAATAAGGAGAAAATAAATGTGGTATGCCATCTCCTGTCAAAGAAACATAAGTTATTGTCTGGCTCCTAAAGCTGAATGACCACGAAGAATCTCTTGCATCCATTTTACAACCTACCATAGATTGGGTATATTCTAAGGTACTCTGCTAGATCCTTGTGTGTAAATGCTCTCTAACTTCAAATTATTCAATCATAGGCATTCTTTTCTTCACTTTCATTGAAGATAGGTAAACATCAGAGCTCACTTAAACCTGCAGCTCTAAAAGAGCTTTAGCTTTTGGGAAGGGAGGCAACTGAGCATGACTCAGGTAGTTCATTGACATGAAAAAGTCTATATTATGTGTAGAATGGAAATCAATTAAGGTAAGGCATGTAGCAATAAGACATTTCTTGCCTACTACTGTGGAACATACCATTATAATGATAGCTAATTGCTTAGCTTCAAACTCAGATACATTGGAGAGTGATGAACTCTCCATCCAAGGTAGATTGCTATGCCTGGATTCAAAATGCTAACTTGCAAATGCACTACTAAACAATGCTCCTTTCAACTATAGAGAGATTACCAGGACAAAACACTACAGTAACAAACTAGGTCGGAGAACCACCACAGCAGGTCATTGATAGGAATATCACAACAGATTACTAGAGCATTGGAAATGATTTATTTTAAAAAATATTTGAACCAGAAAATGGATGAAACCAGCGCTAGATCCCCCCTTTCATTCAAGAGTAGCTTATTCAAACATCTATCCAAAAAAATAGGGATTGATAGCATCGTTATAGGCTAAGAAATGAGTAGTCATCTATCATAGTTTATAGGCTTGCAATAGATGCTTGACTAACCTCTTGTCTACTGAAGAAACAAGACAAGCTAATATGCTATACTGCATCATTTAGGAACACCAATTGATTTCTCTTCTTTCTCCCTAAGATCAAATTTAGTACGAGGCTTATCCTTATAGATGTGAGACAAGAGACAACAATGACAAAGAATAGAGTTGAAAAGTACCAACTACTAGTATGGAGCTACCTCTTCCTTTAGCAGTGAGAAGTGGAATGGCCAAAAAGAGTGCCCAACTAAGGACATATTTCTTTCCATTCTAGTACAATAAATTGTAGTATATTAGAACTACCTCACACCTAATTAAAATAAGGTTTTTAGATAAGAGCAAGGCGCTCGTGTTGGTCATCAAGCCCATCAATAGAACTATT
The DNA here is from genome assembly GCA_021442155.1 of Cymbidium sinense. Lineage (NCBI taxonomy): Eukaryota > Viridiplantae > Streptophyta > Magnoliopsida > Asparagales > Orchidaceae > Cymbidium > Cymbidium sinense. Next base: position 196,801 of record JAKCPB010000697.1, on the reverse strand, counting down.
CACAACATTGAAAGGAAAAGGAACAAACTTCAAGATAAAAACTCGATTGATGAATGAAAGTGCATCTCTAAATTTCCAGGTGATATAGATTGATTCAGAAAAGAAATTATCTGATAAGGGAGAACCTTGTTGACCCTACCGTCTTGTGATTTTCCAACAAACACTTTGAAAATGACTCCTTAGAGAGGTTTCTTCTAAATCTCAGGCACCAACTACGTTCAGTAAGAGAGTCTTCAAAGGCATCCACAACCACGCAAAACTATATGAAGCTATCTTGGCAATGAAGGGGAACATCCCCTCCAGCTTAAACCATCACACCACCTATCTATCAAGAACAAAATCTCGCTTTAATCTCCAAGACTCAAATCAAGCCTTCTCAAAAAATATTTGTAGTTTGCAAGATGCCTCTCTACAAAGAAGAAATACTAGAGCTAGTTCTGGGGGTAATGTCCCATACTCTCTCTCTCTCTCTCTATAATATGTTTTTTGGATAACATGTATCCATAGTCCCTCCTCTTGAGCCGCAATCTTCCGTAGCCACTTACATAGTAAGGCCAAGTTGAATTCACTTTAGTTTTCTTAGTGTAGGGTGGTGACAATCTTCTTATTTGAAAGGCTTCAAGACTAATAATGCACGTGAGAGTCTTGGGTTTAGTCCTAGTTGAAAATATGTTTGTGTATGAAAAAAACTAGTTGGCCCTCACCCATAGTGAAGATTTTGGGTTTCAAATAGGTTTAACCTTTTATGTATCAGGTTGTTCCCCCTTTGATTCTCTCAGAACCTAATGAGAATTCAATGATGACAAAGTATGAGATTGACAAATTTGATGGCTCAAAGGGCTTTGGACTTTAGAGAACTAAGATGTGAGGTGTGCTAGTTCAGCAGGGACTAGTGAAGGCACTCATGTGACGTTCAAAGATGCTTGAGACTATGAGTGCAGAAAAGAAAGAGGAGAAGGATGAAAAAGCTCTCTCAATGATCCAAATTTGTTTAATGATGAGGACTTGGAGGAAACAAATGCTAAGGGTTATGGCTCAAGTTGGAGTCTTTGTACATGACCAAAAGCCTCTATGGATCTTAAGCAGAGATTGTACTTGCCTCGCATGCAAGACACCATGAAGTCACATTTAAATTCATTGGATTAAGGATTTGAGGAATATACATGTGATTGTTGAGGATGAGGATCAAGCTTTATTGTTATTATGTTTTTTACCTCCCTTTTTTAAGCACTTCTGTGACACCATGTTGTATGATAGGGATACCGTTAGATTCCTTTTTTTTTTCAAAATTCACTTCTTTCTAAGGATGTGATTGCTAAGCTTGAGGGTGTTGAAGATGATAAGCAAGCTGAGGGATTGTTGGTTAGGGGGAGGCCTATTGAAAAGTGGTCTAACTCTAAGCATGGAAGAAGCAAGTCTCATGGTAGGTACAAGGATGCTAAAATACCAAACATTCAATTCTATCCATGTAGGATAAAGATGCTCACAAGTGAACTTCCTATTATATCTTTTGAGAATATGGAGAAGTTATTCACTTCACTAATTCTATTAGGGATGCTAATATGATAGCACACCTACAATTGAAGCTATGGAGGAAGAATCCTTTTATGTCTAGTACTAGAGATTCTAATGTAGTAGGTAAAACATGTAGTGAGAACTATTGGCGGGAAAAGTCTTATTAGAAGCCTTTAGTGTCTCCTATTTTAGAATGACCTGAGAAGGTCATAATTATGCTTCATAGTAGGACAAACTTCAGAAAGGGTAGACTTATGGTTCAATCATATTCTGAAAATGAAATGGGACTTAGAGGAATAATAAAGCTTGCTGCTTCAAGGCGCAAAGCATTTCACTTTAGCTGAGTAGTTGAATTTTTCTTACATAATAGATAACCAATTTCACCTTCTTTTATGTTTGTTAATTGGTTTTACTATTTGGTGAGATTATCTACTGCTTAGTTGACTACAAAGTTATAATAGAAATCCATGAAATGCAATCCTTATTCATCCATGAAAAGTTTATTTTATTGAACATAATCAAGCAATGCGGGATTTCTCTATTATTGATGAAGTCTAAAGTGTTGTTAATCAGTTATTAGAGCATTTTCAATCATTGAGAGTTCAAACTGAATAATTGATACATCCGGATTTCGACCCAACCTAAAGACTATCTTCATGATATGATTCGTGAGGAGCAACAACTAGTGGATCATGTGATGAGAGTTAAGACACTTTCTATAAATACTTAAGGGGCTATTATCTCATCTTTCACTCTTAATGAAGTAGTAATACCTATGTTTATGGGATAAGAGGAAGAATAGTAGGAAGAGGAGGAGGTGTGGCTACTGGGAATGATGATAATGATTGTAGGAAAGAGTAAAAGTAGTTGTTTCAATGGCTATCTTATCTATCACTTCACAAATTTTCTTCAATGAATGAAAAAGTCTTTCAAAAGTGAGTGAGTGATCTCATGGAGCATGAACAACACCTCTTAGAATAGTAGCTTATTATTTAGTAGTAGTTCAAAAACAGGAACTAGTAGTAAACAACTTGAAATTCTATAATTAGTTCTTAGAATATTACTTGACTACTAAGAAGTCTTATCTATCTGTAATAGCATCAAGTAAATACTATCAGTAGTAATAGTAGTAATTAGTAGTTTACAACTATCAATTCAATCTTTCAGTAAAAGTAGCAGTAATAGCATGAAATAAAGTATAAAAAATTACTTAAACTACTTAATCTATATAAGGCATAGCTAAAAGCTTCTAAAGAGAAACCATTATATCTAGGTTACATGAGAAGTTCTTGTATACCGACTTGTAAGCCTCAAACTATCTTTAAGGGTCAAGAATAAAAATAGTAGAAATGATAAGATAGTGCCCAGTTCATCCATTCCCAATTCAGCTCGCATTTCTTTGAGAAGGGCTCTTCCTAATGAAGAAATTTATTATAGAAAGCTCATGGTTGCAACTTTTCTAGGAGGTTTCTATCAGTTGTGTTCCTTGAAAAGACCAAGTAGGCCATAGTGGACAAGAGATGCTATTCAGGTTGATAGCCCTAGTGTACACATTCAAGTCAAGTAGAGTAGATGACACATGTAACCAAGCATATCGCCAGATGTTAAGGTTCATCAACGAAGTTAGCCCATTTCCTAGCTTAGTTTTCAATAGAGCAGCACCATCCAAGTCCAGAGTAGTACTAGTTCTTATGGGCTGGAGGCAAGACAAGCAGCCCGCTTCCTTCATTTAATTATAGGGAAGGATAAGATCTTGGTCTTTGACCTTGATCTATTCCAAGGGTGAGGAAGAGGTGGGTGGCTATTGCAGCCCTTCTATCAAGATAGCCTTTCAATTAAGCTTGGTTGCATAAACGCTAGTGAAAGCATTGAATGCTTTAGGGGAAACACAAAAGGAGAGGGCACCAAAATAGATGTCGTTGGAAAGGAATAAGCCCTAGCATCCACTCTTTTGCCGACTAATTCAAAGAACTAGGTGAAGGACAAGGTTTTCTCCACAGAGGGGAATGAAACCAACCATAACTACTCCTTTATGGGGTTTCATACGTCAATCAATTGAAGCCTTTTTTGTGTGAGAACTAAAGGATATTAAGTAAGCTGATGGTGATGGACTCAATCAACACAAAATTGCTTGTCTAATAGAAATTCATAGTGAAGCCAACAAGCAAACAAAGAAATTGAGACTTTTTTGAAGCCGAGGATGTAGTTCCTCTTCCAATAAAGGAAGAATTCATTATTAATAGTACAAGCTAATGGGAATAAAGAAATAAGCTAGTTAGTTTTAGTGAGCGGTAGGTCTGGAAAAAGCTTATTCTAAAAAAGAAGGTTGACTTGAGCTTGGTCTAGTAAAAGTATGATCAGTGATTCCTCACTGCCAATGCAATTAGACATCACATTTTGATTTGTTTTCCTCTGGCTACTGGAGGTTATGAAAGAAAAGAAAAGCTAACTCATATGTTTTCCTTTGGCTGCCTCTCACTTTTCTTCAATTAGAAATATCATGGAGATTTGTAGCATCATTCTTCAAATCTTATCTAACAAGGGTACTCTTTTAGCAGGTCTGATAAGCCAGCGTATGATGCCCTCGCTAGGGGGTGTTTCAAACTTGGTCTAGTTTAGTGTGATAGGTGTTCCATTTCCTCCTTTGTCTAGACTAAGTCAAGCTTCAAGCTTGGGCCAGTCCCTCATTTATTTTATCAACCATTTATCTTTCCAATGGCCTTTGAAGTTATCTATGACAATCATCAGAATTAAACTTTCTTTCATCACCTCGTGGGATACACTTCCTTATTTTTCTAAGCCAAAGAGTAAGGCACATTATTCTCTCCATTGTTGGAAGAAATATAAATACTGGGAGCCAAGGTGGAAGAAAATGATGCGATCAAGATGGATTGTGGTAGAGTAAAGAATCATTCTTTGTATGAATTCATTTAGAAGGATGCATGGTCGATAAGGGAGTCCAACGACATAGAGACTCTGAGCTTGATGCGCCTGATGTCCCCTTGCTAAAAGGGATCATCATATGGGTAGGGTGAAGTCCTCACTTGTGAGTAGTGCTTGTAAAGCAAAGCCTACTTTCAAGTTCAAGGCAAGCCCTACTGAGTAACAATAGCCCAACCCTTTGAGAGCAAAGGATAGGGCTCGACCACCCAGAGAGGACCCAACCTTCTCAAGTTAGGCATAAAAAAATCCATCAAGTCTCATTTATTTCTTATTTACACATATGTTTCTCATAGCTTTCTTCCCTAAGCCTAATAATTCTTTTCACATGGAATTCATTGCTTCATGTGTTGAAGGAAAGTCAAGAAAATCCTACTCATGGACAAAGCAGATTCTTCTCTCTCATGTCATGGAAAGAATATATGTCGCAGATTGTCTATTCTCGAATTGATCTTTATCACATCTTTCTCTTTCAATTGTGTAGTGAAGTTCCTTGTGCTCAAGCTTACCTTCTAGTAGATGCTTGTGCTTTCACCAATCACTTTGAAAGTTGGGGTTTCCTCTTCCCTCTTTCAAAAAAAGAACCAACATAAGTAAGCTAGACTCAAATTGCTTGCAATTTACAAAGAGGGGGAGAAAGGTTAGGCTAAAAGCATGATTGGAAAGATAAAACAAGACACTCACTTCCAGAATGAGAATTAACTTTAGAACCATGATCCCTGTACCAATTTATGTACGGGTAATGGGAGACCTATTCAATGGTATGATCGTAGGTGAGCCAATACTTTCTATCATGATTGGAACTTGATTGACTCGTGTCTGTGGAGCTAATAGACCAATCCTCCCAGTACTAAAGAAGTGAAGGGCATAAAAAAACTTGAATCTTATCCAAGCTTTCCTCTTGCTTTGTCGAGCCTCTCTCCTCCTTTCCTCATTACTCAAGGACTAGGAGAAATGGGTTTGCCAAAGATTCAACGAGTTTGAGTCTCAGCAAATAGTTCCAGAACTAGGGTGGAGCACTAAAGCTTCACTTTTGAGATCTTTGAACCGTAACTTATCTATCAATGAGTAACTTCATCCATTTTCCTCCTCCGATTGGAAAGCTTTCATTAGTTTAGGAAAAATGGAATCTTGACCAATCTTATGAGAATAATTCAAGCTCAAAGGAGGCTTCACTTCCTCTCTTGAGATGCTTGTAGATGGTGTAAGGGAGAGCAACTTCAAATCGAGGTCAGTTTGTCTTTTTGAAAGAGGTGGGAGTGTGGCAGGTGTAATCAAGTGATGCTTGCTACTAGTCGAGATTGTTTTGAAAAGAGAAAAAACATGGCCTTATTACCATCATAGAAAATGTTCCTTGAATTCACATATCATTCCTAGAAACAATTTACAAGAAGAAGTTTTAGTATGAAAAAGAGCCATATCCTTGTAGTTCTTATGATGCACTTGGAGCTTATTAGTAGAAATGAATCCATTTAGATGGTCCTTTGTGCCTCTAGTAGAGACTAGATCAACTTGTCATGGGTCAAGAGAAGTTCACATCAAAGTTCAATGTTAATCTTTTGGTAATTCTAATGAGATTTATAAGCACTATTGAATAATAGGAAATGTAAAAAGAGAAATTAGTTGTATATACATTCGAACTATTATTGGTCATCTTTTTTATCGAGAAATAGAAGAATCCATACAAGGGTTTTGGCAGGACTACTCATAGACTAACTAACTCATGCTCTATATAAAAACTAAGAAATTCTATTAGTGATTCCCATACTCATGGAAATTTGGGTCTCTTCAATTTTACTATTATCATAATTTCTAAATTTCTTTGTGAATCAAGATTGAGGAAAGGAAGTCTTTGAATCACCTGTGCCATTGGAATCTTGCTCTTTAGAATATGGAGGTCCTTAGGGTAGAACAACGATTTGGTCTTTCACAATAAAGTGGTAGATGGAATTTTTATGAAATGACTTATTAAGATTAATAGATCATTTCAATTTATATACATCATCACATATCTTAGATGAATGAAGGCTTTGGGTTTCCGTGAGCCACTACTATATCTATTTCTTTGGGAATTGATGATCTTTTCACAATACCTTCTAAGGGACATTTAGTTCATGTCACTATTACTGGATCAAGGGAGTACATCGATGGAATAATTTCTTAGACATATTGCCATCCCACTTTTTTTAGGGGTCAATGGAATCTTTATGCTCAAAACTATGTTTTTAGTAGTCATTTATTTGATACCTCCCAAGGGGTAGGAATTGCCATTCTAACCATTCTTGGGGTATGGAATCCCATAGAAGTCTTAGAGAGCTACTTTATGGCCTATGCTTTTGTGTAACATTCTATGGTAAATGCCCTACGAGGTAGTGATTAGTTTCACATGCTCTAAGCCCACCAGCATAAGGACTGGCTTCACCCAATCTGCATGCCCATCCTACCCTACAACCTATCATTCATCTTACCACAGAAGAGAAATGATCTTGAATAGGGATTCTATAGTGATAGATAGAATCCCCATAAAAAGAACACTAGATCGAGCACAAGTAGTTTCATATCTGGATAAAATCTTGGCTAATTGATCGAACTGGGTAGCTCCAGTAGACCCACAGATCATGGAACAAATAGGGATGGTAGGTCACAATACACGTATAGATGCAAACTGCCTCATTATTGTATGTGTGACTCTCACTGCATAAGGCTCACACAAAGACTCTTAAATCTATCCTTCTTCCACCTCTCTAGTCCACTTGCATTCCCCTGAAAGAAAATGGATGTGCTACGAATTTCGCCGTTGTTTGTTCTTTTTCTATTTGTTATTACACAACCTTCTGCACTCTTGTTTTCTTGTTTCTTAATAACTACAGGTCTCTGAGAGCCTCCCGTAGTGCAAGGTGGGTGTCTCCTTCATCTATCATATATCGCTTGGCTTCATCTCAAACCATGGGCATGTGCATGTCCAACTACAAAGACTACAAACCAATGTCAGAAGTGACTCTCTTCTATTCTCAATGGGATATAGATGGGGAATCTCTATAGATCATAGTAGTTAGCCAACCTCTCTAACTAGAATATGATACAATTTTACTCCAACCCATTAGAAAAAAATAAAAGCTTTGCGGTTGGCCCTCCTATTTACTCTTCTCTTCTTTGAAGTCTACAATAAGTTGGAGAGCCAGGATTCAAACCGACATAGAAAACCTTCAATAGATTTACAGTCTATCACTTTTGACCATTTGACCACTCTCCCCTTCATGGGATGATGTCCCACTAAATGGGTTCATTTTTTAATCAAAAGGATGGCGGCATTCATTCTGATTCAGTTCATAAGATTGAAGAGAACTCATAGCTTGGCTAGCATTATGAGAGAAGAATTTCATTTCTTCATCTTGAAAGAATGGGGAAAATGACGCCTTCCCCTCATTGTCATCATAGGCCTTCCCAGCCTCCCTCCTTGTAGCTTATGGCTAAGCATATTTGTAAAGGAAAGGAAGACTAGTCTCTTCTAGTGAAACAATGAGTTCATGAGCAAGTGAATAAATGAGCCAATGAGCTGTGAGTGCAACAAGTTAGTATCCATGTTCCTAAAAGAAAAAAGGCAATAGTTTTCTTTACCATTTTCCTCTTTGTCTCATTCATTGATGCATTGACTATATAGAATAGACATCGATACAATACTATCAATCAACAGGTTTTGGTATTGGGTCAAGGTTAAAGAAAAAAGACCTCTTGAGCAACCTAGGCTTCTACTCTGATGCTCTGCCACTAGTGTTATTTCCTCTATCTCCATAAGCTGTGAACTCTTCATAGTAGCACGAGATTCCACTACTTCTTAAGCTTAGGGCTCACTTGACTTGGTCTCCATGATACCACTAGCCAAGTGACCAACCACTCCTTCCAATATCAATGACTCTCCCAATGCCAGCGTGAAACAAAATAACCACCCCAATCATCACTACTAAAGCCATAATTCACTTTGATAGCTTGGGAGAGAAAGGATCAAATAAGGTTTGGTGAACACTTCAATGATTCTATCATGAATTTCTCTTTTTAAAATGCATGGATACCCTATATTTCATCATGGACAAACTGAGCATAGTCTGTGGAACACGAATAGGTTGCGTCAATAGTGGTTCCAGAAGCAAGGCCCACCATGCACTCATCCCAAGCAAAAGAAATGTTAGTAGCCCAAAGGGAAGATCACATATAGAATATAGAAGCAAAGCTTATTTCATTCAATTCAACATTCAAAACCTGGATTCGACTGCTCCCCCCCATGCGCAAGCATCGTGTAGACCTCTTATTCTCTTTGGAGATTGGAGTAGTAAATGCTTGAAAGTTCACCATCCCATAGCATCAAAGTTGTTGGGTAAACCACACACATAATCTCTTTCTTCTCCAAAGGGGGGGAAGAGTTGAGGCTTAAAGAACTTCCAGAAATGAAATCAAAGAACTCTACCTTCCTATGGCTTTGATCTAGTCATATATTAAACAAATGAGACCAAGCCCCCTTCTTTCACACTGGAGGGGGTGGGGTGAAGGGAAGTTTCAAGAAAAATGGTTCAAAGTATTTTCTGATGGAATCTATTGGGCATTACTATCATTTGGTAGATCCAAGTCCATGGCCTATTTCGAGTTCACTCAGAGCTTGAGCAACCACCATAAGAGGTGACATGTACATGCACTCATTTCAAGTGGGTGCAACACTTCTCAATTTGGGCCTAATCTTTCTTTTATATACCATGTTCGTATGGTGGCAGGATGTGCTACATGGATCCACGTTGGAAGGACATCATACAAAAGCTATACAATTAGGACCTCGATATGGTTCTATTATGTTCATAGTCTCGGAGGTTATGTTTCTTTTTGCTTTTTTTTTTTGCTTCCTCTCATTCTTCTTTAGCACATACGGTAGATATCAGAGGTATTTGGCCCCTAAAAGGGATTGGGATTTTAGATCCTCGGGAAATCCCTTTTCTTAATACTTATATTCTCCCTTCATCAGGAGTTGCCATAACTTGGGCTCATCATGCTATACTTGTGGGGAAGGAAAAACAAGTAGTTTATGATTTAGTGGTTATTGTTTCACTAGCTCTAGTATTCGCTGGCTTTCAAGTAATGGAATATTACCAAAGACACTCCACTATTTCAGATAGTATTTATGTATCTACCTATTTCTTAGCAAATTTCTTTCATGGTTTTCATGTGATTATAGGTACTCTCTTCTTGACCATATGTTGTATTCGCTAATATCTTTGTCATCTGACCAAGGAGCATCATGTTGGCTTTGAAGCAGTTGCATGGTACTAGCATTTTGTAGACATGGTTTGGTATTCCCATTTGTCTCTATCTATTGGTAGGGAGGTCTATCAAAGAACAAATAAGTGGATTATGGTCCAAAGAAATCGCTCGACTAAACGGAGAGGAACTAGAGAAGTTAGGATTGACCAATCCTTGACCCTAACTCTCAGAATTATAGCTCAAAGATAAAGAGAATCGAGCTCCAAAGAATGATAGTAGCTTTCCCATCCAAAGTTGGCTATTCTCCTATAGATTTTTTTCACTATTCTCCTACAAGCAAGAACTGAAAATGGATCTTGGTCTATTTTTTCTTGTTCATTGTAATCAAACAAAGATGTTTTTTTTTCCTTCAATTTGAAATGATGCAAGGCACTAGTTCAACATTATTTTTTATCTTGCTCTTACCTTTTCCTAATTTGCCTCTAAATAATGAAATGTACATATGCTAAGAAAAGGTACTATGATAAAGCAGCAAGTAACTAAAGAAAGAATAGGGGAAGTAAAGGCAGGATCAATCCATCCAAGGCAGTCTCCATAATGAGAAAGATGATAAAGACTTTTTTTTACAAGTATCAAAATGTGTATTTGACAATTTCAAATATATATTTTACAAAGCAAGGCATAGCTTGATCCCAATTAAGTGAAAGTGCCCTTATACAATTACAATTTCATTAGTAATTCCAAATGGTATAAGAAAAAAGTCGATTTCACCCCGAGCCACCTCTTCTGAAGTTTCACTCAAAAGTTTCAACATGCCAAAATAGGACACAATTTGGAATTATTTGAGTTTCACCAAGGATAACTTAAAATTCACCATGGGAAAATCACTATCTTTTCATCCTTATTGGTTGTAATCACTCCCATAAGCAGCCAATCACCATGGTGAACCATGTTACTATCGTAAAACTCAAGTCAAGTGAACCATAGAAAATAAGAAGGATAAGTTCAAAAGTACTTATCCAATTCTATTTCTCCAAATAGGGATGAAGTACACTTGCCAAAACTCAATGAAATGGCATTAGACAACTATCTAACTCCTCTAAATGGAAGCTAAGGATGGAAGCTAACTATGATTCACCATAAGATTACCTTGGTGAAGTTCTAATCCAAATTTTATCTAAAGAGCTTCCATTTTATTCAAACCTTCCCCAAGCTCATTCTGAAGGATAACAACAAAGCCTCACTCCCTATATCAGGAGAAGCCATCCCAGTTTCCAAGCTTCCCAAGGTGAAAACTCCAAAAACCTGAGCCCTCTCCCTCTCTAAATCATTGTATAATGAAGCCATATTTAGTCCATATTGATCTCTCATTTTTAACCCCCTTAAATTCACATAAAGAACCCAATTTTTCACTTGATTTCATGCAATATATGAAGAGAAATCTGATTGGGTTGAGGGTGGGCCAGGGGACCACAAAAAATGTCTGGCTTAGGGCTCACTAGAGGTAGGAGATGAAGAAGGGGGGAATCCAAGTCTATTACAATTTTAAATTTCAAAAGAGTCTACAAAAGGTGTATACTTCTTTTCTCTTTTCTCTGGTAACATTATCCTTACTCACAATAGAGAAAATCAAATGCAATTTAGGAAAGCAGGAAATCTTTAGAATATACCCATATTCTTACTCACTTCACTAGTTCTAATATGAATATGGTCATCATATTACTATCCTCTATCTTTCCGAGTCATTTCATACCTATCTATTAAGGAAGTTGCTTATCTATATTCACTTTCTAAGTGCACCTTTGTCAGTATGAGTCTTGGATAGGATATGGAGAATAGAGAGGGAGGGTGCCTTTTTATGAAAGCGGTCCTTACCCTTTCAATTTAGTTTCCTGTCCAAGTGTAAGCTAGCAAGTGATATTTACTAATTTTTTATATTGAAAGAATATGGAGTGAAAGAATCTTCTATGCATTTTCATTTTATCCAATTGAAGTACCATTTCTCTTTCGAGATGTATTTTTAGTCTTAGAGAGAGACAGGCTTGAAAAAGAAAGACTTATGGAGGGTAAATCAAAGCATGTGCCTATGTAAGGGAATCTAGATGCCTATTGATGGAATTAGAAAAAGAATACTAGGCTCAAGAGTTGTATCCTCTCACACTGATTAGGACTCTCCTAATTTTGGAGTAATTCTATTCTATTCATTTCATGATGATATCTTCAATGAGCCCATAAATCTATGATTCCTTCAAACTCTAGGTATGACTACTTTTTTTTCTTTTTCTTGTCTATTGGATAGCCAATTTTAGTCTTGAAGCAATCTAGGCAGAGTGGGGAGTAAGGGAGTTTTGAAGTCAAGGTTACGGGGATGGCATAAGACACTAATAAAAAAAATAAAACTCCAACGGCTTTAGTAGGGAAGTGGGATAGGCACTAAAATGGAATAGATCTATTTAGAAAATGCCCACTCGATTACAAACTGCTTGAAAAGAAGCACAAAAAAAGGAAATAGAAGGTAATGAAATATCCAGGAAAATTCTTAGCGACAAGCACTTCAATTGGCTATTACTGGAAAAAATGAAGGATTTCACTTATTAGGTACCTACAATTCACATCACCTAAAAGCTAGCTCGGGAACCCCCACTTCCACTTAATAGTATGAAAAACACACTAGACTAGAATTTGAGGATTTTGGTTGATGGCAAAGATATGTATGCAGGCAAGATCTAATAATAGTCCTACTCTCAATTGGACTTCTTTTTATTCTACCTTAACTTTACATGGAAGACTATGAAAGAAAGCGACACCTAATTCTTTTGCTTTGTTCTTTCAGATTTGCTTTACTTGCCTTTTTCCTTTTCTTCTTAACTTCAATGCACGAAAATGGAGAATCCTGGTAGCGATGAAATCAAACACAACCTAGACCACTTGCTAGCTAGCCTTTTTAAACTTCAAGGCTTTTGAAGTTTGGATTTTGCTATTACTTCATATGAATATTCAAAGTATGACTATCTGATATCAGTGAGTTAGATAATAGAGTAACTAGATAAAACTTAGCTGTTTTAATTCTAAAACTCTTGCTTCATCAATCGATGCTTAAATTGCATTGATGCACCACCCATCTAAATCACTTTGATTGCTACTATTTGACTATTCCAATGAAAAGCCCAAGATTAGATTGAAAAATCATCATAAGATGAGGATCCCTTACTAACCTATGTCAAATTATGATAGGTCAAATGATACTTATCTTATTTGAAAATGAAGTTTTGGGGTATCTATTATCCATAAACTTGCCCCTTGTTACAAAAGTGGATTTTTTTGGGGTGTCCAACTTTACACTTCTAAATGATCTTCTTTGCGGATTGAGAATCAAAGGGTTGAGTAGGCATGTCATCCTATGCTTGTCGTCAAACCTTTTTTCATAACTTTCTCTTAGCCTACTACTTTTCTTTCTGAGAAAACTTAGCTTCATTTAACATTCATCATATCTTCAAATGAAAAGACTTCATAGCATCTATAAAATTCTCAATCGAAACCTAGAACTTAGTTAGATTTCTAGACATTTAGACTCACTACCTTATGTGCCATCTTACATACCATCTCATATGAAAAAGAAAAATGATCAATCCACCAGTGCCCAAAAGAACGAAGACAAAGGATGCAACTAAAACTCCCTTATCAGCGAATTTGTATCACCATGAGAGTTGGCTAGTCATTGTTCTAAGATCATTAGCTCTTCCGATAATTTGATCCCAAGAAGTAGATATGGAAAAGGGATGCTCCACACTAGTTTCTATTACATTTCTATTATATGTTATGTGAAATCTATAAACACTGGTTCATTTTTTTTCTTAAATCCTCTCATTTATTCAAGTAATTGGTAATTGTTCATTCATACAAGACTAAAACTATTGAAATTTGAACTTCTCCACTTCACTTAGAAATTGAAGGAGCTATATTCTTAATATTCTAATTGAAATTATTACTATCTATCTATCTATTTCATTTGGGAAATGAAAAAAAGAGATCATTGGAACAATCCATATTCATGAAGCAACTGTTGTTACATTAGATTTCCTCATGAGTTCTTTCCTTATGGAACTAAAATACAAAACAATGATGGGATTCTTTAATATAGAAGTAATATAGAACCTAAAAGGGTAATAGAAGTTACTCTTCTTTGAATCTAGTTGACCTAAAATTCAATTCAAATAAAGAAAGAAAATAAAGATTAAATGAAAATAATAAAAATAATTCAATTTTTTTTAAAAAGTCAAGGTTTTTCTTTTTTTTAGTGTCCATCTATAATGATTGATGAATCAAGAACCTTTAATTGGAACTCAACAAATTCTTTTAATTAGTTTTTCTTATCGTCATATCTAGATTTAGACTTAGGTAAATATTTTATTCATATTTCTAGTAAAAGATCATATCTAATTTAGCTCTTTCATGCCTATTCAAACTAGTTATTTTGGTTTTTTTATGGCTCAGCTTTTATAACCCCAGTTTAGTTTGAACAAGATATGACTTATTTGAAATAAATAAAATTCAATAAACAGTTGAAAAAAAATCAAAATAAAAGCCTCTCAACATATTTCATTTTAGGTATTCTATAGTTTCTTCCCACATCAATTGCCAACTCATGGTCATTGAGATTCATGGATAATTCAAATTCATATTTAGGGATAGAACTTACCTCTATTTTTATTTCCTTAAAAAACTAAAATGATTGAAGTTTTTCTATTTGGAATCATTTTAGGTCTAATTCCTATTACTTTTACAAGATTATTTAACTTCATATTTACAATATTAGCACGGTGTTGGACCTTGGAAGTGATTAGCCTCCTCCTCTTTTGTAGGAGGTCAAATTAAAGATGCAATTCTACTTTGTTTTATGAAGTTCTTTCATTATAATTTGACATAACATAAACAGAATCACGCTCTATAGGGTTTGAACCTATGACATCAGGTTTTGGCGATTTTTCTTTTCTAATCTACGCGTGTTACAAAATGAAACTAGCTGAAAAATGCTAGCTAGCTACTAGATTAGGGTTAAAACTAGCTTTGTCATAGTGCACCAGAGAGCAAGCATAGGAAATTGTATAGTTTCCCTTGCTTACTTTTTTCTGTTCAATGCTCCTCTCGTAGCCTCCCCACCCTTGGTTAGCATTCCACTTATGATCCAGGAGGATTTTGAGAAATGCTCCGACCAACAGAAGAGACTAGCACATTTTTTCTCTTCTTTCATGTGAACGCCTCGACTTATCAAGAATGGTTGTTTGTGCTATACACCATATTGAGAAAAATCATGCATTTTTTATATTTGGGAGGTGCTCCTGATAATGCTATAGGAACATCCAAGTGCAATGATGAGCTCAGGATAGGATGCGTACGCATTTTGTCCAATTTGTGAGAAAATATGCGCATAGACCCAGTATATGACGTGGCCATCAAATGTTTTGACATTCCACCGATGTGAAGCTAGAAAGAAAAGGTTCCAAACGAGCTCCTATTTTGTGGTGTGGTGGCAAGACCGCTAGGGGATTGGCTCCGGTGTAGGTTGGGTCAAATCCACAGGGGTCATGCAAATACATGGGTCCCTTCTCTTCTACCACATTTTTAGAAGCACTTTATGCTCTATGGTCCGGTCCCTAGGAGCAAAGGGTTAGGTAGGTAGTATGGGCCCTCTAACTTACCACTTGCACTGAGTAAATTTGAGCTTTCTCTTAAGCAGCTTATGTAGTGGTTGGCATTCTTACATGCGTAGACAACTTGGGCCCTAGAGACGACTAGTGCCTTTGAAAATAGTCGTGACACCTTGGTGTAGTTTTCTTTTAGTTTGTATTATACTAAATTAAACACATAAAAAACAAAGGTGATTGTTCACTAGCTACATATATAGTGAAAGATGATAAATCAATATTTGCCCTTATCCAACCTGAGAAAAGCAATGAACTCAAAAAAGCTAGGCATTTTTTTCAACTTTGAACATGAACACTATTTCACATTATTGAAACCCACGAGATGGAACAACAATAAAATAAGATAAGAAGATGTTCCATCTCAGACAGCATTGATAGCTTGTAGTGAACAACCCCCCTTATGAAATTAAAAGAAGCTTTTGGTACTTCAGTAGTGCAAGCGAACAACCTTGAAACTAATTGGCTTGAAAAAAGGCCTTTTGGTTTTTCCTGTTGTCTTGTAGTAGTAGGTCGGGTGAAGCAATTGCTTCTACAACAACTCCGTTTCCTCATCTTGCTTCTAACAAAGCTTCTAATTTGCTTTCTTCTCTCGTGCTTGCTTGTACAAAGGCTTAGAGTCTTTTTTGCTAGGTCCAACTCATCAAAGAGAAATATTTGATCCAACAGAAATCCTGCATATTGAGTGTAGATGATATGTGGCTATTAGGCACGATCATATCATGCCATAAAAGAGATAGGGCCCCTCATCTAAAGATAGAATAGTTTCATGGGTTAAGCGTTAACCTTCTTTGCCATGCCTTTTCACTAGCGCCTTTGGTGGTGGCTTGTCCTCTTTACTGTTCTTTATAGAAAAAAACATGAACCCTAGCCCATACTCTATGACTATGAATTATATATGGTTTATCATGGGTGATCCTTGGATTTCTCAAGTTATCAACATCTCGTCGCTTCAAAAATAAGTATAAGTACCTACAGCTATCAAGAATAAGAGCGATAATTGATGATGTTTCAAAATCATAATTGGTCAGATGCATATAAGCCAAGCCGCCAATGAACAACACAAATTGAGAACCATAGAAACTAACATCTTACCTATGCATGTAACATTTCATCATAGTGCTTCACTTGATAGGCTAAAGGGATCCATGGTATGTAATAGCTTAGATTTATCTTCAGCTATAGACATATTTCCTTTATTTGTTATGTTTGAGATCTTTCAATATATCTTTGGAAGGTCTTATAACTCAAGTGTAAGTAAACTTCGACTTTGGATACTAATTGATTTGATCCTTTACATAAAGGAAGTGAAATGGTATTCCGTTTATGTTGATCTCATTTTTGGATGAGCTCTCAACCCTTCCATCTTAGGATTAGGACTTCTTTTAGACTTTAAGAGTTCCGTAGTTTTAAGACAAATCTTGTGATTAGGTGGATACTCCCCTAGCCCTAGAAGACTTAGAAGAGTTTGCCATAGGAATTGGTCATGCCTTAGGGGTGTTTGGAAATTTCCTACCCTTAGCTTAAACCATTCCTCAATTTCCTTCATCCAAGTCAAACTACCAACACAATTCTATTTGATTTTCTCCAAGCTCAAATCAAATCTATGATTAAAATCCATGATTGAAACCCATGATCAAAATCCACCAAAATATCCTAAGTCCAAATTTTGCCTAAGTCCTCAAGACTCCCTTAAGGTCTTAACCAAAATTATGATTCAAACATATTCAAAACTTTGAGATTTTCCATAATCCATTTATATTTTCATTTATATTCACATATATGAATGAAATATAAAATTATCAAATTTTAAAATTCAAAATAAATTCATGAAAATTTCTTAAGTCCCTTTATTTTCCTAAATACTTAGCCAAATCAACTCTATTTTTTTCAAAATTTATTTATAATATCATTTATATTCATATATATAACATAAATATAAATCAATAAAATCTAACTCAAAAATTATTCCAAATTTAAAACTTGAAATTCCCTAAATCCCTTAATTTTCCATTAATGGGTTTAACCTAAACTATGATCATGTCAATTCAAACTCATGGGATTTTCTCAAAACATATTCATATTCTCATTTATATTCTCACAAATAAATAAAGTATAAATATAAATCAATCCAATCCAATTCAAAAATTAAATTTTAATTTAAAAATTCCCTTAAATCCTTTAAATTCCTTTAATGGATTTAACCTAAACCATGATTAAACCACTTCAAATCCTTGAAATTTTTTCATTATCCATTTATATTCTCATTTATATTCACATATATAAATGAAATATAAATTTAAACAATCAAAACCTATTCCAAAGATCAAACTCAAATCCACTCAAAATTAAACTCAAAACACTTTCATATTCTTCCTTTAAATATGAAATTTTCAAATGGATCAAAATCCATTTGACTTCAAACCACTTGTAAATGAATTTATATTTCAATCATGAGTCCATATACAAGATCAATCAACCTCGAATCAAGCTTTGACCAAGCCATTTGACCCACTTAGGCTCACTTGACCCAAAATGACCTTATGAGCTAACTTTTGATCCTAACCAAATCTGATTGAACTAAACTCATATTTTTCCCTCATCATGATCAACAATCATCATGGGATGATTAATCAATCAAATTAGGTCAAGCCAAGTCAAATCTAAGGGTTTACCAAGTCAACACCTAACCTAAAATGAAACCTTACATATCCAAAGTCTACCATAGGCCAAATTGATTGAAACCATTGATCTAAGTTCACTCATGCCTATGTTTGAACTTGACCAAGCCAACATTTGAGCCTAACATAGCCCAATTGGCCCACTTGACCCAAGTTGACCCATTTTGACTTAAATGATCAAAATGTGTCAAAACTTGATCTAAGACAAATTCATTGAAACCAATGGGTCAAGTCCATTCCAAATCACTTGTGAAACTTGACCAAAGCCTCAATTGGCCAACTAGATCTAACCTAGCCCAATTGACATTAGACCCAACCTGACCTAAAGGGGTCATGTCGAGCCAAATTGAACATAACCCAAATTGATTAGAAACAAAAATACTAATACATTCCATATGACTAACCAAACCTAAACCTACCCTTGACCTACCCTAAATAGGTCAAATGGGTCAAACGGGTCAACTTGACCCATTTGACCTAAATGAAGTCATATGAGTCAAAAAATATATATATATAGCAAATTGAATCAAACCAAAGCCTCCAAAACATTTCAAATGGTCATATGAACTTGACCAAACCCTTGGTTTGACCCAATTTGACCAATTGGTCAACATGACCCTAGTTGACCCATTTTGACCTAAGTGGGTCAACATGAGCTGAACCCTATCAAATGGATTCCAAATCTAATGAAACTTGGCCAAACCTAGTTTCCCCACATACCTAACATATCCAAAGTGAAAAATTAACAAAATGACCATTATACCCTTTGTCCATAGAACAAATTTTGGCCTAGCCCATGGGTATTTTGGTCATACCCTCTTCACAATCACTTGAGGCTTTCCTAAAAGCTCAAGGGGGCTTAGTAATGAGTGGTGCACACAACCAAAGGGGGTTTGGGTAAGCCCATTTGGTCCCTAGACCAAACCACTTAGCCTAAAATTGAATTTTCAAATTCCCTCTTAAGCTCAATTCAAGCACATAAGAAGTTCGCAATCCATTCCTTGGATCAAATTGACCATGTGCACACTCAAAATATCCTAAACAACCTCTCCAATTTGGTCAATTGGATCAAACGTCAACCCATGGTTCAACCATCTGATTGCCATAGATGGAGATATACTCACTCTAATTCAATGAAATTTTGATTCACTCTCTATCGATTAAAGCTAAGGAACCCAGAGCAACCATCTTAGAGCATTCCCAAGCTTCTTAGAGTGGATTTGAATTCCCTATTTCTTGATTTTGCATAGTGCAAAATAGGGGAGCTCAATCCATAAGCCAATTTCCTCCATACTTGATCTCCTTCTAATTACTCTTGCACACTCCATCAGAGAGTCAAGTTGAACTTGCCCAAGCTCTCTAAGTTCTAAAGGTAAGGAGGAGCTCAATTGGATCAAAGCTGAAGCCCAAGTAAAGTAGTGTTGGTCCATCCATCAATCCACTCAACTCCAAGGCCTGGGAATTTCAACATGGCTTCGTCTCCACCAGACGAAGCTACCTCATCGATCTCGAGCACCAGTGATCACGTTTGGAGAGGAATGGAATATTTTGATCACTATACTCAATGTTGTGTGGATCTTTGTGAAAGAAATTTTTAGCTCATTTAATTTTGACCGTTGAATTTGTCGTTCTATATCTCTAGATGGTGTGGGTTAAATTTTATGTGATTTCATGCTATATCGAGTCTAGATCTTTCCCTTCATCATGGACGGTCTCTATTGATCAAGTGGAAGAACTTGGCTCATCTCAGTCATCCATCCGTGCATTTTAGATGGACAGCTGAGACTATTTAACATGTTTAGTCTCATTTTATCCTTTATAGACCGTAGGGGAATTCTTACCTATTCGATCTTTGATTGGATAGCCGAAAATATAAGCACATGCCCCACCGCCACCTTTGTGAGGTGACAACTTAAGTTGTCTCACGGCGTGATGCGTGTAAAGCGCCACATACCACGCCTGTCATGAGCTAAGGATTAATCAAGAATTAGTTAAGTTTATTAATTAATTCATAATTAATTTAGAGAACTTTTGAAATTCATAATTCCCTCTAGACAAATAAAAAAAATAAAAATAAAAATGCTATGGAAAATAGTTACATCTAGAATATTTTAAAAAAGATTTCAATGGATTTTGAATTACACTTTTCTGAAAATTTTGGTTTCTTTGAGAAATTTAATTAGTAAAATATCCTTTAATTAGGTCATCAATTAATCTAAAATTTATGGGATTCATTTTAGGGGATGAACTCTGCCTCCCCTAATTTTCTTGAGATTTATTGAGGGCTTAATTGGAAAAATTACTATCTCATTCCCCTAATTACCCTTTTCATGTTATTAAGAGTAATTAGGGTATGATTATTAGATTTACCCTATGATTAAGGTTGATTAAGATCAGATCCAATAAGTAGGAGGTTTATGGAATAATTTTAAGCTCTTTTTAATTTAGGGTTAATTCATTAATTATCCCCTTAATCAATTTTCAAAAATTCTAAAAAAATTCTAGAACTTAATTAATCTACCTCGGGTAGATGCTTAGGTGTTTAATATCCTAAGTTCAATTAAGGAAATTAAAACCACTTTCATAAGTATGAAAGGGTGTTTTTAAAGTACTTAATCTAAACTCCTTAGATTAATTAACTTTTAATTGTGACCCAAATTGCATTAGGCCTTTTCATTATTTGGTGCATTACAAATTTAAATTATTTTTGGGTTTTATGTCATCTCATTGGTTCAAAATTATCTAGTTAATTCTTCTAAGGTGGTGTAGGTAAGGGTTAATTAAGATACTTAATTCATACCTTAACCTAGTCAACATATAAAAATGGATCTAATTATCTAAAAATTAAATAAAAATATCAAACACATGTGAGAATTGGGTTAGGAATAGCAAATTAATCTCACCTTTTCAAAATTAAATCAAACTTCAAACTAAATAAAAAACATTTTTGAAATTCACTTTGATTTATTCTAAGTTTTCTTATTCTATGAGAATGTCTTTATGATTTATGTGAAGTGAGTTTATTTACATGATTTCATTGCTTTGGATCTTTCCCAATATGTTATGTTGTATGTCATGTGATTTCATGCATTCATAATTTCATGTTTCAAAATTTAAAATGAAATTGTTTACTTTATGTCAAATGTGCATGCGTTGGCTAAAGTAAAATATGAGTGGCTATTATCACTACTAGATCCAAATTATTTTTAAAAATACATAAATAAAATACCAAATCTGAAAGTGTGCCACTTATACTTTAATTATAAGCTTGCATGTGATGGATTATAAAAGCATGTTTAACATAGGTTTCCTTTCTTTCTTATGTTGGCATAGTTTTGAATAGGAGTTAGTAAGATGTAGGGTTTATTTGAAAAGAACCCAACACTTACTTAATTCCATACACTATTCATCCCTATGCTCTCACCTAAGAAGGGTTGCCAACACTTGCATGCATAAATGGCATAAACAAAAATGAGTCCATTAAACAACTTTTGCATTTTTTAAATTGATTGTCAAATTTTATTTTTAATTATAGCAATTATCCTCATGTGGTTCATAGGAGTTCCATGATGTTTTGCATCATTTCTGTCCATCCATATGAACCAAATAAGAGTGATAGCAGTTATGACTTTAATGTGGCCTTTAATAGTGTTTTCAAAATAAACTTCAAGAAGTTGGTATAAAGTTAAGGAGCCATTGAATTTTTCAATGTTAAAGATATCATCATACCAAAGCCAAAGTTTGGAAGCAATGGCTCATAATTAAAAACATGATTCACATTCTCAATGTGAAAAGAGATTTTGAAGGTAAGTAAAAACCTTTACCCACATCAAGGAGTCAACAGGGATGAAGTTTTTTAGGATACGCCAAGTTAGAAAAGAATAAGAAATAGGAATAGTGTTATTCCAAATTTTGAAAAACACATTAGAAAAGTCATGAGCTTCTTTAATATGAATCCAAACATTTTTAAGGTTGAAGTCACCATTTTGAGAAGGCTTAAAAGGATCGATCATAATTTCCGTGAATGATAGGAATAGTAAGCTTATTTAAAAGAGATAAAGGAATATAATCAAGCTTACTATTATTCCACATATTATTCGCCAAAAGAGTTCACTTTAATAGAATGGGTAGAAAGTAAGTCATCAATGGACCCACCTCCAGTCCAGTTATCTTGACAAAAAAAAAGAGGTACCAGAGTTAATCACCCAAGATATTAATGATTCAGCTTCCCATTTGATTGAACAAAGTCTTTTCCAAATAGGAGAGTCTCTCGCTCTATAGGGGAAAATGAGAAGGTGCTTACCCTGACAGTATTTGACAGTCATGAAATTAGCCTAAAGACTATTGTTGCTCCTAAAATTCCACCAAAGTTTATAGGAAAAAGCAGTGATAGCTTCCTTGTTTAGCTTACATCTAAGAATTGGTAGAATTGGTCGGCACAATGGTTTGAATGAGATATAGAGTTATGGAGTTAAGGGTGCTCTTAATCAAAGCGACCTACCGCAAAAGAGAGTAAATGAAATTCCAAAACAGAAATTTTATTAGAGATTTTTTGGATTAGCTCATCAAAGAGATCTTAAAAAGTGGAGCACCAAGATGGTATTAAAGATTTTGTTAGAGGAAAGAATAAAACAACTTTTACCATCATTAAGAAAAAGACCACTTTGTTACCAAATTTATTTAAAAGATTCCTAATAGTTTTAATGTGATGAATAGAGGCATTGCAAAAGATTATGAAGTCATCAGTAAAACTAAGATGAGAGACAGGAAGACCACCTTGAGTTCTAAAAAATATGTTGGGATTATTGTTGAAAAGATCATTAAGGCTCCTCGAAAGATATTCAACAGCAATAATGAAATGAGAGGGTGATAAGGGATCTCCTTGTCTCAAACCATGCATCAAAGGGACAAAACCAAGGGACTCACCATTCATGATAACGGAGAACCAAACATTGGTAATATAATTTTTAATGAGGCAGATAAAATAGTCAAAAAAACCAAACAAATGAAGAATTTGAAAGAGGAAATTCCAAGAGAGGTTGTCAAAAGCTTTAGAGATGTCTAGTTTGAAAATGATGTTACCACCTCTAGTAGAAGCATCAATGTCATGAATCAGCTCTTGGGCAAGAAGAATGTTGTCAGATATAGCTCTACCTTTAACGAAACCAGTTTGGTTGTGTGAAATAATTTTAGGCAGCAGTGGACTAATTCTATTGGCAAATAATTTAGCAATGAGTTTATGAAAGAAGGTGCAAAGGCTAATAGGTCTGAAATCACCCCAAGATTCAGGATTATTAATTTTGGGAATGAGAACAATGGAAGTGCTAGAAAAGTATCTAGGCAAAGGATTGCCATCAAAAAAATCAACAACAGCATCAACAAGGCCAGACTTAATAATAGGCCAACAATGCTGAAAAAATTGAGTCGTGTAGCCATCAAGGCCAGCAATAGAATTAGTGTTTATGCTATTGAGAATATTACCCATTTCAGCTTCCGTAAGATGCAAACTAAGCAAGTGGTTGTCATCATTAGTAATCATTAAGGGAATCAGGTGTGAGTTGGAAAGAGCTTCTAAGGAAAGGTTGTTGTTTAATAATTTTTTAAAATGATGTATGACAGAATCTTTAATATCATTATTATCAGTGATCCAGTTGTCGTTATCATTTTTAAATTTTCTAATAGAGTTTAAGGCTTTTTTTTTTTGAAAAGAGCATGGAAGTACCTGGTATTTTTGTCACCATCAGCAATATGTTTGCTAGCAGCCTTTTACCGCCAGTAGGTTTCTTCCATATTCAGATATTTAACCAAGTTATCTTTAGCTACATTCAACTCCTCAAGTTTAGTAGAGTCAATCAAAATAGCATCTTCAAGAGAACAAACAAATTATTTCATATTTTTGAGATTGACAAAAAGATTTTTCAAATGATGCTTGTTCTACCAATTTAGGTTTAATTTAAGCCTTTTAAGCTTAAGCCAGAGGCTAATCATTCCCTTAACAGAATTATCCGGATGAAGAGGAGCCATCCAGTTAATGGAAACAACATTTATGAAATCAATGTATTGGATCCACATATTTTGGAATCTTAAAGAAGTAGGGGAGGATAATCTGCTGGAGGGATTTTGGACAGAAATCAAAAGCTGAGAATGATCAAACAAAGTTCTGCTCAAATGTTCAATAGAAGTAATGGGCCATTGATTGATCCAAAGAGAATTAAAAAGAGTCCTATCAAGCTGCTGCCAAAGTCTAGAGTTATGCCACGTATAGTCGGAGCCCGAAAAGCCAATATCAATTAGATTGCAATCAAGAATCATATTAGAAAATTCTTCCATGGAATGAATGTTAGGAGAGCAACCTCCCCTTCTTTCCAAGGAAGAGAGAATAGTGTTGAAATTACCCCCAACCAACCAGGGTTTGTTGACCGAGGAGGCAAAGGTTCTTAAGTTATCTCAAAGGATGTTCCTACCAACTCTATTACAAGAAGCATAAATAAAGGAACCAAGAATAGAAAATTCACCCAATGAGATGTGGAGATTAACCAATTGTTGAAGATCATCAAGGATAGAGATGTTGACTAAATTATTCCAAAAACACCAAATTTTATTGCTAATATTATAAAAGAAATTTTGAAAGCCAAGTGTTCTAGCAACATGGTTGATCTTAGAAGAGTGTATGAATGGTTCAATAATAGCAAGTAAGGCTATGTTATGAGTACGACAAAGACTTCTAATATGGTTGTGGACAATGAGAGTCCCAATACCCCTAACATTCCAAATAAGTAAATTGATCATAATAAAAAAGGAAGGAAAGGAAAAGAGATAACTAAAGAAATAAAAAGCAAGAAGAAAAAAAAAAGTAGAGCCAGTTATTTAAGGGAAGTTTAAGAAGATCTAGTAGTTCTAGTGGCTATTAGTGAACATTCTAACTTTAAGGGATTTTTTTTAAAAATAGTTTGAAAAGGTCTATCTTTGTCCAAAGTATCCCCATCCGATAGAGAGTGATTTGTGATATTTAGAATAGGACTTGTATCAATTGAAGCATTCCTAATGGTAATTTCCCCTTCTTCAGTGTTAAAATTAAGCTGAGAAAGAGGGTTAGCATGTGTATCACCTAAAGGGTAGTAGAAAGAGAGGTTGTGAGGCCATTAATAGCATAAATTTCATGCTCATTTTCAGAATTACTTTTCATATTTTGTTCCATCATCAAAGGATCAACAATTTTTAGATTTTACTCTTTCATCAAAGGATCAATTTCATAATTTGTCTCCTCGGGTTCACTAGCCAAAAGGGGTAGGTTAGAATGAGTGAAGGTATTGTCTTGAGGAGCCAAATTATTACAATTAGAAGCAATGTTAAGTAAATTATCATTAGCCTCCTCATGAACCTCAAAAGTATTATTGTAACATGCTCATATTGCTCTCCAATAGGCAAATCAATGGATAAAAAGGAGTAGGGGTAGGGGATGATTCCCATTTTGAGTGACTTAGGCACATAAGCAAATTTATTGATTTTTTTCATTTGATAGAGTAGGATTAAGATCTGACAATTTATTCTTTTTAAGATGAGGATGCAACATAAAACATTCAGATTGATCATGGTCATGTATCTTACAATGTGTGCAAAAATAGAAAATTCTCAAATTCCACTTTTTGATTATAACCAAATTTCTCAGAGCTGATACAAACTTCTTTAGGTTGCTTTTTGGTAATATCAATCTCCACCAAAATACAAGCAACAGAAGGCCGTGATCTCAGAGCGGTGGTCTAATCAATTTGAAGAGGTCACCAAAGAGAGCCCCAACCGTAAAGAGAACTTGATGTGTAACATAATGTATTCTCATATTAGAAAGAGCTAGCCATATAGGAACAATTAGGGATTTCTCTATTATATCAAAAAGAGGAGACCATTTCAAAAGTCACATTTGACAATTAAACACAAAGTAAGAGCGACCGACAAAGACTCTTGAGTAATCAAAGTCATTAGAGAGATGAATTAAAATATGCCTAGGATCAATCAATCCGATAGTGAAAATGCTTGAAAGTTTAAGGCTATGAAAAAATGATCAGATGTTATCGAGAGTTTGTCGGCGTAAGGAAAATTTACCCACTAAAGAGAATTCAAAAGGCTTTGCCAACTTTTCCACGTCTAGATTCGAGCACATAACAGCAGGCATCCCATAAAATGAGGTCAAAATCAAATTCACAGAAGCATTAGGGGAAAGATTCTTACCACATAATGCATCCTTGAAGAACTTAACTGTAGGCAGAGTAGCGGATGATTTCAGATCCATAATTCCATGTAAATCTGATGTCCTAGCCGACACCTCCAAGTTTGAAAAGCTCGACTGCACGGAAAGAAGCTCCTCCGCCATTGAAAGAGAAAAGGGAAACTTAAATTAGCAGCCAATCAAAGACAAATATCAAAAATTATGATCAAGAATGATCAAAAATAGGCCAAGGCCCAATGAAAATTAAAGGGAAATCGTAATCGCCAGAGAGCATCGTGGCCGAAGGGTGAAGTGGGTTTATGAGGTTTAAGTTTTTTTTAGGGTTTAGGGTTTGTGGTTTGGGGTTTAGGGTTTAATCTTTAGGCTTTATGATTTAGGGTTTAGTGTTCAGGGTTTAGGTTTTAAGATTTAGTATTTAGGGTTTAGGGTTTAGGGTTTTAGGGTTTAGGGTTTAGAGTCTAGGGTTTATGATTTTTAGGGTTTAGGGTTTAGGTTTAAGTTCTAAGGTTCAAGTTTTAGTTTATGGTTTAGAGTTTTTGGTTTTTTTATAATGAATAACAAATTAATATTCATCATTTCTTCTTTTCAATTTCTTTAACCAAGTAACACGCTAAGTTTTCTAAGACACAAGCGATGACAGAAATAAAAAATTGTGCACACATAGAGCAAATTGAAAACCCTAGATAACTTGAATTATCTCCACTGTAAAGACATAATTTCATAAGTAGTAGATCAGATCAACCGTTCTTAAGTTTCTTCAGTTCCTATCAGAACTGCCCCAGCATCTCGAGTAGCGTGTTCCACCATCATATCCCCGATCTCTCCCTTCATCACCACCATCGCTTTAACCTCTATCGCTCCTCACACCTCCATAATAACCACTACTTCGACCACCACCTCTGTATCCACCAGCACCTCCAAATCTCCCTCCACCACAAATACCACTGCAAGATATAGGCTGAGCCTTATTGAAAGTGATGATCCTACTGTCAAGGTTCAGCCCATTCTTAGGGTTTAGGTTTATTAGGTTTTATGGTTTAGGTTTATCTTTTAATTTATTTAGCTACTTAGTTAGTGTTTAGGTTTTAGGTTTCATGGTTTAGAGTTTAGGGTTTAGGGTTTAGAATTAAGATTTTAGGTTTAGGGTTTTTTAGGGTTTTGGGTTTAGGGTTTAGGGTTTAGGATTAGATTTTGGGTTTAGGTTTTATGGTTTGGGATTTAGGGTTTAGGGTACTTTTTTGTTTTTTAAAATTAATTAAATCGGTAGATTTAGGTTTATTTAGTTTATTTTATTTTTATTTTTTTTATTTTTATTGATATTTATTTTTTATTTTTATTTAGTTTAGTTTATTTATTTTAGATTTATTTATTTTAGTTTAGGTTTTCTATTTTAGTTTATTTTTTTATTTAGGTTTAGGTTTGGGTTTCTTTTTTTATTGAGTTTTATTTTTAATTTATTTTTTAGGTTTAAGTTTTAGGTTTTTATTTTAGGTTTATTTTTAGTTTTATTTTTAATTTAGGTTTAGGTTTATTTTTTGTTTATTTTATTTTATTTGGTTTAGCTTTAGCTTTAACTTTAGTTAATTTTAGGTTTAGGTTAATATTTTTTTATTTTAATTTAATTTATTTCAGTTTAGTTTATTTTAGTTTAGGTTTAGGTTTATTTTATTTTGTTTATTTTATTTTTTTACGTTTAGGCTTTTTTTAGGTTAGTGTTTATGTTTTACTTTTTATTTATTTTTAGGTTTAGGTTTTTATTTAGTTTTTACTATATTTTATTTTAGGTTTATTTAATTTTTATGTTATGTTTAGTTTTTATTTTATTATGGTTTTTTATTCTTAGGGTTGTTTTACTTTTTAATTTAATTTAGGTTTTTCTTTATTTTATTTTCATTTATTTTTAGGTTTAGGTTTAGGTTTTTGTTAAAGTTTTTATTTTATTTTATTTTATTTATTTTTATTAAAGTTTAGGTTTTTTATTTATTTCATTTTTAAGTTTTTTGAGTTTAGGTTTAGGTTTTTAGGGTTTAGGGTTTAGGATTTGGCGTTTAAATTTTAGGGTTTAGGGTTGCAGATCTTAGGGTCTAAGGTTTAGGGGGGAAGCCCCATGTAGGGGTATTTTATTGCCACAAAAAGAGGGTTACAAGGCCCTTAAAAGGGGATAAACTCCATCGCTTCAAAGAGCTACAATTAGCATAAGAGTAAATCCCTATCTAAGTACATCCAAGAGTAAAAGAAAGCATAAAACAATCAAAAGATACAAGATGATTAACATATTAAGCTAAAGTATGATTAAAGCCAATGCTCTGGAGGATGTGGGAATGCATGATAAACTGGAGTAGACCTGTAAAAGAAGGAGAGAGAATCACCTGCAAAGTTATAATAAGAGGGAGATTAGAATAGTTAAGGTAATACAGACAAAAAGTTAGAGGAAAACAAAGATAATATGAGTATGTTAGTAAGGAATTGTGATAGAGAAGGCTCAGCTCAATCACATCCTGCTGGGGCGTGATGCAAGTATGAGCATCCAAACTTCAGAAGGGTTACATCACATGAGCTACTACCAACCAATAGGGGAGAGAGATCATCACGACCATCATAGCCAACAAACGTGAGAAGGTAGCACCCAATTGTTGATATTCTTGTGAGCTTTATTACCGCAAACCTAAGCAAAATCATATCTAAAATATATAGGTAATTGCTAAGAGTCAAGGATAAGGAGTCTCATTCAAGAAAAAATATCATCAATATAGTCATCTTGACATGAGAATACATAAACATAAGTGAGTGAGCAATCTTAGCCAGAATCTCATGAATATCCATATTCAGGAAAGAAATTAGTTCAGCAAATAATCCATCCATAAGAAAATTACAGAGGAGACAACTTGCTGAAAACTTGTTAAATAAGTCAATGAGCCTATAATTAACACCATCCCAATCACATGATAAGTAAATGAATCTTTCGGTAAATAACCCGTGAAACAATCCCCTTATTAATGTCACGGAGAAAAGCAATAGTAAAGGAAGACATAGCTCAACACGGGAATGAAATGCAACCAACCAAAATAAGCACCCAAAAAAATAGTTAGAGCAACAAACCCAATAGCGATTCGGCCCCATTTAGATAATCCGGATCAAAAGCCAATCCGGAGAACAAGACAAAGAAAAGGCAACAACATCCAAGATAGGAAGGGACTAAGCGGCCATAATACCATTCTTTCGAATAAATCATAAGACCGTACCAACGTAAAATGAGGTGGTGATGATCGAAAAAAAAAATAGGAGATAAATTGCACGGCAATCAAAGCCAACCCCAATAGCCAAACAGCTAATACAACATTGGAACCCACCATAAAAAAAATCAACAAGTGAATTGAAATGAGTCTCAACATTAAAATCCAGAAAATAGCAATAGTTAAGATGGCAAACACCAAGATAGGAAGATACAGCAAATTGGCCATAAAACTTCTGCTGGAACCAAGCCAAACAAAGCAACCTCATGCATTCAAGATTAAGAAACCAGCCAGTGAAAGGTAAATCAGCAAAGTCCCAGCCTAAGTTACCACAAAAATTATAGCAGATTAAAGTACAACAGCAGATTAAGAGATAAAAGATAATGTCAAGACCAACAGAGACAAATGATCAAGGAAAATCAAAAGCTACCACATAAGGAACATTCATAACAGCAGCAACAATATCCCAATTCAGCCCACAATCCTTGGAAAAATACCTCACAGGCTTGCCATAATAACAATCATTGAGAGTATACAAACCATAGGTTAAGATCAAGTAGAATAGTTGATTAGATGGATCGCACAATACTAGCAAAGACTAAAAGGGATACTATAGTGTTAAGACAAGAGCGAGACAACTAATCGATAAACCAAATCCATAAACATCCAAAGTTTTAAAATAGAAGGTAACATCGACTATAGTACCTCTCAAACAAAATGACACTCCAATCCAAGAAGGTAAAAGCACAAACCCAGATGCAGATTATTAATATAAACATGTAAATATGATTCACGACCACCTTGAAATGAGCAAAG
The DNA here is from genome assembly GCA_021442155.1 of Cymbidium sinense. Taxonomy (NCBI): domain Eukaryota; kingdom Viridiplantae; phylum Streptophyta; class Magnoliopsida; order Asparagales; family Orchidaceae; genus Cymbidium; species Cymbidium sinense. The sequence goes on along the minus strand of JAKCPB010000697.1, from coordinate 166,446 downwards.
AACCCAAATGAAATAATCGCAATCAAGTCACTCCCATCAGAGCAACTAATGCAACATTGTAAGCCACTAGAATATAAAATAAGAAGATGATTCCAAGTAGAGACATCATTACCAAGTAGGAATTTTAAGACAATAAAGGTCCAAAACTAGAACTTGCTAAGACAGTAGCAGGCAAGATGGCAAAAAATGGCAGGAGGAAAACTGGGAGAAGCAGCAGAAAAAAAAAATCTGGCAGTGAACCCAAAGGGGATTAAAACCAAATCAACAAACAAATCAACAAACAACCATGGCAGCAAACCTCCAAAACCCAAAAAGTAATTAAACCCAATCCATTCCAGTACAAGGATTTCAGACCAAAATAACCATTAAAAGAGACCAGGGTATTACAATTTCTTCCCTTGCAAGAAAGCATGCTGAGGTTAGGCATTATAAGCAAGGGCCGGTATGAAAGTCCTCAAGACCCAACCAAAATCCTTTCGATAAGTGTTGAAACCTTTATGAATTAGGCCTTTAAGGAGGAAAGAGTCCCAAGGAATGTAAGCATCAGCCAAAGAGATACTATAATCATCAAAATAAAAATTGCAACCAGCATAATGCACACTAATCCATTGCCTAGAAGCAACATAGGTAGTAGCAATGCTCCATATTGTCCTGAGAAAACTGGTTAAGAAAGTTAGTACTAAAATCTAAGCCCATCAAAACAGATAACTTCCTCCAGCAATGGTTAATTCTCTCAGGTTTAGAAATAATTGTATCAATGATAATTCTCTCAGGTTTAGGATTTAGGGTTTGGGGTTTAGCTTTTACGATTTAGGGTTATAGATTTTAGGGTTTAGGATGTAGGCTTTAGGGTTTATAGTTTACAGTTTTAGGGTTTAGGATTTAGGGTTTTCTTATTTGTTTTTATTTATTTTAATTTTTAAATTAAGTAAATTTGTAGGTTTAGGTTTATTTAGTTTATTTAGTTTATTTTTTATTTATATTAATTTATAGTATTTTTTATTTTTATTTAGGTTTGTTTTTATTTTTATTTAGTTTAGCTTATTTATTTTAAGTTTATTTATTTTAGATTTTTTTAGGTTACGGTTTAAGTTTAAGTTTATTTTTTAGTTTAGTTTAATTTTTATTTTACTTTTTAGGTTTAGGTTTTATTTTTTATTTTTAGATATAGGTTTAGGTTTTAGGTTTATATTTTAAGTTTATTTTTAGGTATTAGTTTTTAGTTTAGGTTTAGGTTTATTTTTAGTCTATTTTATTTTATTTAGCTTAGGTTTAGGTTTAGGTTATGTTTATTTTAGGTGTAGGTTTAGGTTTTATTTATTTTAATATAATTTATCTTAGTTTAGGTTTTGGTTAATATGATTTTTATTTTAACTTTAGGTTTTAATAAGCTTAGTTTAGTATTTGATTCATTTTATTTTTTAGATTTTATTTAGTTTAGGATTAGGTTTTTAGCTTTTTAGGGTTTAGGGTTTAAGATTTAAATTTTAGGTTTTAATTTTAGGTTTATTATTAAGTTTTATTTTTTTAGTTTTGGTTTTGGTTTACTTTTAGTTTATTTTATTTTCTTTAGTTTAGGATTTAGGTTTTATTTATTTTAGGTTTATGTTATATTTATTTTAGTTTACTTTATTTTAATTTAGGTTTAGGTTTATTTTATTATGTTTATTTTTATCTTTGGTTTAGTTTTTATTTTTTGTTTAATGTTTAGGTTTTATTTATTTTTAATTTCTAGGTTTTATTTTTAGGATTATTTTTTAAGTTTAGGTTTTTATTTAGTTTTTATTTTATATTTAGCTTTTTTTATTTAGGTTTTTTATTATTATGTTTATATTATTTTTAATTTAGTTTTTTAATTATTTTAAATTTTTTTATTATATTTTATTTTAAAGTTTAAGTTTAGTTTTATTTATTTTATTTGTAGGTTTTATTTACTTTAGGTTTAGGTTTTAAGTTTTAGGTTTTAGGTTTTAGGGTTTAGGGTTTTTAATGTTTAGGGTTTAGGGTTAGGGTTTGAGGTTTAAGGTCTAGGGTTGAGTATTTAGGGTTTAGGTTTAGGGTTTAGGATTTAGGATTAGCTTAGGGTTTAGGGTTAGCTTAAGGTTTAGGGTTAGTTTAGTGTTTAGGGTTTAGAGTTTAGTTTGGTTTAGGGTTTTTGGTGGGTTTGGGTGTGAGTTATGGTTTTTGGTTGGGTTTGGGTAGGTTTAGGGTTGTTGGTTTAGGGTTTAGGGTTTGGGGTTTAGGAGTTTGGGTTTAGGGTTTAAGGTTTAAAGTTTAGGTGTTTTTTTATTTAATTAAACTTGTAGGTTTAGGTTTGTTTAAGTTTATTTAGTTTATTTCTTATTTATTTTTATTTCTTTTATTTTTATTTTTATTTATGTTTTTTTATTTTTATTTAGTTTAGTTTATTTATTTTAGTTTGGGTTTTTTATTTTTATTTAATTTTTAGGTTTAGGTTTAGGTTTATGTTTATTTTTTAGTTTAGTTTACTTTTTATTTTCTTTTTTAGATTTAAGTTTTATTTTTTATTTTTAGGTTTAGGTTTATGTTCTTATTTTATTTTTTTTAGGTTTAGGTTTTAGGATTTTATTTTAGGTTTGTTTTTTGGTTTTATTTTTTATTTTAGGTTTAAGTTTATTTTATTTTATTTTATTTTTTAGGGTTTAAGTTTACTTTTTTAGGTTTAGGTTTTATTTATTTTTGGATAGTTTATTTTAGTTTAGGTTTAGGTTTATTTTATTTTGTTTATCTTAGGTTTAGATTTTGTTTTTAGTTTAAGATTTAGGTTTTATTTTTTATTTATTTTTAGGTTTTATTTTTAAGTTAAATTTTTAGGTTTAGGTTTTAATTTAATTTTTATTTTATTTTTATTTTAGGTTTATTTTATTTTTATTTTTAGTTTAATTTTTATTTTATTTAGGTTTTATTTTTTTTAGTTTAGTTTATGTTTTTTTATTTTATTTTAGTTTTATTTTTAATTTATTTTATCTATGTTTAAGTTTTGGGTTATTTATTTTTATTTTAGTTTAGTTTTTTATTTTATTTTTTTATTTTATTTAAGTTTAGGTTTTTTTATTTATTTTATTTTTACATTTTAATTATAGGTTTTATTTGGTTTAGGTTTAATTTTTTAGGTTTTTAGGGTTTAGGGTTTAGGGTTTAGGGTTTATGATTTTTCTTTAGGGAACCCCATTTAGGGGAATTTTATTGCCACAAAAAAGGGGGGTTACAAGGTCCTTAAGAGGGGTAAACTCAAGAACTACTGCTCAAAGAGCTATAATCAGCCTAAAGAGTAAATCCCCTATCTAAGTACAACCAAAGCAAGAGAAAAAAGAAAAGAAAGCAAAAGATACAAAATGAACAAAAGGAGAAGCCATTGGACAGCCTTTAGCAAAAGCTCTTGAGGATGAGAGAAGCCTATGCCTCCACTAGAGAAAGAACCTGCAAGAAAATAACACAGAATCTGCGAACATCTAGAAGGAAGAATTAGCACAATTAAAGTGATACACGTGAAATTAAAAATAAAACCATAATAAAATGAGAGAAATATAGATAATTGTGTGAAAGAAGGCTCAGGCTCAGTCACACAAAATTGGGGCAGCCGCAAACATGAGCATCTAAACTTCAAAGGAAGGGTTACATCACAAGTGCTATTACGAGCCAAAAAATGAGTGAACTCATCTCAGTCATCATAGCCTACAAACCTGGGGAAAAATATCAACCATTGGATGAAAATCATATGATTGTTAATACCTGAATACCAAAACATAGCCACATACAATATAGAAAAGAAGCCAGCATAGATCAAAATGATAAAGGGATGACACCAATCCCTTATATGATAAGCGTCACCAACTAATGCCAACATTGCATAAGAATGCATAGCCAACAACATCCCGACACAACTGAAACATCTTGGCCACATCCACCTTAATAATAGCATGATCACAACAATAATTATACAAGTCTAACAGAGCCAAGAGTGAAAATAACCAGCAGATAAATCCATACAACAAAGGCAAAGATAATGAGGTTAACCAAATAGCAATCAATAAAACAAAAGGCCAAGCACGAATCCAAAAATTATAGTCAGCCTGCTGAACATAATAATCTAAAAATCCATTCAGTATACAAGCAACACCATCCCTACCCAGATGAAACCTCTTGGCCAGGAAAACAACCCTAAGATAGGAAAACCATTCAGAGTCAGTATTATAGATGCTAATAAGCCTGATCACATAGTAATTGCACAAGTCTAAGAGATCCAAGAGTGAAATGAAATAGCAGATAGATCCATACCACAAAGGCATAGATAATGAGGTTAACCACACAACAAACAACAGAACAGAAGACTAGTCAGAAAGCCAACAACAATAGTTAACCTTGAACATAAAAGCTCAAAATACCATTCAACTAATAGCCAAAATAGCAAACCAAATACTGAACCCAACAGAGGGTAATGTAGGCAACACCATTACTGCATTGAACCAAAGTAAGAATAAAAAAATTAACACATTAAATTCCTTATAATCAAGGAAAAATAGACCAACAACTAAGCAGAAAGAATCAGTAAAGACAACAGGAAATGGAGGCAAGAAACAATCCCAATCGTGCAATGAAACAAAAGTGATGGCAAGCAAAATAGACATTTTGTCCCTACAGGTTGGGAAAAGGGGCAGCACAAGCTAGTTGGTTAGCAAAATAGATGTGACAGCCCCCTTCAAGAAGTGAGAAAACAAATAAAATAGAACCCACCATGTAGCTATACAATTCATAGCTAAACAACAACTGAGACCAAAGAGGCAAGAGCCTCCATTACAGGATAGCCAGAAAATTGATACATGGAAATGCATCAGAAAGACCGAGAAGAAACATAAATAAATTAGAAGATTGAGCATACTTGTAAGACAAACTGATAACAGACCCAAAAAAATATAGAAAGATGAGACTTAATATCTAAGATAAAGTAAACCAGAATTGTCTAAATTAACCAATCCACATAAATGTTTAGGAAGACTAAATTGATCAAAGAAAGTTATAACATCTGATCTAGCGCCCAGATTAGCAAGGTAATCAACACACACATTACCTTCATGCCAAACATGAGTGATTTTGGAACAAATGTGAGATAGGAGAGCTCTAGTATGATTAAGGAGGTAATATAAATCTATATTTCCCACCTTGGTTGAAGTCAGCATATCTATCAGCAAAAGAGCATCCACCTCAATCCAGATATCGAGCCAACCATTTTATAAACAATTCTAAAAATCTTTGTTAATAGTCATTAATTCAACAAAGATAACAAAACAAGCAGTAATAGGATAGGCAAAAGCACAAATAACATTACCTTTAAAGTTTCTGAAAATGCCACCAAAGCCAAAAGAATTTTGAGAAACAGAGACGTCAGTATTAATTTTGATAATATTGCTTTGAGGCTTTATCCAATAGACAATCTTATCTTCTTTACAGTTGCAAAACTCAATCCATCTAAGGCTCATCTTGTTAGCCATAAATTTACATCCTTTAAATTGATTATTAGTAATTATGCTGGCATTAAATAAAGTATGAATTTTATCTTTAATTCTAATAATAATCCTTTTATGGCTCATAGGGATCCCATGATGTTTGACATTATTTATGTCCAACTAAATGAACCATATAAGAGTGATGGCAGTTATCACTTTAATGTGACCTTTAACAGTTTTTTGAAAATAAATATCAAGAAGTTGATATAAGGATAAATAGCCACTAAATTGATCAGTGTTGAAGAGCTCATCATACCAAACCCATAGTTTAAAGGCAATAGCTCCATTGACAAACACATGGTTCACATTTTCAATTTGAATATAGCAATAGAATTTTGAAGGTAAATGAAAGCCTTTACCCCCACATCAAAGCATCAATAGTGATGAAATTTTCTAGGATTTTCCAAGTGAGAACTGAGTAAGAAATAAGGATAGTATTGTTCCACAGTTTAAAAAACAAATTAGAGAAACCATGAGCTTCTCTAATATGAATCCAGACATCTTTAAAGTTAAAATCACCATTTTGAAACAACTTAAAAGAATCTGATCAGGAAGATTAGAACAGATAGGGATGTTAGTAAGTTTATCTAAAAGAGAAGTAGAAATATACTCAGAAAGTTTACTATTATTCCATTTATTATTCAGCCAGAAAGAGTTCACTTTAATAGCAATAATGGAGTGGGTAGATAATAAGTCATCAATGGAACCACTGCCAATCCAGTTGTCTTGCCAAAAGAAAGAAGATCCAGACTTAAACCCCCAAGAAATAAGGGATTCAGCTTCCCATTTGATGGAACAAAATCTTTTCCATACATTAGAATCACCCACCCTATAAGGATAATTAAAAGGGTGCTTACCCTGGCAGTACTTGGCAGTCATGAATTTAGCCCAAAGACTATTTTTGCTCCTAAAGTTCCACCAAAGTTTATGAGAGAATGCAGTAATAGCTTCAGGAATTAACTTACAGCCAAGCCCACCTTCAGCAAGGGTGCCACAACTTTTATACTACGAAGTCTAATGCATCCTTTTAGTAGAGTTGTTAGAACCATAGAAGAAATTATTAAGAAGGCACTCTATTCTGTTTAAAGTAGAATTAGTAGGAATAATGGTTTGAATAAGATATAATGGCTTAGAGTTAAGGGTACTCTTAAGAATTTATTAAGAAGTCTACCACCAGATGAGAGTAAATGAAATTCCCAAATATAAATTTTATTAGTAATTTTTTGGATTAACTCATCAAAGAGATTTGATCTTTTCTAACCTTTATAAAGAGGAGCACCAAGATACTTAATTGGAAGGTATTGTTGTTGAAAATTAATGATTCTCAAGATTTGATTGATTTTTTCATTTGAGATTTTAGAGGAAGAAATGAAATAGCTTTTGCCTTCATTAATAAAAAGACCACATTCCTTCCCAAATTTATTTAAGAAGTTCTTAATGTTTTTAATGTGGTGGATGGAAGCATTGCAAAAGATAATGAAATCATCAGCAAAACTAAGATGGGAAATAGGAATACCACCAAGAGTTCAAAAAAACATGCTTAGATTGTTGTTAATGAGATCATTAAGGCTCCTAGAAAGATATTCCATAGCAATAATAAAAAGGGAGGGAGATAAGGGATCCCCTTGTCTCAACCCATGCAAAGAAGAGAAGAAGCGTAAGGCCTCACCATTAAGAATAATAGAGAACCAAGCATAACTAATATAATTTTTAACAAGCGAGGTAAAATTATTAGAGAAGCCAAATAATTGAAGAATTTGTAGAAGGAAAGTCTAAGTGATGTTGTCAAAAGCTTTAGAAATATCCAATTTAAATATGATGTTACCACCTCTATTAGAGGTATCCAAATCATGAATCAGCTCTTGAGCGAGAAGAATATTGTTAGATATAGCTCTACCTCTAACGAAACCAATTTGGTTGAGAAAAATAATTTTTTGAAGTAGAGGACAAATTCTATTAGAAAGTAATTTAGCAATTAGTTTATAAAAAAAGGTACATAGACTAATAGGTCTGAAATCACCCCAAGATTCAAGGTTATCAATTTTGGGTATAAGGACAATGGAAGTGCTAGAGAAATATCTAGGAAGAGTATTACCATTAATGAAATCAACCACAACATCAATTAAATCAAGCTTAATAATATGCCAACAATGCTAAAAAAATTGAGTAGTATAGCCTTCTGGACCAGCAACAAAATCAGTATTCATGTTATTAAGAATTTTACCAATCTCAGCTTCTATAGGCAACATAGTAAGCAAATGATTATCATCACTAGTAATTGTTGAGGGGATCAAGTGATAGTTGGAGATAGCCTCTAAAGTATGGCTCTTGTTCAACATATTTCTGAAATGATTAGTAATTGATTCTTTATTCTCATTATTGTTAGTGATCCAATTTCCATTATCATTTTTAATTTTTTGGATAGAGTTTAAAGCTATCTTTTTATGGAATAAAGCATGAAAATATCTAGTATTTTTGTCCCCATCAATAATATGTTTACTAGCAGCCTTTTGTCACAAGTAAGTTTCCTCAATATTCTGATAGGTAACTAGGTTGTCTTTGGCTTCATTCAAATCCTTCAGTTTAGAAGAATCAGTCAAAATATCATTTTCAAGATAACAAACCAAATGTTCCAAGTTTTTTATATTAGATTTTTAAAATAATGGTTGTTCTACCATACAAAGTTTTGTTTAAGTCTTTTAAGCTTAAACTAGAGTCTAATCATGCCCTTAATAGAATTATCAGGGTGTAGGGGGGCCACCAAATTGGTGGAAACAATATTTAAGAAATCAAGGTGTTGAATCCACATATTTTGAAATCTGAAAGAGGTAGAGGTGGATAGTCTATTAGAGTTATTTTTAATGGATATCAAAAGAGGAGTATGGTTGGACAAAGTTCTGCTCAAATGCTCAACAGAGGTAAGAGGCCATTAATTAATCCAAAGGGAGTTAAAAAGAGTCCTATCAAGCCATTGCTAGAGTCTAGAGTTATGCCAAGTTTAATCAGAACTAGAGTAGCCAATGTCAATAAGGTTACAATCAAGAATCATATTAGTGAAATCCATAAAATGAATGTTAGGAGAACAACCAACCCATCTTTCAGAGGAAGAAAGGATAGTGTTGAAGTAAGCCCCAACCAACCAAGGTTTGTTAACAGTTAAAGCAAATGATCTTAAATTGTACCAAAGGATGTTCCTACCAGCCCTGTTACAAGATGCATGAAAAAAGGAGCCAAGAGCAGAAAAGTCACCCAATGAGATGCGAACATTGATAACTTGCTGGAGATCATTAAGGATGGATACATTGACTAAATTATTCCAAAAGCACCAAATTCTATTGCTAATATTAGAGAAAAATTTATTAAAGTTGGGCATTCTAGCAACATGATTGATCCTAGAAGAATGTATGAGAGGTACAATGACAACCAGTATAGCAATATTATTAATACGACAGAGACATCTAACACGGTTACTACAATGAGGGTCCCAATTCCTCAAACATTCCAAATAAGAGAGTTAAACATAAATGAAAATTAAAATAATCTAAGGAAGAGCAGATAAATAAAGTGATTAAAAAGAAATAACCACTCTAATGCAAAAGAACCATTATTTATTAGATGAAGAACCAGATCTAGTAGATCTAGTTGAGTTATGTGAAAACATTTTAGCTTTAAAGGATTTATTTTTAAAAATAGTTTGGAATGGTCAATTTTTGTCTAAAGTATCTCCATCAGAAAGAGACTGATTAGTTGTATTAAGAATAGGATTAGAGTCAATCAAACCATTTCTAGTGACAACTTCCCTTCCTCAATTTCATGATTAAGCTGTAAGGTCAGATTAGAATGCATGTCAATCTTGAGATTAGAAGAAGGAGTAGTAATACCATTAAGAGCACAAATACTAGGATCAACTTCAGAATTTCTTTCCAGATTTTTCTACATCATCAAATTTTCATTCAAATTACCATTGAGGGTCACATGCTCCTCCTCATGTTCAGTAGTCAAAAGAGGCAAGGTAGCCTGAAAAGAGTCTCTTAGAAGGGAATCTGTATTGTTTATAGCCTCTTGAACATTTGAGATATCTTGAGGAGGAAAATTATTATGTAGGGAAGGATTCATAGCCAAACCATCATATTCAACATTATAAGCAACATTAGTAATATCTTTTACCTGGTCAAATTGAAAATTGGGAGTATCATCATTAAGCACTACATTAAGCAAATCAGTGGGTTCCAAAAAGGTAGAAATAGTATTTCCATTTTGATTAACCTTAGGCACATAAATAGATTTACTAACTTTCTCAGTTGATAGATTAGGATTAGGATCAGTTAAATTTTTCTTTTTAAGTTGTGGGTGTAGCACAAAACATTTTGAATTATCATGCCCATGAATTTTACAGTGTGAGCAAAAAATAATAAAATTCTCAAATTCAACTTTTTGAAAGTAGCCAAACTTTTTTGAACCAATCCAAACTTTCTTAGGGTGTTTTTTTAGAAATATCAATTTCCACCAAAATGCACGAAGGTCGATCATAAGGCATGATCAATTTGAAGAGGTCGACCAAAAAGAGCCCCAACAGCAAAAAGAACTTGATGCATAACATAATGAATCGTCATATTAGGAAAATCCAACCACACAAGAACAATCGGTGATTCCTCTTTTATATCAAAAAGGGGAGACCACTTTAAAAGATGCATTTGACATTTGGAAACAAAGTAAGAATGACATTAGAAAACCCTTGAATAATCTAAATCATTAGTAAGTTGAATCATGATGTGCCTTGGATCAATCAAACCAATAGAGAATGAACCTGAAATCTTAAGATTGTGAAAAAAAGAGCAGATATTGTCTAGATTAGGTTGCCACAAAGTAAATTTGCCCACTAAATTAAATTCATAAGGCTTAGCCAACTTCTCAACATCAAGATCCGAGTAAATAATCGTAGGGATGCCACAAAATGAAGTGGAAATTAGGTTCATCGAGTCAGAGGGAGAGATATTCTTACGAGAGTGCGTCCTTAAAAGATTTAATAGCAGGCACTACAGTAGGTTGTGTCGAGTCCAAAAATGGCACAACCATGAAATTCAAAGCCCTAAATGGCGCAACCGTGAAAGGAGCATCAGGTTGTGCGACCAAATGGACAGCCGCCATCAAGGAAAGATACAAGGATAACACATGCATGGAAGAGCAAAACTACTAATAGGAAATGAACAAAAATGGTGAAGGATCACCACAAATTGTAACAAAAAAGACCACCGAGCAGGGGAAAATGAAATTACCAGAGTGATGGAGGGAGGAAGGAGGGAGTTGAGTTTTTGGTTTTGGTTTTTGTGTTTGGTTTGGGTTTGGGTTTTTGTTTGAGTTTCAATTTTTGGGTGGTTTGGGGTTTTTGGGGTTTAGGGTTTCGGGTTTAGGGGGTTTGGGGTTTGGGTTTGGGTTTGGTTTGGGGGGTTTAGGTTTGGGTTTGGGGTTTTGGGGTTTGGGTTTGGGGTTTTTGGGAGGTTTAGGGTTTTTGGATTTGGGTTTTTTGGGTTGGGGTTTTGGGTTCTGGTTTAATTTGGGTTTTGGGGTTTGGGTCTGGTTGGGGTTTGGGGTTTAGTGGGGCCTGGGTTTAGTGGTTTATGTATTTATTTTTGCTTTGGGTTTGGGTTTTTGGGATTTCTTTGTTTTTTATTTTTTTTAGTTTTTTGTTTTTTTTTTGGTTTTGCAGAATTTTTTGGTTTTTTGGGTTTGGGATTTGTTTATTTTTTGGGTTTATTATTTTAGTTGTTTTTTAGGTTTAGGGTGGTTTAGGGTTTAGGATTTCATAGGGTTTAGGTTTAGATTTAGGTTTAAGGTTGTAGTTTTAGGGGTTAAGTTAAGAGTTTAGGGTTATTTTAGTTTTAGCTTAGTTTTTAATTTTTTTATTTTTTTATGGTTTAGGGTTTAGGTTTAGGGTTCATGTTTTAGTTTATGGTTTAGGGTTTTTGGTGTTTTTAGTAGAGAACAAATTTAGATTCAATATTTTTTCTTTTCGATTTCATCAACCAAGTAACCATATTTCTAAGACTTTTATGATATAGATAAAAAATGAGCACACATAGAGTAAATCAAAAACCTTAGTTAATAAGAACCATCTCTATTGTAAAGACATAGTTCCATATGCAGTACATCGATCAGCCGTTCTTCAATTTCACTAGTTCCCATCATAACCACCCCGATCTCTCAAGTAGTGGGATCCACCTTCACATCCCCGATGTCTCCCTCTCGAGTTGGTTGTAACCTCTGTCGCTCCTCCTGCCTCTATAACCACCACTGCCCTGACCACCACCTCCATATCCACCAGCACCTCTAGATGCTCCACCACCATGATAACTACCTTCTCCACCTTCAGCCTTGACCGCTAGATCTAGATTGAGCCTGGTTGATGATGGTGTTCCTTCCATCAAGGTTCTGCCCATTCATTGGGTTTATGTTTACTTTTTAATGTATTTAGTTACTTTAAGTTTAGGTTTAGGATTTGAGGTATAGGGTTTAGGGTTTAGCAGGTAGGGTTTAGAGTTTGGTAAAGGCTTGTTGGGGTTTATGCTTTTTGGGGTTTAGGGTTTAAAGTTTAGGATTTTTAGTGTTTAAGATTTAGGTTAAGGGTTTAGTAGGTTTAGTGTAGTTTAGGGTTAGTTTTAGTTTAGGGTATAAGGTTTAGGGTTTAGGGTTTCTTTTTTAAATTAAGAAAACATGTAGGTTTAGGTTTATTTAGTTTACTTAGTTTATTTTTTATTTTAGTTTATTTTTTTTATTTTGATTTATTTTTATTTTTATTTAGTTTAGTTTAATTTTTTAGTTTAATTTATTTTAGTTTAGGTTTTATTATTTTAGCTTTTTTTTAGGTTTAGGTTTATTATTTTAGTTTTAGGTTTTAGGGTTAGGTTTTAGGTTTAGGTTTAGTGTTTGCTTTTATTTAGAGTTTAGGGTTTAGGGTTTAGGGTTTATGATTGGTTTAGGGTTTAGTTTAGGGTTTGTGTTTAGCTTTAGAGTTTAGGGTTTTTTTTTTATTTTAGTTTTAGGTTTATTTGTTTTAGGGTTTAGGCTTTTGATTTTCTTTAGAGAATAAATTTAGTTATTATATTTCTTCTTTTTGATTTCATCAATCGTGTAACACACTAAGTTTTCTAAGATAAGAGGTATGACGTAGTTAAAAATTAAGCACACAGAGAGTAAATCAAAAATGCTAGATAACTAGAATTGTCTTTATTATAAAGATAAAGTTCCATAAATAATAAATCAGATCAGTTGTTCATCAGTTTCTCTAGTTCCCATCAGAACCACCCCTGCCTCTAAAGTAGCAAAGCCACCATCAAATCCCAGATCTCTCCCTCCGCCATCACCACGGATGTAACCTCTGACACTCCTCCCGCCTCCATAACCTCCATTTACTACCACCTCGCATCCACCAAGAATTATAGATCCCACCACCACTACGATAACCACCGCCTTATTTCCAGTCTAAAGCTTTGACGTGATGTTCTTGTCAAGGTTTACCATTCTTAAGCTTTATAATTAGGGTTACGTTTATTAAGTTTTAGGGTTTAGGTTTATTTATTAATTTATTTAGTTACTTTTGGTTTATGTTTATGGATTGGGGTTTAGGGTTTAGGTTTTGGGTTAGGTTTAGGGTTTAGGGTTTGGGGTTAAGGTAGAATTTAGGATTTAGGTTTTTTATGGTTTAGGGTTTTTGCTTTTATGGTTTAGGGCTTAGTAGAGCTGGGGTTTATAGGCTTAGGGTAGGTTTGGGGTTTAGGGTCTTTAAATTAAGCAAAAAGTTTACATTTATTTTAATTTATTTGTATAGTTTATTTTATTTTTCTTATTTAAGTATTTTTTTATTTTATTTAGTTTAGTTTATTTATTTTAGGTTCTTTTATTTTAGTTTATATTTTTTTTATTTTATTTTCTTTTAGGTTTAGGTTTAAGTTTAGGTTTATTTTAATGAGTTATATTTTTATTTTTATTTAGGTTTAGTTTATTGCTTTTTGGGTTTAAGGTTTAGAGTTTATGATTTAGTTTAAGGTGGGTTTTAGGGTTTAGGGTTAGGGTATTAAGGTTTATTTTAGGGTTTAGGGTTTTTAGGGTTTTTGGTTTAGTTTTTAGGGTTTTGGGTTTTGGGTTTAGGGTTTTTGGGTTTAGGGTTTAGGGTTAGTTTTTTTTATTTTTTTATTTTATTTTTTTTATATTTTTAGGGTTTAGGGTTTGGGTTTTAGCTGTAGGGTTCAGGTTATAGTTTAGGGTTTTTGGTTTTTGTTTTTTTAATAGAGAATAAATTTAGATTCAACATGTCTTCTTTTCGATTTCATCAACCAAATAACTCACCAAGTTCTGTAAGATAAGAGCGATGACATTGATTAAAAATGAGCGTGCATAGTGCAACTCAAAAAGCCTAGATAACTAGAACCGTCTCTACTGTAAATATACAGCAGATAGGCTCGGTCGTTCTTCAATTTCTCTAGTTCCCATCAGAACCACCTAGACCTCTTGAGTAGGTGATCCACCAGATATCCCGACCGTCTTCTTCCACCACCAGTAACACAATGCTCCCACCTCCATAACCACCTTCGCTCACCCACCTACAAATCCACCAACATCTCTTGATGCCCCACCACCACTGCAATAATCGCCGCCACCACTTTCGCATCCATTAACAGATCTAGACTGAGCCTGGTTGAAGTGATGTTTCTCTCGTCAAGGTTCTACCCATTCTTAATGTTTAGATTTAGGTTTATGTTTAGGTTTCTTAGGTTTTAGGGTTTAGGTTTAGCTTTTAATTTATTTAGTTACTTTAGGTTTAGGTTTAGTGTTTGGGGTTTAGGTTTTATGGTTAGGGTTTTGGGTTAAGGTTTAGGGTTTTGGGTTTTGGGTTAGGATTTAGGATTTAGGGTTCGGGGTTTAGGGTTTAGGACTTAGGGTTTAAGGTTTAGGGTCTATAGCTTAGGGTTTTTTAGGGTTTAGGGTTTATGATTTTGGGTTGTAGGTTTAGTGTTGTAGGATTAGGGTTTAGGGTAGTTTTAAAGTTTTTTTTTTAAGGAAACCCATGTAGGGTATTTTTTTGCCACAAAAGAGGGTTACAAGGTCCTTAAAGGGGATAAACTCCCATGCTCAAAGAGCTACAATCTCTAAGGAGTAAATCTATCTAAGTACATCCAAAAGCAAAAGAAGACTATAAAGCAATCAAAAGATACAAGATGATTAACATAACAAGCTAAAGGAAGATTAAGGCTAATGCTCTGGAAGATGTGGGAATGCATGATAGTATGGAGCAAACCTGCAAAAGAAGAAGAGAAAATCACCTGTAAAGTTATAATGTGAGAGAGATTAGAATAGTTTAGGTAATACAGACAAAAGATAGATGAAAACAATATAATATGAGAAAGAAAAGGAATTGTGATAGAGAGGCTGCTCAATCACACAAGTCAAGTGATGGTATGAGCATCCAAACTTGAGAAGGGTTACATCACATGAGCTACCAAACCAAAATGGAGTGAGATCATCATCATAGCCAACAAACTGATGAAGGTAGCACCCGCTTGTTGATAGTCTTGTGAGCTTTATTACCGAAAACCTAAATAAAATCATATCTAAAATAGAGAGGAAATTTCAAATAGCTGAATGATAAGGTGTCCCATTCAAGAAAAGTATCATCAATATAGTCATCCTGACATGAGAATACATAAACATAAGAGAAGGAGCCATCTTAGCCAGAACCTCATGTAGAGGCATATCCAAGAAAGAAAGCAAACCAGCATATAATCCCTCCACAAGAAAATTGCAGAGGAGACAACTTGTTGAAATCCTGCTAATCAAGTCAATGAGCCTATAATTAACACCATCCCAATCATATGATATGTAAATGAAACTTTCAGTGAAACAACCTCGAAACAATTTTAATGTCCATATCGAATTAGAACAATTGTAAAGGAAGGAGAAGCTCAACACGTGGAATGGTGCAACCAACCAAAATAGCACCCATTAAAAAATAAGAGCAATGCCAATAGCAAAGATTCGTACCAAAGATAATCCTAACAAACAAACAAGAGAACAAGACAGCAAAAGGAAGCGACTGTCCATAATACCATACTTTTAGAATAGAGATCATATAAGACTGCACAAACCTATCTGAACCAAGATGGAAATAGAGACAACAGCAGGTAATGCCGATCACAAAAGTCAGGAGATGAACAGACCTGCATATAAACAAGACGGCAATCGATAGCTAATCCCAACAGCAAAAAAGCTAATGCAACATTGGAACCCACCATAAGAAAAATCAACAAGTGGATTGAAATGAATATCAACATTAGAATCCAAAAAAAATAAGACAGGATATAAGGAAAAAAACGACAAAGAACAAATTAAAGAACATCCAAGACAGAAGGACAATTGGCCATAAAACTCCTCAACCAGAGTATACATGGCAATAGTAGATAACCAAATAGATAGAGCATAAAAACAATTATCTTGAAGGAAGCAACTTAGATAGAAATCACCAAAAACAATCACCATCAGGACAGCAATGTCAGAAACAGCTTGCAGAGCATGAGACCCTGAAATCTTACACTCAACAAAGATGGAGCCAACAGAGGTGTCCTAATAAAACAAGACAATAAATCTCCAAAACAAGAAATAACCAAAACAGCAAAAACCAGCTAGCTTGCCATAATGCCACTCATCCAGGTAAACAAGGTAATAGATACAAGTTTGATGAAAAGATGGAGAAAATAGCTAAAAGGTAGACCAATGAATTCATGATAAGAATATAAACCAATAAGTGGGTTCAAAGCAAAGTCCACCAAGCAATAAGAAACTTTAATAGAGACTTGTCAACCAAATAATCCAAAACCAGGCATGAAGAGTATTAATCCGCTCAAATAGCAAACAAGGCAAGATACCAAGTCCAAGGAGTCCACCCATAAGCATATATAAATAAAGGAAGGGATAGATAATGAATAGCTCCCCACCACAAGCCAATCCAGTAAGTGACATTCAGGGAAATCATATCAGTAGCAGGATGCTTAGTCACCTTAATCCAATTCGGCCAAGGATAATGACAATAAAAACCAGTGGGTTGGACAATAACACAATTATGCATATATGATAAATCATTGATTAATTCCAAGCATAACAATAAAATGATCTTCAAGTTTTGCATGTTCCAATCATAGCATAGGGAGGGAAAACAACAGCAAGGAAGAGCAACATCATCCCATATGCTAGCATCAAAGACAGAAAGAAAAACAAAGAAAACTTGCTGGGCAAAGAAATCAGAATTCCAAAAGTCAACAATGTGGACATTGTTACCGTTAATACACCCATTAGGAAAAGCAAATATTACTAAGAAGGATATAAAATAGATAATGTATGAGTCCAAGTAATTCCCAGAGTAAAAATACCCAACCTCAAATGCAGACAATCTTGAGAAACTCAATCCTACCGATCACCGAAAGAAGATTGAAAGTAGCCTCAAGGAGCCGTATCATCCAACAACTAAGAGAGAAGTTATCAACAAGTTGACCATAGGATAAGCCATTAAGGGTTGACAGAACATAAACAGGATCCCATAATAAAAATGAAGAAATCTGACTATGGGAAATAGAACCAGGAAGAAAACAGCAACAACATGTGTGATCAAAAACAGCCCAGTTGATATTAGTACAAATAGTTGGGAAATCGTGATTCAAAAGACAACCATAAATCATAAAGACAGCAATATGTAAAGAGGACCCAAAAAGCCAATGACTCTCATTGAGAAGAATAACACAATTCCATTCCTACAAAGAGATATTAGAGTAGACATGGGATATCACAAATGGAAAAATAGCAGCAGTAAGGAAAGTTGCAACCAATTGGTGCTCAATAGCAGTCCTAAGAGCAAACAGTTCAGTATCAGGCTGCTTAGTCACATGAAGCTAGTATTGCCAAGGATAATGACAGTAATAACCAGTAGGTTGGCTAATAACCAAGTTATGCATATATGATAAACCATTGATTAAATTTTAGCAGAACAGAGGAATGATCTCCAAGATTTGCATGTTCCCATCATAGCATGAAGGGTGAAAACAATTGTAGGAAAGACCAACATCATCCCAAATGTTAACAACAAGAGAAAAAAGTGAAACAAAAAAAGAGAGTAAATACAGTAAGAACCAAAAAGAGAGGCCAACAAGAGAATCCATTCATGCAGGGAATAGGAGGAGACAACCAGCAAAAAATAGTTAATCTTCAGACAAAAGAAAAAAAAGAACTTGACCAAAGCCCCAATCTCAGAAACATCCTGCACAAAAAGGATCTCCTGGGTAAAACAGCCAGAAGCAATCTGAATAAACTCCATCCAGGAAAAAAAGTAAATAGTGCAGAAAGAAACAACAGAATGCCAGAGATTCCACCCATGCAAGTTCTGCACAATAATAGGTCTACCAAGGCATAGGGAGGTCAGCAGAAGCCTGTAATAAAACCTGCAAAAAATAGCTATAGTAGGTGGAAGGAAAGAAGGAAACCCCCCATAATAAGATCCCACCAAAGGGACCCAAAGATAATTAAAAGCAAAGTGAACGTCTCCAATCTAGAGAAAAAAGAATGTCAGTAGCCCAAGTTTTAATAGGAGACAAGCAAAGATGTCAAAAGCCATACAGTCATTATCAAATAAAATCCAACAACCAATCAAGAAATCATCAAAATAAATATTGCAACCAAAGATAGTGGACACAATACAATGCATAGAAACAACATAAATAACTAAGATAAGCATTATCTATGAGAACTAGCAGAAGTTAATGGGAGAAGCTAAACCCATCAAAATAAAAATCTCCATCCAAAGAATGATTAAACCTCCTAGAACAAGATTGGTATAAGATACCCAAGTAAGATTGGGGTTATAAAACCAATAGCAGCTGACACAAAGCTCAACATAATTCTTATGTTGATTATCCGTATGCACATAGCTCAACAGCAACCTTTTATCAATGTAAATTAAAAGTGAGCCTCCAAATGAAGGAGGAGCTATTAAAACACCAATGCATGAAAGATCCACACCAAGTTTTATCCGTGAAGCATCCACAAAAGGCAAAAAGGAACAGAAAACCAAAAAGTAAAGAAGCATACAGATAAAAGATGAATGGACAGAAATCATCAAAAATTTATATTAAGTTCTAAGATAAGGGAACCCAAAATTGTCTAAGTTAACCAGCCCACGCAAGTGTTTGGGTAAGGTGTATTGATCAAAGAAGATGATATCATTGGATCTAGCACCCGAGGTAAGTCGCACAAGCATTTCCTTCACGCCAAACATGAGTGATGTTAAAATTCTTGGGAAAGAAGAGATCTAGTTTGCTTGAGGAGGTAGTATAATTCTCTCATCTTAATGGAAGTCAAAAGATCAATCAGCAGTGCGGCATCCACCTCGATCCAAATATTGATCCAGCCATTTTGGAGACAAATCTCAAGAGCTTTGAAGATTGCCATAAGTTCAGAAAAAGGGATAGTACAGGAAATAAGGGGATAGTCAAAAGCACATAGGACTATACCCTTAGAGTTCCTGAAAATGCCACCACAACTCGATCCATTATGAGAGACAGAGCCATCAGTATTGATTTTAATAATATGATCAAGAGGTTTTTTCCAATAGACAATCTTGTCATTTCTACAGTAAGTTGATCCAGCAAATTTATTCCTAATTTATTGGCCACAAATTTATGCCTTTGAAATGTTTGTGATGAATGAGATTGGCTTTAAACAAATCACGAATTTTGTTTTTAGTTCTAGCAATAATCCTCACATGGTTCATTGGGATCCCATGGTGTTTTGCATCATTTCGGTCCATCCATATGAACCAGATAAGAGTGATAGCAATGATAACTTTAATGTGACCTTTAGTAGTATTATCAAAATAAATTTCAAGAAGTTGATATAAAGTAAGTGAGCCATTGAAATTAACAGTGTTAAAAAGATCATCATACCAAATCCAAAGTTTAGAAGAAATGACCCCATTAACAAAGACATGATTAACATTCTCAATATGAAACAACATTGACATTTAGAGGGTAAATGGAACCCTTTACCCCACAACATGGAATCAACAGGGATAAAATTTTTTAGAGTATGCCAAGTAAGGACATAATAAGAAATAGGGATATTGTTATTCCAAAGTTTAGAGAATTCATAGGAGGAATCATGAGTATCTTTAATGTGGAGCCACACATTTTTGAGGTTGAAATCACCATTATGAGAGAGCTTAAAGAGAATATGATCTTGATTTTGAGGAGTGATAGGAATAGTAGTAACCATATTCCAGAAAGTAAAAGGGATAAAATCAGCAAGCTTACTATTGTTCCACTTATTATTATGCCAGAAACAGTTTACTCTAATAGCAGTAGTGGAATGGGTGTAGAGTAAGTCATCCATGGAACCACAACCACTCCAGTTATCCTACCAAAAGAAAGAGGTACCAGAGTTGATGCCCCAAAAATTAGGGATTCGCATCCCATTTGATAACAAAGTCTTTTCCACAGTGGAGTCACCGCCTAAAGGGACAAATGAGGGGTGCTTACCCTGCAATATTTAGCCATGAAATTAGCCTGAGACTGATTACTCTAAAATTCCACCGAGTTTATAGGAAAAAGCATTGATAGCTTCTTTTATGGATTTACAACCAAGACCACCTTCATCAAAAGTTCCACAACTTTTAAACCAAGAGGTCCAGTATTTTTTAGAAGAGGTATTGGAGCCCTAAAAATTTATTTAAGAGGCTCAATTTTGTTGATGCTAGAGATGGTCATAATGGTTTGGATGAGATATAAAGGCATGGAATTAAGAGTGCTCTTAATCAAGGTTAGCCTACCACCAAAGAGAGTAAATGAAATTCCCAAACTGAAATTTTATTAGAAATTTTTTGAATAAGGTCATCAAAAGATGAGATCTTTTGGCCTTTAAAAAAGCAGAGATAATTAATGGGAAGTTGACTTTGCTTAAAATTAGTAATTCAAGATTTGATTTAATCTATTGGGAGGAATCTTAGCTGAGGGAATAAAACAACATTTTTTGTCATTAAGGAAGAGACCACTAACTTTGCCAAAATCGTTTAAGAGATTCTTAATATTTTTAACATGTTGAAGGGAGGCAATACAGAAGATTATAAAATCATCTACAAAGCTAAGATGAGAAACAGGGAAACCACCATGAGTTTAAAAAGCCATGTTAGGTTTTTTGATGAAAAGGTCATTGAGGCTTCAAAGATATTCAAAGAATGATAAAAAAGAGAAGGAGAAAGGGGGTCGCCTTGACGCAAACCATGACTCGAAGAAAAGAAACCAAGGGACTCACCATTTAAGATGATAGAAAACAAGATGTTAGTGATACATCTTTTTATAAGCTGGATAAAATGATCAGAGAAACCAAACAAATGCAAGATTTGGAAAAGGAAATCCAGAGGTTGTCAAAGGCTTTAGAGATGTCCGTTTGAAAAGTATATTACCTCCTGAAGAAACATCAATGTCATGAGCTCTTGATGAGAGAATATTATCGATATTTTAACAAAACCAGTTTGGTTGGGGAGATGATTTTATGGAGGTGGGGCTAATCCTATTATTAATTAATTTAGCAATGAGTTTTGGAAAAGGTACAAAGACTAATAGGTCTAAAGTCACCCCAGGATTCAGGATTGATGATTTTGGGAATAAGGACAATATAAGTACTTGAAAAATATTTGGGAATAGAGCTACCATCAAAGAAATCAATAACAACATTAACAAGATCAGATTTAATAAAAGGCCAACAATGTTGAAAGAAATGAGTCGTGAAGCCATCAGGACCAGCAACAGAATCATTGTTCATACTATTGAGAGTACTACTAATCTCCGCCGAGGACGATAGTGAAAATGGTTATCCTATTGTAATCATTGAAGAGATAAGATGAGTGTTGAGGGGGTTTCTAAGGATTAGAATTTAATAAATTGAAAGTGATGTAAAATCCTTGATTTCATGAGTTATCCAACCACCATTAGGGTTCTTAATTTTCTTAATCGAGTTTAGAGCTTTCCTTTATTGCAAATAGCATGGAAATACCTAGTGTTCACAATTAATGTGTTGCTGCTTTTTTGACGCCAATAGGTCCATATTTTGGTAATTAATCAAACTATCTTTGGTGTGCTCAACTCTTCAAGCTATCTTTCTAAAACCTCTTCAAGTGAACAAACCACTTGTTCCATAGCTTTAAGATTGGTAAAGAGATTTTAAAAATATGCTTGTTCCACTATTGAGATTTTGTTTAAGCCTCTTGAGCTTAAGCCAAAGGAAACATGCCTTTAATGTAATTATCCGTGAACGGGAGCCATCCAGTTAGTGGAAACAACATTAGTGAAATCACCATGTTGGGTCCACATATTTTGGAAACAAAAAGATGAGGGAATAGGAGGGTTAGTGGGGGGAGTTTTGATAGAGATCAAAAGAGGGGCATGATCAGACAAAGTCCTGCTCAAATGTTCAACAGTAGTGAGAGGCCATTGATTAATCCAGAGAGAATTAAAGAGGGCCCTGTCTAGACGCTACCAAAGTCTAGAGTTGTGTCACATGTAATCAGACCCTGAAAAACCAATGTCATTCAGATTGCAATCTAGGATCATATTAGAGAAGTCTTCCATGGAATGAAGGTTAGGAGAACATCCTCCCTCCTTTGAAGCAATGATAGTGTTGAAGTCGCCCCAACCAACCGGGGAGGTTAAGAGGAGGCTAAGGTTCTTAGGTGATTCCAAAGGATGTTCCTCTCTATTACAAGAAGCATAGATAAAGGAACCAAAAGTCAAAAGTCACCTAATGAGATTTTGACATTAACCAATTGATCAAGATCATCAATGATGGAAATGGTGATTGAATTATCCCAAAAACACCAAATTTTATTATTAAGATTGAAGAAGAAATTTTGAAATCCAAGCGATCTTGCAACATAGGAAATTTTGGAGGAGTTAATGAAAGGCTCAATAATAACAAGAAGTTTGATGTTATGAGAGCGACATAGGCTCCTAACATGGTTGCGGACAAGAAGTGTCCCACAACCCCGGATATTCCAAATAAGAAAATTTATCATAATAAAAATTTCAAAAAATAAAAGAAAGAAAAGGAAAAAGGAAAAATGAAGAGAGAAGGAAATAATTATTTATGAGGTGTAAGGGAAGAACGTGTGGTTCTAGTGAAATTATTATTAGTCATTTTGGCTTTATAAGATTTTTTTTTAAGAACAGTTTGGAAAGGTCTATCAGAATCCCAAGTATCTCCATCAAAGGGATTGGTTTTGTTTTTCTAGAGTAGAGCTGATCCAATGCCTTAGTAGGGTGATTTCTCCTTCTTCAAGATCGAGTAAGGATGAGAAATTTGGATAGCCTGAGTATCACTCTGTAGAGAAGTAGAGGGGGAGGTTCTTGCACCATTAATAATGCAAATAACATTTTCATTGCCATGATGCATATTCAGATTTTGGGGATCAACATTGTTTTGATCCAATGTAGAATTTCCATTCAGATTGTCATGAAGATTCAAATTAAGCAAATGTTTGTCATGAGAAGCCAAATTATTGCAAGTAGGAGTAGTGCTAGGTAAGTTGGCATTAGTCTCAACACACACCTCAATAGTAGTATGTATACCTAGCTCAGAATGTTTTTCATTTATCAAATCAATAGGTACTTTGTAGGAGGATGTATTTCATTATGAGTAGCTTTTGGCACATAAGCTAACTTAGTGGTCTTCCCTATTCCTAGAGAGGTGCTAGTGTCCTGTGAGATATTCTTTTTAAGGTTAGGGTGTAGCACAAAGCATTCGGTATGATCATGGCCATGGATCTTACAGTGAGAACAAAAGACTGGAAATTTTCAAATTCAACTTTCTGATTATATCTGAATTTTTCTGAACCAATCCAAACTTCTTTGGGGTATTTTTTGGTAATGTCGATTTCAACCAAGATGCGAGCAACAGATGGTTGAGATCTAGTGGAAGTGGCTTGATCAATTTGAAGGGGTCTACACCCCAACCAAAAACAATACTTGATGAGTAACATATTGAATTCTCATGTTGGGGAAAGCAAGCCATAAAGGAACAATAGGGGATTCTTCCTTGACATCAAAAAGGGGGGACCATTTCAAGAGGTGCATTTGACAATTATAGACAAAATAGGAGCGACGAGAAAAGACACGAGAGTAATCTAAATCATTTGATAATTGAATGAGGATGTGTCGAGGATCAATCAACCCAATAGTGAAAACTCCTGAAAGCTTTAAGCTATGGAAGAAAGATCGAATATTATCTAGTGTAGGGCACCGTAAAGAGAATTTACCAACCAAAGAGAACTCATAAGGCTTAGCTAATTTCTCCACATCTAACACATGACCAATCCACTAAAGGTTGTAGAAATTAAATTAACTGAGGCATTAGCACAAGGGATCTTACCAGAAAGAGTGTCCTTAAAGTACTTTATAGCGCGATATAGCAAAGAATCGGATCCAGTCCCTTTAGAGTCGAGGTTAAAGTTACGATCTGGGAACCACGAAGTTTGGTATGAGGGTGAAGCCTCAATTGATCATCCGGAGAATCACATAAGCTACTAGGGGATGCGCAATGAAGAAATTTCACAATGAGCACGATCGGGGAGGCCCAAATTGCGGCCAAACCGCAGAGAATAGCACGGGAACACAAAATCGCCACAAAATTGCCAGAGAGGGAGCGCAGCCATGAGGAAGGGGTAGTTTTAGGGTTTGTGGTTCAGGGTTTAGGGTTTAGGGTTTATTTATTTTTGTTTAGATTTTTATTTTAGTTTATTTTTTAGTTTTAGGTTTAGTTTTTATTTATTTTTTAGTTGAGTTTTGTTTTTATTTTTTTTAGGTTTAGGTTTTATTTTTTATTTTTAGGTTTTAGTTTAGGTTTTTAGTTTATGTTTTATGTTTAGCTTTTATGTTTTTATGTTAGGTTTATTTTCAGTTAAGGATTTAGGGTTTAAGGTTAAGGGTTTGGGGTTTAGGATTTAGGGTTTAGGGTTTGGCTTTTAGGTTTTAGGGTTTAAGGTTTAGTGTTTAGGGATTAGGGTTTAGGGTTTAGGTTTTAGGTCTCAGGTTTTAGTTTAGGGTTTAAGGTTTTTGGTTTTTTGTAATAGAGAACAAATTTAGATTCAACATTCCTTCTTTATGATTTCATCAACCAAGTAACACACCATGTTTTCTAAGACATAAGCGATGACATAGATAAAAAATGAGTATGCATAGAGCAAATCAAAAACCTTAGATAACTAGAACCGTCTCTACTGTAAAGACACAATTCCATAAGTAGTAGATTAGATCGATCATTCTTCAGTTTATCCAGCTCCAATCAGAACCACCCCAACCTCTCGAGCAGCGTGATCCACCATTAGATCCATGATCTCTCCCTCCGCCCCTATCACGGTTGTAACCTTCGTCGCTCCTCCTACCGCCATAACCATGACTTCTCCCATGACCTCCATATCCACCAATAGCTGTAGATTCCCCACCACCACTATGATAACTGCTGCCTCTGCCTTCACCTCGACCATATCTAGACTGAGCCTAGTTGATGATGATGTTCCTGCCGTTAAGGTTTTGCACATTCTTAGGTTTTAGGGTTTAGGTTTATTTTTTGAATTATTTAGTTTTTTTTAGGGAAACCCCATGTAGGGGTATACATGGGGTATTTTATTGCCACAAAAAAAGGGTTACAAGGTCCTTAAAGGGGATAAACTCCAAAACTACTGCTCAAAGAGCTACAATCAGGCTAAAGAGTGAATCCTCTATTTAAGTACATCCAAAAGCAAAATAAAACATTAAAGCTATCAAAAGATACAAGTTGATTAACATAATAAGCCAAAAGAAGATTAGGGCCAATGCTCTGGAGGACGTGAGAATGCATGACAATATGGAGCAAACCGCAAGAGGATAGAGAGAATCACCAAAAAAAATTGTAATAAGAAAGAGGTTAAAGTAATCTACAAAGGATAAATGAAAACAACATAATCTGAGAATGATATCAAGGAAGATAGAGAAGGCTCAGCTCACCACAACAAGTTGGGGCATGCAAATATGAGCATCCAAACTTCAAGGGTTACATCACAAGAGCTACTACCAAACCAAAAGGGAGTGAGATCATCAGCCCATCATAGCCAACAAACTGTGAGGAGATAACAGCTTGTTGAAAATCTTGTGAGCTTTATTACCGCAAAACCTAAACAAAACCATATCTAATATAAAGAGGAAATTACAAAGAGCTGAAGGATAAGGTGTCCCATTCAAGAGAAGTATCATCAATATAATCACCCTGACATGAGAATGCATAAACATATGATCATAAGCCATCATTTCCATAACCTCATGAAAAGTCATATCCAAGAAGAGAAAAAGCACATATAATCCACGGAAAAGCCAGAGGAGAGCAACTAAGTCCCCTTATTAATTTCCATATCGAATTGGGAAAAAAGCAAAGGAAGGCAAAGATAGCCAACATAGGAAATAGACTGCAACCACCCAAAAATAGCACCAAATAAATACAGTCGGAGCTACAACTCTAGTTGCTGCATTCAGAACCAAAAATTGGATAATCCAAATCAACAAACAACCAAGAGAGCAAGACATTAAAGAATCGCATAGTACACCCCCAAGATAGACGGTGCATATGACTGCACTAACCTAACCGAACTGAGATGGGAATAGAGACAACAATAGATAATGTAGATCACAATAATCAGGAGATGAACAACAGCCAGACGTAAATAGCACAGGCATTTCAAAAGCCAACCCCAACAACAAAGAAGTTAATGCAACATTGGAACCCACCAGAAGAAAAATCAAAAAATGGATTCAAATGAATATCAACATTAGAATCCAGAAAAAGCAAGATAGCAGATAACCAAGGCAAAAACCAGCCAAGACAGCAACACTTAAGATAACAACATCCAAGGCAGGAAGGGACAGCAAGTTGGCCATAAAACCTCTCCATCAGAGTAGACATTGCCATAGTTAATAACCAAGTAGATAGAGCATAAAATAGGTATCTGGAAGGTAACAACCCAGACAGCAATCACCAAAAACCATCAAAATAGCAATGTCAAAAACAGCTAGCTGAACATAGGACCTAGAAGTCCTACAGCCAACTAGGATGGAGCCAACATAGGAGTCCTGAAAAACCAAAACAGCAAATATCCAAGACAAGAAACAACCAAATTAGAGAACAAAACCATTTATAGCCACCCATCCAGGAAAAACATTGCAATAGATACAAGTTTAACTGAAAGAAGATGGAGAAAACAATAGCAGATAAAGTAGACCAATGAATTAAGATGATATGCATATAATAAACCATTAAGGGGGTTCAAGGCAAAGTCCACCAAGCAATCAACAACTTCAATAGAGAGTTGCTGAGCAAAACAAACCAAAACCACAGAGACAACATGTAGAGTATTAATCTAGTTCAGCCAATAAACAAGGCAGTTAATACCAATAAGCTAGCCAAGAGTCCACCCAAAAGCATATGTAAAGATCCAAATAATCAGATAGAAAATCACAGGGATCTGCACAATGTTTACAAAACCAAGTGGGAATAAATAGAAGCAAGAAAAATAGCAGTAGCCTAATTGATAACAGCAAAAATAGTCAAAAAATAGGGAACAGATAATAATCACAAAGTCCACCAGCTGGACAAAGGGCCTAAAGTCCAAAAGCCAACAATGGTAGCAAAAGGGTTCAAAGGATAATAAAAGAAAAATCTTGATAAAGTAGATCGGTAGCAAGAAAAACCAACAACCACAAGAAAGGCAGTGAGAAGCCATTAAGGAATCCAAACCGCAATGAAATAATAAAATAGAACAAGAAATAACAAAATCTCGCTTGACAGGTTGGAAAAAAGAGGTTGTCAAAGACAAACAACAAGACAACACCAAAATCACCTAATCGGATAAACAACCCAACAAAGTAGATATAAGAAGACAAGAACTGACCATCCAACAACCAAGAAATAAAATACCAGCAAGTTGGCCATAAAACCAACCATTCAAATTATACAATGCATAAGTAAATTCCCAGATAGTTAATGAAGTGGTCTGGCCAAGACTAGCTGAACCAGGAAATAAAAAATAGCAACAGGTGAAAATAGCATCATCCCACTTGTTAGCAGCACAAATATTATATAAAGGCAGATGATCCAACAGCAGGACAGAATAAATCCAACATCCATAGATTAAAACAAGGTTAGCCTATAGGACAGTGAATCTAGAAATCAAATAGTCATAGCTTAAAACAACACTACAATGATTGCAACCATAGGGTAAGCCAATAAAAAGAAGTGGGGCAACAGAGCCACCATAGGGGTTCAAAAGAGTCTCATCAATGAGATCCTCAAGGACAAAAAAGAGCAGGTTAGCAGCAAAAATATCATCCTCAGAGAAATCATATTGAGGGGAAGATAATAAATAATTCCCAACATAGGATAAGCCATTAAAGAGTAAAGGAGCACAAAGAAATAGACCAGTAACTAGACCCACAACATCAGGAATATTGGAAATCAGGAAAAAATTCCAAATCTGTAGAGAAAGAGTTTTAACCAGGATGTTGCATCTATTATTTTTACAGGATGTGAAGGTAAGGTTATGAAGCATAGGAGAGGCAGAAACAGCAAGACCCCAAAACCTCTTCATGCAGAAAAATAAAATAAAAGATAACTCCTAAATAAAAGGAAAACTTCAGCTCAAAGTTGGAGACAAAGAGAATATCAGCAGCAGCCCAGGATCTAATAGGGGAGACAAGCAGCATTTCAAAAGCCAGCCACCAATCATTATTAGCTAAAAACCAACAACCTAATAGTAAATCTTCAAAATAAATATTGCAACCAGCGTAATGAACACTAATATAATGCATCGAAACAACATAGGTAACTAAGATGCTCCAAGAAGTAATATCTTTGAGAAACAGCTGGTTGCAGAGAATAATGGCAGTAGCTAAACCCAATATGATAAATATCTCCATCAAGCAATGATTTTTATAAAACCAATAGCAGCTAACACGTAGCTCAACAAAATTCCAATGCAGGGTATTAGTATGCACATAGCTCAACAGCAGCCCTTTGTCAGTGTAAATGCCAAAAGCAGTGAGCCTCCAAATAAAGAAGAAGCTATTAAAACACCAAATCATGGCACAGAGATCATGACAAATAATATCCATGTGAAACATCCACAAAAGACCCAAAAAGGAACATAAAGCCATAAAGTAAAGAGGCATACAGTTAAAAGATGAATGGACAGTAAACATCAAAAAGGGTAGCTTAAGTTCTGAGATAAGGAAACCCAAAATTGTCCAAGTTAACCAGCCCATGCAAGTGTTTGGGTAAGGTGAGATGATCAAAGAAGATGGTACCATTTGATCTAGCACCCAGATTGACAAGGTAGTCAGCACAAGCATTTCCTTCATGCCAAACATGAGTTATGTCAAAATTAGTTTGGAAAGCTCTAGTTTGCTTTGAGGAGGTAGTACAATTCGCTCATCTTAGTGGAGGTCAAAAGATCAATCACAACAAGCATCCACCTCAATCCAAATATTGAGCCAACCATTTTGGAGGAAAATCTCAAGAGCTTTGAAGACGCCATAAGCTCGTAGAAAATGGGACAAGGCAGAAGGGATAAGCAAAAGCACATAGTACCCCTTAGAGTTCAAAATGCCACCATAACCGAGCCATTATGAGACGAGCCATCGATTGATTTTAATAATATGGTCAAGAGGTTTTTCCAATAGAAAAACTTGTCATTTCGACAGTAAGGTTGAATCGACAGGTTAATGCCCAATTTATTGGCCACAAATTTACAGCCTTTGAATTGTCTATAATGAATGAGATTGGCTTTAAACAAGTCATGAATTTTGTTTTTAGTTCTAGCAATAATCCTCACGTGGTTCATAGGGATCCCATGATGTTTTGCATCATTTCGGTCCATCCATATTAACCAGATAAGAGAGATAGCAGTGATGAATTTAATGTGACCTTTAATAGTATTATCAAAATAGACTTCAAGATGTTGATATAAAGTAAGAGAGCCATTGAAATTGAAAGTGTTAAAAGATCATCATACCAAATCCAAAGTTTAGAAGCAATGGCCCCATTAACAAAAAAACATGATTAACATTCTCAATAAAGAAACATTGACATTTAGAGGGTAAATGAAACCCTTTACCCCACACAAGGAATCAACAAGGATAAAATTTTTTAGAATGCCAAGTAAGCGAATAAGAAGTAGGGATATTGTTATTCCAAAGTTTGGAGAACACATAGGAGGAATCATGAGTATCTTTAATGTGGAGCCACACATTTTTGAGGTTGAAATCACCATTATGTGAGAGCTTAAAGAGAATCTAATCTTGATTGTGTGGATTTATAGGAATAGTAGAGACCATATTCAAGTAAGTAAAAGGGATAAAATCAGCAAGCTTACTATTGTTCCACTTGTTTTTATGCAAGAAAGAGTTTAATCTAATAGTGGTAGTGGAATGGGTGAGAGTAAGTTATCACGGATCCACAAAACCACTCGTTATCTTGCCAAAAGAAAGAAGTGCGAGTTAATGCCCCAAAAAATTAAGGATTACATCCCATTTGATGAGAACAAAGTCTTTTCCACAGGAGAATCACCCGATTTAAAGGGACAAATGAGGGGCTTACCAATATTTAGAGTCATGAAATTAGCCCAAAGACTATGATTACTCCTAAAATTCCACCGAGTTTATAGGAAAAGGCATTGATAGCTTCTTTATGGATTTACAACCAAGACCACCTTAGTCAAAAGTGCCACAACTTTTAAACCAAGAGGTCCAGTGCATTTTTTTTAGAAGAGGAGCCCAGAAAATTTGTTTAGAGGCGCTCAATTACTGATGCTAGAAATGGTCACAATGGTTTGGATGAGATATAAAGGCATGGAATTAAGAGTGCTCTTAATCAAGGTTAGCCTACCTACCAAAGAGAGTAAATGAAATTCCCAAATTGAAATTTTATTAGAAATTTTTTGAATAAGGTCATCAAAAGATGAGATCTTTTGGCCTTTAAAAGTGGAGCCAGAGATAATTAATGGGAAGTTGATTTTGCTTAAAATTAGTAATCGGAGATTTGATTTAGTCTATTGGTAGGAATCTTAGGAATAAAACAACATTTTCTTTCATTAAGGAAGAGACCACTAACTTTGCCAAAATCATTTAAGAGATTCTTAATAGTTTTAACATGTTGAAGAGGAGGCATTACAAAAGATTATAAAATCATCAAACAAAGCTAAGATGAAATGGAAAACCACCATGAGTTTTAAAAACCATGTTAGGTTTTTTAATGAAAAGATCATTGAGGCTCCTCGAAAGATATTCAACAACAATGATAAAAAGAGAAGGAGAAAGAGGGTCACCTTGACGCAAACCATGGCTCGAAGTAAAGAAACCAAGGGACTCACCATTTAAGATACAGAAAACCACGTTAGTGATACAACTTTTATAATGGATAAAAGTTATCGAGAAACCAAACAAATGTAAGATTTGAAGAGGAAATCCCACGAGAGGTTGTCAAAGGCTTTAGAGATGTCAGTTTGAAAGAATATTACCTCCTCTAGAAGAAACATCAATGTCATGAACCGACTCTTGAGAAAAGAATATTATCGATATATGCTCTATTTTTAAAACGTTTGGTTTGGGGAGATGATTTTAGGGAGCAGGGGGCTAATCCTATTATTAATTAATTTAGCAACGAGTTCTTGGAAAAAATGTGCAAAGACTAATAGGTCTAAAATCGCCCCAAGATTTAGTATTGATGGTTTTGGGAATAAGGACAATAGAAGTACTTGAAAAATATCTAGGAATATCTAAGAAATCAATAACGCATTAACAAGATCGATTTAATAAAGGCCAACAATGCTAAAAGAAATGAGTCGTAAAACCATCAGGGCCAGCAACAGAATCAATGTTCATGCTATTGAGAGTACTACTAATCTCGCTTTTAGAATGATGTAGTGAGCAAATGGTTATCCTCATTGCTAATCATAGAAGAGATTAGATGGGTGTTGGAGGGCGTATCTAACGAAGGATTAGAATTTAATAAATTTTGAAAGTGATGAATGACAGATTCATTAATTTTATTATTATCAGTTATCCAACCAACATTAGAGCTCTTAATTTTCTTAATCGAGTTTAAAGTTTTTTGTTTATTGCAAATAGCATGGAAGTACCTAGTGTTTTACATTTGCCATCAAATATGTTTCTTTGGCTTTTATAATAGGTTTCCTCCATATTTTGGTAATTAATCAAACTATCTTTGGCAATGCTCAACTCATCAAGCTTCTTTAAGGCGGCCTTTTCAAGAGAACAAACCACTTGTTCCATAGCTTTAAGATTGGTAAAAGATTTTTAAAATATGCTTGTTCCACCAATTAAGGTTTTGTTTAAGCCTCTTGAGCTTAAGCCAAAGCGAATCATGCCTTAATTATTCGGTGAGCAGGAGCCATCCAATTAGTGAAAACAACATTAGTGAAATGCCATGTTGGGTCCACATATTTTGGAATCTAAAAGGTGAGGGAGTAGAAGGGTTAAGGAGTTTTGATAGAGATCAAAAGAGGAGCATGATTAGACAAAGTTCTGCTCAAATGTTCAACAGAAGTAAGAGGCCATTGATTGATCCAAAGAGAATTAAAGAGGGTCCTGTCAAGACGATGGCAAATTCTAGAGTTATGCCACATGTAATCAGACCCTAAAAACCAATGTCAATTAGATTGCAATCTAGGATCATATTAGAGAAGTCTTCCATGGAATGGAGGTTAGGAGAACATCCTCCCCTCCTTTTTGAAGAAGCAATGATAGTGTTGAAATCACCCCCAACCAACCAGGGAAGGTTAACTGAGGAGGCGAGGTTCTTAAATGATTCCAAAGGATGTTTCTACCGGCTCTATTACAAGAAGCATAGATAAAGGAACCAAAAGTCGAAAACTCACCTAAAAAGATTTTGACATTAACCAATTGATCAAGATCATCAATGATGGAAATGGTGATTGAATTATTCCAAAAATAACAAATTTTATTATTAAGATTGAAGAGGAAATTTTGAAATCCAAGCGATCTAGCAACATGGGCAATCTTGGAAGAGTTAATGAAAGGCTCAATAATAACAAGTAGTTTGATGTTATGAGTGTGAGAGCTCTAAGATGGTTTGTGGGAGTGTCCCACAACCTCGGATATTCCAAATAAGAAAATTTATCATAATAAAAATCCAAAAAAGAAAAGGTAAAAAAAGAGAATGGAAAAAGGAATAAAGGAGGACATATTTATTTGTGAGGTGTAAGAGAAGAACGTGTGGTTCTAGTGAAGTTATTATTAGTCATTTTGGCTTTATAAGATTTTTTTAATATGAGTTTGGAAAGGTCTATCAGAATCCAAAATATCTCCATCAGAAAGGGATTGGTTTTTGGTATCCAGAATTGGAGCAGTATCAATCAATGTTTTAGTAGTGGTGATTTCTCTTTCTTTAGTATCAGAGTTAGAATGAGAAATTTGGATTGCCTGAGTATCACTTTGTAGAGAAGTAGAAGGGGAGGTTCTTACACCATTAATAGTACAAATAACATTTTCATTACCATGATGCATATTCAGATTTTGGTCTGACACTAAAGGATCAACATTATTTTGATCCAATATAAGATTTCCATTCAAAGTGTCATTAAGATTCAAATGAAGCAAAGGTTAAGCCAAATTATTGCAAGTAGGAGTAGTGCTAGGTAAGTTATCATTAGTTTCTGCACACACCTCAATAGTAGTATTTATACCAAGCTCAGAATGTTTTTCATTAGACAAATCAGTAGGTAATAAAGGGGTAGGTGTAGGAGGATGAATTCCATTATGAGTAGCTTTAGGCACATAATCTAACTTATTAGTTTTCCCAGTTCCAAGAGAGGTATTAGTATCCTGTGATATATTCTTTTTAAGGTTAGGGTGTAACACAAAGCATTCAGAGTGATCATGGCCATGGATCTTACAGTGAGAGCAAAAGACAGGGAAATTTTCAAATTCTACTTTCTAGTTATATCCAAATTTTTTCAAACCAATCCAAACTTCTTTGGGGTATTTTTTGGTAATGTCAATCTCAACCAAGATGCGTGCAACAGATGGCTGAGATCTAGCAGCAGTGGCTTCAACAATTTGGAGGGGTCTACCAAATAGAGCCCCAACCGCAAACAGAACTTGGTGAGTAACATAGTGAATTCTCATGTTGGGAAAAGCAAGCCATAAAGGAATAATAGGGGATTCCTCTTTGACATCAAAGAGGGGTGACCATTTCAAGAGCCGCATTTGACAATTATAGACAAAATAGGAGCAACGAGCAAAGACTCAAGAATAATCTAAATCATTTGATAACTGAATGAGGATATGTCAAGGATCAATCAGCCCAATAGAGAAGACTCTCGAAAGCTTTAAGCTATGGAAGAAAGATCAGATATTATCTAGAGTAGGGCACCGTAAAGAGAATTTACCAACCAAAGAGAACTCAAAAGGCTTAGCTAATTTCTCCACGCGTCTTGGTGACATGACCGGCAATCCATGGAAAGAGGTTGAAATTAAGTTAACTGAGGCATTAGAGCAAAGGATCTTACCAGAAAGAGCATCCTTAAAGGACTTGACAATAGCGCATTAACGGATGCAATCAGATCCAGTGTACCTTTAGGGTCAGAGGTTAAAGCTGGCGTATCCAGGAGCGATGAGTTCGGTTGCACAAAGAGCGATGCCTCGCCATTGAATGATCCGGCCGTTGAGAATCACATAAGCAACCAGAGGAAGCGCAAACAAGAAATAAAACAACGATCATGATCGAGCCCCAAATGGCCAAAATCTGAGAGAACATCCACCACAAAATTGCGAGAGGAGCCACCTTATAAATGTTTAGGTTTAGGGTTAGGGTTTAGGTTTAGGGTTAGGGTTTAGGGTTTAGGGTTTAGAGTTTAGGATTTTAGGGTTTATGCTTTTAGGGTTTAGGGTTTAAGGGTTTATGGTTTTGTATTTAGGGTTTAGGGTTTTAGGGTTTTGGGTTTTGCATTGTAGGTTTAAGATTTAGGGTTTATAGTTTAAGGTTAGTTTTAGGCTTTAATGTTTAAGGTTAGAATTTTTTTATTTTTTTATTTTATTATTTTTTCATTTTTAGGGTTTAGGGTTTAGGGTTTAGGGTTTAGGTTTTAGGTTAAGGGTTTAGATTTTAGTTTAGAGTTTAGGGTTTATGGTTTTTATTTTTTTAAAGAGAGAACAAATTCTAATTCAACATTTTATCTTTTCAATTTCATCAACAATGTAATAAACCAAGTTCTCTGAGACACAAGCGATGACATAGATCAAAAATGAGCATGCATAGAGCAAATAAAACCCTAGATAACTAGAACTGTCTCTATTATAAAGACATAGTTCCATAAGATGTAGTTTGGATTGGTCATTCTTCAGTTTCTCTAGTTCCCAACAGAACCCCCATGGCCTCTCAAGTAGCAAAATCCACCATCATATCCCCAATCTATCCCTCTCCCACCACAACAATTGTAACCTCTGTCACTCCTCCCTCTTCCATAACCACCACCTCCATATCCACTAGTACCTTTAGATCCCCTACCACCACTACAATAATCACTAACTCCGCCTTCACCTCCACCTCTAGATGTAGATTGAGCCTGGTTGATGATGATTTTTTTGTTGTCAAGGCTCTACCCATTCTTAGGGATTTGGTTTAAGTTTAGTTTTATTAGGTTTTAGAATTTAGGTTTATTTTTTCTAATTTATTTAGTTACTTTAGGTTTAGGTTTAGGGTTTGGGGTTTAGGGGTTGGGGTTTATGGTTAGGGTTTATGGTTTAGGCTTTTTTTAACTCAAATGATTTTATAATAAATAAGAAATTACCAAATCAAATAAGACATTATCATCGAACAACTAATAAAATAGGATAAAATAAAATCTAATTAAAAAATTCACAAAAAATAATGTTTCATAAAATGATTTAACTCCGTGAGATAATAAAATTTGATTTTATAGAAGACCAACAAAGCTTAGTCGAACAAGTTGAAACCCATATCATCATCAGATTCCTTAGCAGGCTCTTTTTTCTTCTATTCCATTGCAGGAGCACAAGTAGCAGTAGGAGTAGTAGGAGTACCAGAAGCATCAAGCGTAGCCATAACAAATTTACTAGGATCCTTCAAATACTCCTTAACCTTCTCGGCTTGTGGGTATGTGTAATTAGTGGCAATTGCAATGGCAAGGACATTCTTGTAAGTGTTGATGAACATGTGGGGTGTTGCAGCAAGGGTGGGATAAGAGAGGGCTAGTGAGAGAGATGTGATCATTGAAAGGCTTGCCAAAAAATTTTCAAGGAGATCACCTTAAGTGAGGTCAAGCACCTCATGACTAAACACCAAACCATCATCATACACAGACTAGATGATAAGCCCATCAACCTCTAAGGATCCTACCTTATCCCATTTTTTAGTTAGATCAGGGTGATAATTTCAACAGTACCCTTGTTGATCTTAGTTGGATGTTGAAAACCTGAGAGAAAGAAGTCTATGAAGGATCCAGACTAGTGTTTCTTGGAGGAACCACAACAGTAATAGGTGCAACAAGACCAACATGAGCAGGAGCACCATCTCTGTATTTCGTAACCTCTTCATTAACTTCTTTAAGATCACCTTTTGTAAAACTCAGCTCAACTAGGGTTTATAGTTTAGGGTTTAGGGTTTAGGGTTTTAGAGTTTATGCTTTAGGTTTAGGGTTTAGGGTTTTAGGGTTTATGCTTTTAGGGTATAGGGTATAGGGTTAGGGTTTAGGGTTTAAGGTTTAGGTTTTAGGGTTTAGGATTTAAGGTTTAGGATTTAGGGTTTAGGGTTTAGGGTTTAAGGTTTAGGGTTTAGGATTTAGTGTTTTTAGGCTTTAGGATTTAGGGTTGTAAGTTTAGTGTTGTAGGTTTAGGGTTTAGGGTTTAAGGGTTTTTTTTATAAATTAAGTAAACTAGTATGTTTAGGTTTATTTAGTTTAGTTTATTTATTTTAGATTAGGATTTTTATTTTACTTTATTTTTTAGGTTTATGTTTATCTTTTAGTTGAGTTTTACTTTTAGTTTATTTTGTAGGTTAAGGTTTTATTTTTTATTTTTATGTTTTTATTTTATCTTTTTAGGTTTATGTTTTAGGTTTTTATTTTAGGTGTAATTTTAGGTTTAGTTTTTTTGTTTAGGTTTAGGTTTTATTTACTTAGGTTAGTTTATTTTAGTTTAGGTTTAAGTTTATTTTATTTTGTTTATTTTATATTTATTTAAGGTTTATTTTTTTAGTTTAGGGTTTAGGTTTTTTTAAGTTTTTTATTCAGTTTATTTTATATTTTTGTTTAGTTTAGGTTTTTATTTATTTTATTTTAGTTTATTTTTATTTTTTATTTTATTTTTAGTTTTAGGTTTAGATTTTAGTTTAGATTTTTTTATTTTATTTTATTATTTTATTTAGGTTTAGGTTTTTTTATTTATTTTATTTTTAGGTTTTATTTAGTTTAGGTTTAGGTTTTTAGGATATTAGGGTTTAGGGTTTTGGGTTTAGGGTTTAGGTGTTTAGGGTTTAGGGTTTATGGGCTCTTGTTTAACTAAAAGGAATTTATTGCTCAGAAAAATAGGTACAAGTAGACCATATTAGAGACTAAACTCAAAAAGAATAAAACTACAACTCAAATGAGCTATAGGAGAATCTTGAAGTTTAGTTCCTCAACTAACACATCAAAGAGCGATATAGAAAAAAAAAGATAACTAAAAAAGACAAGCAAAAGGCAGCAAAGGGGAAGAATCCATGGAGCTCCAGAAGAACCTCCAAAGAGATGAAGATCCATAAGAAAAGGAAGCCTACAACTGTAACTGAGGACAACTCGAACCATCTAAGAAAAAAGAGACCATCAGTAAGACTTTAGCTCCCCCTCCAAGAAGAAGAAGAGACCAACTTAAAAAGAGAACCTGCAACCTGCAAGAAATCTCAGCCAGAAGGAGAAAAAAAAAACATAAAGAGAAAAAAACTCAGCATTTGAGGAAAGAAGGATAATCACAATAATGAGGGGCAATAATTCCTAAGTGTATCTAGCTTCAAAGAAGGGTTACAAATAGGAAAAGTCACCAACCATAAAAATATCAAGGAAATAATCCATCATATCATCCTAGCCATCCCAGCCAAAGAGGCCAAAGAAAAATACAAACCTATAATAATAGTGACCCAGCCAAAGAAAAACTGAAGCTTAGGAAATATAAAGAGAGAGGAGAGCAACAAATAAAATTAACATAAGGCAATCCCAACAAAACCAAATATGAACACTTTTTAAAAAAGAGGGAGAAAAGAAGCTCATAGCCCCCCCCCAAAAAAAATAGAGCCCTTAAAGACAAAGCCAACAGAGCCCACAATAACACCAATCCAAAGCCACCAAGGCACCAAGCCAATAGAGCCCACAACAAAATTGATCCAAAGCCACCAAAGCACCAACAAAACAAAAGGAAATAGCCAACAGAGTAGCCACAAAACAAATCACCCAAGAAAAATAGTACAGGAAAGAGCAAGAGAACCAAACCAACCAACAAAAAAAAAGAAGAAGGCCAACAAATGATAAAATAAATAGCTAGAGAAACAACCAACTAATGGACAAACCACATGCCAAGGACAAAATGCCTAACCTACCACCAACAAAGAGAGCAAAAGAACCAACCAAAGAAAGGCAAGTCAATAGGAATAAAGACAACTACACAAGACCAACCTACTAAAGGGCACCAAAAAAACCCAGCAAATAATAATCCAGAAACATCAAGCCAGAGGGAGGAAAATTAACCAAGAAGCCAGTACTCCAGCTAGCAAGAAAACACATAGCAAAAGCTCAACCAATAGAGAAAAAACTAGCCAAATGCAAAAACCTCCTAAGGACAAGAGAGATTATTTCCAAGAAGCTTTGGAACGAGTTTACCTAGTCAAGTGAGGAGGGGCATAAATCTGAACACTTATTTCTTCTTGTAAATAGTTTTATAACCATGCCCTTTCTCCAAAAAATTTCCATCCAAAAATGAATCAGTATTGTTACAAAAGGCATGGGGATCAGTAGAAGCTATCAATTTCAAAGAAGTGCATTCAAAATCATCCACAACATTTGACAAAGGAAAATCAAAAATAGTATGCATTTCATAATCAAAAGTGAAAGAAGGAGCAGTAATAGCTTTATTAAGAAGAAAATTATCAATATTTTCACCTTCCAACAAAACTTGAAGAGTTTCCTCCCTATCGTCATTCATAAAAGAAGCAAGAGAAGCAGAATCCAGACTTTTAGTACAATCTTCATGTAAGGGATTAAAATAAGATTCAAATCCCTTAGAAACACATAGCATATTACCAAAATTCTGAATAGAATTACTAGCCATAGAAAAACCATCATTTTGAATTGAAACAGAACTATTCACAATGAGAGAATTATCACAGGTATCTAAATCTAATTTTTTTAAAAGAATGATCACCAATATTAATAAGATTGTCAGGACCATAAGTTAAAATATCAGAAATACAAACATTCTTTTCACCACCATTCTCAATTGAAGAAGGAAAAGAAATAGTCTCTTTCCCATGATCTAAAGAAAATATAGGAGAAAGAGAAACAACATCCAATTGATTGGAAGAAATAGTGTTAGCATCAATAATATTCGAACCATCATCATGAAAGGACTTATGCACAACATCCAAACCATTAGAATCATTAACCACAACCTTTAAAGTCTTCCCTTTAACAGAATCATCAAAAAAACACTTAGAGCATGATTATTAGTTAGAACTTTTTGAGAAACATCAAAATTACCTTCCGCATTAGAAAAATCATTAATAGGTATAACTTTTTCAGAAGATTTGAAAATCTGGTTTTGCAAAACATTAGAATTTTGACAAGAAGAATTTTCTTTATCCAACTTGAGAGAATCATCAATTTTTTCAATAATTGAATTATTACTGGTGATTTTCTTCCTAAGAGAGGGATGAGCAATAAAGCATTCAAAATTTTCATGCCCATGAATCTTACAATGATTACAAAAAATGGGAAAGGTCTCAAAAAATAACTTTTTGAAAATAATCGCATTTCTATGAACCTAACCAAATTTCTTTCAGAAATTTTTTTAGTAATATTAATCTCTACAAGAATTGTAGCAATAGACGATCTAGAAGAAGCAGCTGCTGCTTGATCAACTTGCAAAGGCCAACCAAAAATTGACCTAATAGCATAAAGAGTTTGATGATTAAATAGATGAATCCACTAGTTAGGTAAAGAAATCCAAATGGGAACAATAGGTAACTCTTCATTAACATAAAACATAGGCGACCAATTTAGAATACACATTTGATAGTTAAAAATATAGTAAGAATGCCTAAAAAACTTCTTTCATAGTCAAGGTCCTTAGAAAGTTTAATCAGAACATGCCTTTCATCAATCAGCCCAATAGAAAATGAACCAGATAAACTTAAGCTATGAAAAATAGAATGAATATATTCCATCTTTGGGCATTTAAATGAAAACTTTCTGAGTAAAGAAAAAGTAAAAGGCTTAGCTAATCTTTCAATATCCTCATCTAAAATCATAATTGCTAGAGTACCTTTAAAAGTTGTATGAAGCAAATTCAAAGGAGGCTCAGAGGAGGAATTCTTACAAGCTAAAGAATATTTGAAAGATTTAGTAACATCAGCTAATTTAGAGGTAGGATTACCCAAAACATTTGATGCCCTAGCGGGATCAATTAGAACATGGGATTTACCCCATGGATTTGAAGAAGCCGACATCATGATAAGAACAGTCGAGATTGGTCCAAGGATGGCAATCTATAGGGAATATAAGAGAGAAAGCGCTCAAAAACTACCAAGAACGTGAGGGATCCCAAAATTGCTCAATAAGAGGGTTAAGTTTAATTTTAGAGTTTAGGTTTTAGGTTTAGTGTTTATTAGTTATTATTAGGTTTTATTACTTTTAGGTTATAATTATTTATTATTAGTTTTGTGTTTAATTTAGCTAGTTTAGTTTTAGTTAGGTTATTAGTTTAGTTTTATTAGTTTTAGTTTTAGTTATTATTATTTTAGGTTAGTTTAGGGGGTTTAGGTTTAGTTTATTAGTTTATTTAGTTAGTTTATGTAGTTAGTTTGTTCATTAGGGTTTAATTTATTTTAGTTTGTTTATTAGTTATTATTAGTTAGTTATTTATTTAATTTAGTTAATTATTATTATTACTTTATGGTTTTATTATTATTTAGCCTTTAGTTAGTTAGAGTTAGTAGTTTAGTTTTATTAGTTTAGTTCTGTCAGTTTATTTATTAGTTTATTAGTTTTATTACTTTAATTATGGGTTTAGGTTTATTCATTTATTATTATTATTTTTTTAGTTTAGTTTATGGTTTAGTTTTTTATTACTTATTATTAGATATTTATTGTTTATTATTATTATTAGTTTATTTAGTTGGTTTATTAGTAGTATCATTTTAAATTAATATTCTTTTAGTTTATTATTATTATTATTATTAGTTTTATTATTATTTAGTTTATTTATTTAGTTATGGTTTAGGGTTTAGTTATTTAGTTATTTATTAGTTAGTTTATTATTAGATTTATTATTATTATTAGTTTATTAGTTTAGTTAGTTAATTGTTAGTTATTATTATTATTATTATTTTTATTAGTTTTTATTAGTTTAGTTATTATTAGTTAGTTTTATTATTATTATTATTATTATTATTATTATTATTATTATTTTTTTTTTATTAGGTTTATTAATTTAGTTATTTTGTTTAGTTATTTAGTTAGTTTTGTTTTATTTAGTTATTAGTTTATTAGTTTATTATAAGTTAGTTATTATTATTATTATTTTTTGTTAGGTGTTTTATTATTAATATATTATTAATTGTTAGTTAGTTTATTAGGTTTAGTTATTATTATGGATATTTATTAGTTAGTTTTCATTATTTATTACTGAAGGTTTAGGGTTTAGTTTTAGTTAGTTATTTATTCATAATTATTATTATAAGTTTATTAGTTTAGTTTTAGTGTTCATTATTTATTTGGGTTTAGGTTTATTTATTAATTAGTTTAGTTTTATTAGTTAGTTTTTTATGTTAGTTTATTTATTAGTTTATTAGTTTTTTAGTTAGTTAGTTATTTATTTAGTTTAGTTAGTTATTATTATTAGTTTATGGTTTTATTATTATTTAGGTTTTACCTAGTTTTAATTAGTGGTTTAGTTTTATTAGTTCAGTTTTGTTAATTTATTTATTAATTTATTAGTTTAGTTTATAAGTTTTATTAGTTTAGTTATGGGTTAGGTTTATCAGTTTATTACTATTAGTTTTTTAGTTTAGTTTATGGTTTAGTTTTTTATTAGTTATTATTAGTTCTTTATTGTTTATTATTATTATTAATTTAGCTAGTTGGTTTATTATTAGTTTTATTTTACATTAGTTTTTTTAATTTATCATTATTATTAGTTTTATTATTGTTATTTAGTTTATTTATTTTTTTAGGGGTTAGGGTTTAGTTATTTATTTATTTATTAGTTAGTTAATTATTAGTTTTATTATTATTAGTTTATTATTTTAGTTAATTAGTTATTAGTTATTATTAGTTTTTATTAGTGTAGTTATTGTTAGTTAGTTTTATAATAATTATTATTAGTTTATTTATTAAGTTTATATATTTAGTTATTTAGTTATTATTGTTTTATTTAGTTATTAGTTTATTAATTTATTATTAGTTAGTTATTATTAACTGTTTTAGTTTGGTGTTTTATTATTAGTTTATTATTAGTTATTAGTTAGTTTATTAGGTTTAGTTATTATTATGTTTATTTATTAGTTAGTTTTAATGGTCTATTAGTGTAAGTTTAGGGTTTCATTTTAATTAATTATTTAGTTATTTATTATTCATTATTATTATTAGTTTATTAGTTTAGTTTTAGTGTTTATTATTTATTAGTGTTTAGGTTATTTATTAATTAGTTTAGTTTTATTAGTTAGTTTTTTTGTTAATTTGTTAATTTGTTTATTAGTTTATAAGTTATTAGTTTTATGTTATTAGTTATTTAACATTAGTTTTAGTTTTATTAGTTTTATTTAGTTTATTATTAATTTTAGGTTTTATTAGTTATTATTAGGTTTTTAGTTTTTTAGTTTTTTTAGTTATTAGGTTTTATTAGTTAGTTATTAGTTAGTTTTAGTTTAGTTTTATTATTAGTTTATTAGTTTTTGAAGTTATTGTTTACATATTATTATTAGTTTATTAGTTTAGTTATTAGTTATTTTAGTTTAGTTTAGTGTTATTATTAGTTTTATTAGTTTTTGTTTAGGGGTTTAGTGTTTAATTTATTTAGTTTTATTTTTATTATTATTATTATTATTAGTTTTGGTTATTATTATTATTAGTTTATTAAACTTAGTTAGTTTAGTTATTAGTTATTTAGTTAGTTTAGTTATTATTAGTTAGTTATTATTAGTTTTATTAGTTAGTTTTCACTTAGTTTATTATTATTTATTAGTTTAGTTAGTTTAGTGTTTAGTTTAGTTTTAGTTATTTATTATTTAGTTTATAATTATTATTAGTTTAGTTTAATTAGTTTTTATATTATTAGGTTTTATTACTATTATTTAGTGTTTTTTAGCTATTATTAGTTTTTAGTTTTGTTTAATTTTTATTATTATTAGTTATTAGTTTATTAGTTTAGTTAGTTTTATTAGTTTATTATTGTTAGCTAGTTTATTACGTCTATTTATGATTATTTGGCTTAGTTTATTTATTTAGGTTTATTTATTATTTAGTTTATTATTATTATTAGTTATTAGTTTTTTATTTAATTTAGTTTATTATTAGTTGATTAGTTTAGTGTTAGTTCTTATTAGTTATTTAGTTTTAGTTTATTAGGTTTTTTAGTTTTATTATTAGCTTTAGTTATTATTATTTAGTTAGTTTATTTTTAGGTTTAGTTAGTTATTATTATTAGTTATTTATTAGTTATTTGGTTAGTTTATTAGTTTTAGTTTATTAGTTATTAGCTTTAGTTTAGTTAGTTTAATTATTTTTAGTTTAGTTATTGGGTTTAGTTTTATTAATAGTTAGTTATTTATTAGGGTTTATTTTAGTTAGTTTATTAGTTTATTTTTAGTTATTAGTTTAGGTTTAGTTTAATTTTAATTAGTTTTATTAGTTTAGTTATTTTTTAGTTAGTTTATTAGTTGGGTTTTTTTATTTAAGTTTAATTTATTTATTAGTTTATTTTTTAGTTTATGTTTTGTTTAGTTTAGGGTTTATGTTTTTTTATTATTTTTAGGTTTTACATTTAAGTTTATTTTTTAGGTTTAGGTTTTTATTTAGTTTTTATTTTATTTTATTTTAGATTTATTTTATTTTTATTTTATGTTTAGTTTTTATTTTCCTTTGGCTTTATTCTTAGGTTTATTTTATTTTATAGTTTAGTTTATGTTTTTATTTATCTTATTATATTTTTGGTTTAGGTTTTAGTTTAGTTTTCATTTTATTTTATTTTTAGATGTTATTTAGGTTTAGGTTTTTTATTTATTTTAGTTTTAGGTTTTTTTTTAGTTTAGGTTTAGGTTTTTAACTTTTTAGGGTTTAAGTTTGGATTTAGGTTTTAGGGTTAGTTTAGGGTTATAGGGTTTAAGGTTTTAGGGTTTAGGGTTTAGGGTTAGGATTTAGGGTTTAGGATTTAGGGTTTAGGGTTTAGTGTTTAGGCTTTAGGGTTTAGAGTTTTTAGGGTTTAGGGTTAGTTTAGGGTTTAGGATTTAGGATTTATGGTTTAGGGCTTTTGAGTTTAGGGTTTAGGGCTAGTTTATGGTTTAGTGTTTATGGTTTTATGGTTTTAGGTTTTAGGGTTTAGGGTTTAGGTTTAGGGCTAAGGATTTGGGTTTTGGTTTAGGGTTTAGGGTTTTGGGTTTAGTATTTTTACGGGTTTAGGGTTTAGGGTTCTAAGTTTAGGGTTTATTTTAGGGTTTATGATTAAGGGTTTACGATTAAAGGTTTAGGGTTTAGGGTTTAAAATTTAGGATTTTTTAATTAAGTAAATAAGTAGGTTTAGGTTTATTTAGTTTATTTTTTATTTATTTTATTTTATTTTATTTTTTATTTCTATTTAGGTTTATTTTTTATTTTTATTTAGTTTAGTTTATTTATTTTAGGTTTATTTATTTTAATTTACGTTTTTTATTTTTGTTTATTT
This sequence comes from Cymbidium sinense, assembly GCA_021442155.1. Taxonomy (NCBI): domain Eukaryota; kingdom Viridiplantae; phylum Streptophyta; class Magnoliopsida; order Asparagales; family Orchidaceae; genus Cymbidium; species Cymbidium sinense. The sequence continues at coordinate 121,634 of JAKCPB010000697.1, read as the reverse complement.
TTTAGGTTTAGATTTATTTTAATTTTAAGTTTTATATTTTAGTTTAATTTTTATTTTATTTTACTTTTTAGGTATTGGTTTTATTTTTTATTTTTAGGTTTAGGTTTAGGTTTCTATTTTATTTTTTTAGGTTTTAATTAGTTTAGGTTTATGTTTTTATATTTTTAAGTGTTTAGGGTTTAGGGTTTAGGATTTCGAGCTTAGGGTTTGAGGTTTAGGGTTTAGAGTTTAGGGTTGTAGGTTTTAGGGTTTAGGGTTTAGGGTTTAGGGTTTAGGGTTTAGGATTTAGGGTTTAAGGTTTAGGGTTTTAGGGTTTTAGGGTTTAGGCTTTAGAGTTTAGGGTTTAGGGTTTTAGTATTTAGGGTTTACGGTTTAGAGTTTTATATTTAGGGTTTAGGGTTAGTTTTATGATTTACGATTTAGGGTTAGGATTTTTTTATTCATTTTTTTAATTAATAAAACTAGTAGGTTTAAGTTTATTTAGTTTATTTTTTTATTTTAGTTTATTTATTTATTTTATTTTGGTTTATTTTTTATTTAGTTTAGTTTATTTATTTTAGGTTTATTTACTTTAGTTTATATTTTTTATTTTAGTATATTTTTTAGGTTTAGGTTTAAGTTTAAGTTTATTTTTCAGTTTAGTTTTATTTTTATTTTATTTTTTAGGTTTAGGTTTTATTTTTTATATTTTGGTTTAGGTTTAGGTTTTTATTTTAATTTATTAAGTTTAAGTTTTAGGTTTTTATTTTAGGTTTATTTTTAGGTTTTATTCTTTTAGTTTAGGTTTAAGTTTATTACTAGTTTATTTTATTTTATTTAGTTTAGGTTTAGGTTTAGTTTAATTTATTTTTTATTTTAGTTTATTAATTTATTTTATTTTGGTTTTTTTGCTTAGTTTATTTATTTCAGGTTTATTTAGTTTAGTTTAGTTTTTTTATTTTAGTTTATTTTTTAGTTTAATTTTATTATTTTTTTATTTTTTAGATTTAGGTTTTATTTTTTATATTTTGGTTTAGATTTAGGTTATTATTTTAATTTTTTAGGTTTAGGTTTTTGGTTTTTACTTTAGGTTTATTTTTTAGTTTTATGTTTTAGTTTAGATTTAAGTTTATTATTATTTTATTTTATTATATTTAGTTTAAGTTTAGGTTTAGGTTTAGTTTATTTTAGTTTTAGGTTTAGGGTTTTTTTTTTAGTTTAGGGTTTTGATTTTATTTTTTTATTTATTATTAGGTTTTATATTTTAGTTTATTTTCTAGGATAAGTTATTGTTTATTTTTTTATTTTGTTTTATTTTAGGTTTATTTTAATTTTTTTATGTTTGGGTTTTATTTTATTTAGGTTTTATTTTTAATTTTATTTCATTTTTTAGTTTATCTTAGGTTTTTATTTATTTTCCTTTAGTTTTGTTTTTTATTTTATTTTTAGGTTCACGTGTAGGTTTAGATTTAGGTTTAAGTTTATGTTTTTATTTTGTTTTATTATTATTATTAAGGTTTAAGTTTTTAATTAATTTTATTTTTATCTTTTATTTACTTTAAGTTTAGGTTTTTTTTTTAGGGTTTAGGGTTTACGATTTAGGGTTTAGTGTTTAGGGTTTTAGGTTAAGGTTTAGGGTTTAGGGTGAAGGGTTTTAGGGTTTAGGGTTTAGGGTTGTAGGTTTAGGGTTTAGGATGTAAGGTTTTATGGTTTAGGGTTTAAGGTTGTAGGTTTAGGGTTTAAGGGTAGTTTTAGGGTTTAGGGTTCAAAGTTAAGGTTTTTTATTTAGGGTTTAGGGTTTATGGCTTTTTAGGGTTTTAGGTTTAGGGTTTTGAGTTAGATTTAGGGTTTAGGGTTTAGGGTTTAGGGTTTAGGGTTTAAGGTTTAGGATTTAGGGTTTAGTGTTTAGAGTTTATTTTTAAATTAAGTAAATTAGTAGGTTTAGATTTATTTAGTTTATTATTTATTTATTCTAGTTTATTTTATTTTTTATTCTTATTTATGTTTACTTTTTTTATTTCATTTAGTTATTTATTTTAGGTTTCTTTACTTTAAGTTTAGGTTTAGGGTTTAGGGTTTATGCTTTTAGGGTTTAAGATTTTAATTAGTTTAGGTTTATGTTTTTATGTTTTTAGTGTTTAGGGTTTAGGGTTTAGGGTTTTGAGTTTAGGGTTTGGGGTTTAGGGTCTAGAGTTTTTTTTTTTTTTTTGGAAACCCCATATAGGGGGAATTTTATTGGCACAAAAAGAGGGTTACAAGATCCTTAAGAGGGGATAAACTCTAAAACTACTGCTCAAAGAGCTACAATAAGCCTAGAGTGTAAATCCCCTATCTAAATACAACCTAAAGCAAAATAAAAGAGAAAAGTAAAGCAAAAGATACAAAGTGATTAACATAGATAAGCCAATGGATAGATCATAAAGCTCTTGTGAGAGAATGCACTGAGAGAGCAAACCCCAAGAAGAGAAAAAGAGAAGTGCATCTGCAAAATGAAGAAAGATAAAAATTAGAACAAGTTAGACAGAAAGTGAAAAGTGAGCAGATAAACCGAGGAAAATTAGAGAAGTGTGTGAAATAAGGCTCAGGCTCAGTCACACTAAATTGGGGTAGATGCAAATATGAGCATCCAAACTTTAGCGGAAGGGTTACATCATAAGAGCTACTACCAAACCAAAAATGAGTGAAATGATCACAGCCATCATAGCCTACAAACCTATGAGAAGAAAGCAACCATTTGTTGAAAGTCTTATGGACCTTAGTACTTGTAAACCTAAACAAATCCATATATAATATAGAAAGGTGATAGCAAAGAGCAGAAAGATAAGGGGTCCCATGCAGGAAAATTATCATCAATATAGTCACAATAGCATGAGAATCCCTATACATATGAGAATGAGCCATCATTTCCAGAATCCCTTTTAAAACCATAGCCAAGAGTATAATTAGGCATAAAACCCACCATAAGAGAAAAAAAAAGCAACTGTTAAAATCCTGCTAAGCAAATTAATGCCAAACATATGAGACATATATAAAACTTTCGTGCTGGAGTACGGCCCTAGAGTATAGTCTAGAAAAGAAACCCAATCATAATAAGCAATGCAGATGTTAACAACCCCCTTATTAATAACCATTACAGAAGTTAACAAAAATTAAATGTAAAGCATGGCAGTAGAACCCAAAACTAAGTACAATAAGTGATGCAGAAGTCTAACAGGACCAAGATGAGAATGCAGCAACAGATTAGTTGTACCGAACAGAAATATACATTCCATAAATAGCACCAAATAAAGATTAGGCTCTAGTAATAGGGCATAAAACCTAATAATATCGAATCAACCAAGATAGAAGATAGAAAAGACAACATGTCCATAGAACCACCCATTCGAATGATAGGTGCATAAGATAATAACCAAGTAGATAAAGCATAATCACGTGGATGCACAAGTCTAACTGAGCCAAGATGGAAAAAACAACAACAGATTAAGTAGTCCATAGATATTAGGTGATAAGCAACAGCCCAGACACAAACAACAAAGACAATCAATAAGCCAACCCCATAAGCAGCTTGCGGGACATAGGACCCTAAAGTCTAGGATTTAGGGTTGTAGGTTTTAGGGTTTAGGGTTTAGCATTTAGGGTTTAGGATATAGGATTTAGGGTTTAAGGTTTAGGGTTTTAGGGTTTTAGGGTTTAGGCTTTAGAGATTAGGGTTTTGGGTTTTAGCGTTTAGGGTTTACGGTTTAGAGTTTTATATTTAGGGTTTAGGGTTAGTTTTATGATTTACGATTTAGGTTTAGGGTTTTTTTATTCATTTTTTTTAATTAAGAAAACTGGTGAGTTTATGTTTATTTAGTTTATTTTTTTATTTTAGTTTATTTATTTATTTTATTTTGATTTGTTTATTTTTATTTAGTTTAGTTTATTTATTTTAGGTTTATTTAGTTTAGTTTAGATTTTTATTTTTAGTATATTTTTTAGGTTTAGGTTTAAGTTTATCTTTTAGTTTATTTTATTTTATTTATTTTTTTAGGTTTATAGGTTTAGGTTTTTATTTTAATTTATTAAGTTTAAGTTTTATGTTTTTATTTTAGGATTATTTTTTAGGTTTTATTTTTTTAGTTTAGGTTTAATTTTATTACTAGTTTATTTTATTTTATTTAGTTTAGATTTAGGTTTAGGTTAGTTTAATTTATTTTTTATTTAAGTTTATTTATTTATTTTATTTTGGTTTATTTTTATTTTATTTTGTTTAGTTTATTTATTTCAAGTTTATTTAGTTTAGTTCAGTTTCTTTATTTTAGTTTATTTTATAGGTTTAGGTTCAAGTTTAGGTTTATTTTTTAGTTTAATTTTATTTTTATTTTATATTTTAGGTTTAGGTTTTATTTTTTATATTTTGGTTTAAGTTTAGGTTATTATTTTAATTTTTAGGTTTAAGTTTTAGGTTTTTTTTAGGTTTATTTTTTAGTTTTATGTTTTAGTTCAGGTTTAAGTTTATAATTAGTTTATTTTATTTTATTTAGTTTAAGTTTAGGTTTAGGTTTAGTTTATTTTAGGTTTAGGTTTAGGTTTAGGTTTTTTTTTAGTTTAGGGTTTTGATTTTATTTATTTATTCATTTTTAGGTTTTATATTTTGGTTTATTTTCTAGGACTAAGATATTTTTTATTTTTTATATTTTATTTTAGGTTTATTTTAATTTTTTTTTATGTTTGGGTTTTATTTTATTTAGGTTTTTATTTTTAAGTTTATTTTATTTTAGTTTAGCTTAGGTTTTATTTATTTATTTAGTTGTTTTTAATTTTATTTTAGGTTCAGGTTTAGATTTAGGTTTAAGTATGTTTTATTTTATTATTATTTATTATTATTATTATTAATATTATTATTATTATTATTATTATATATTTAATTTTAATCCATTTTATTTTAGCTTTTATTTTTAAGTTTAGGTTTTTAGGTTGTGGGGTTTTAGGGTAATGTAGTTTTGGGTTTAGTGAGGGTATGTGGTGCTCAGTTTAGGTTTAGCTCAGTGGATTTTATGGTAGTTAGGTTTAGTAGTTAGTAGGGTTTAGGTTTAGGGTAAAGTTATGGTTTTTATTTATTATTTTATTTCTTTTATTGGTTTAGGGTTTATGGCTTTTAGTTAGTTTAAGGGGGCTCAGTGGTAAGATTTAGTTAGGGTTTAGTTTTTAAAAAGTACAGGTTTATATTTATTTATTATTATTTTATTTTATTTTTATTCATTTATGTTTACTTTTATTTCATTTAGTTATTTATTTTAGGTTTCTTTACTAAGTGGTTTTAGGTTGAGTTTTAAAGTTTAGGTTTAGGTTTTAGGTTTGGGTGGAAGGGAGGTTTAGTAGGGTGGGTATAGTTTAGGAGCAGGGTTTAGGGTAGTAGGGTTGGTTGATTTAGGGTTTAAGGCTTTTTTTTAAATTAGATAAAGAGGTAAGTTTATGTTTATTTAGTATAATTAGTATATTCTCTACTTATTTTACTTTATTTATTTTTTATTTTTATTTTGGATTATTTATAATTTTTTTAGTTTATTTATTTATTTTAGGTTTATTTATTTTAGTTTAGGTTTTTTATTTTAGTTTACGTTTTAGGTTTAGGTTACTTTTTTAGATCAGTTTTATTTTTTTTTATTTTTTAGGTTTAGTTTTAAATTTTTTATTTTTAGGTTTAGGATTAGGCTTTTATTTTATTTTTTTATGTTTATTTTTAGGTTTTATTTTTTAGTTCACGTTTATGTTTATTTTTAGTTTACTTTATTTTATTTTGTTTTAGTTTTGGTTTAGGTTTAGGTTTTTTTTAGTTTAGTGTTTAGGTTTTTTTAAAAAAAATTTAGGTTTTATTTTTTGGTTTATTTTTAAGGTTTAAATTTTTTTTTAGTTTTTATTTTATTTTGTTTTAGGTTTATTTTACTTTTATTTTAGGTTTAGTTTTTATTTTATTTAGGTTTTTTATTTTTTAGTTTATTTTTGTTTTTTTTTAATTTTATTTTAACTTAGTTTTTATATTTTATTTTATTTTCTTTTTAAGTTTAGCTTTAGGTTTTAGTTTATATTTTAGTTTATGTTTTTAGTTTTTTTTATTTTTATTTTATTTTGGTTTAGGTTTATTTATTTATTTTATTTTTAATTTTTATTTAGTTTAGGTTTAGCTTTTTAGCTTTTTAGGGTTTAGGATTTAGGGTTAGTTTAGGGTTTAGGGTAGGGTTTGGGGTTTAGGGTTTAGGGTTAATGGTTTAGGGTTGATAATATAATGATGTAAAATAATTAATATTCTTTTATTCCTTTATTTGATTTGTATTTTTTTTCTTTTCGATTAATGATTTAATTTAAATAATATCAAAATAATTCTTATTTGATAGGCCTATTTGCACAAATATTTTATGATTCAGAAGCAACTGTCTCATGTACATATTGTGATGAAAGGATATAACTATAGAATAGCCTATCCTCATAAGTGATCATATTTATCCGAGTGATCCACAAATGATGAATATCTCCCTTTTTTCTGCTCCTATCTTGATGAGAAGAAATCAAAGTTCTCATTCTTTATTCGAGTAAGTCTTGCATGAGCCCTTATAAAGGTTTATGCAAATAAATGAATCTTTTTTTCGACGTCTCCAAGCTGTATATCCTCATTTCACTTTGGTCATTGAATCAAATGAAACATTATTGAATAACTTATTTATTTCTCTTCTTTCATTTCATCAAATTTTATAATGAACTTGTATAGTTCACACTCTTTGCCTCTACCCATCCATTTTTCAATTAGAATTCTTTTTCAAGTCTAAATAGAAACTAATAGACCTTTTTGCAAAAAATCTATCCATCAGTAATGACATTTCATTCTGGAAGTTGGCTAGGTAGCTGACCCTATTAGTCCATTTTTTCAAGAAAAGGAGTAGGGGCATAACCTTTTTCCTATGCTTAATGGATAATTATTTATTACCAGTGGAGAATTCCTTCTCATCTCAAATGGAGTCATTGGATTTGCACCAATAGAAACCATAAATTCATAACATAATGATGTAGATTATAGATCTTCTTTTTTAGATACTAGTCAATTAAAAGGTTGTCTTTCACTATATATAACATAATTCATTTGTAGTGGTCATTGATACTGGAAAAAACTTTTTCATTTTTAAACTCATGATTTGAATTGAACAAATCACACATACACCCTAGTACATGTTCCTCGATGCTGAGGACATCCTCGAAGAGGGGGCGATTTCATGACATTTCTTATTTGTTGTCTTGCATTTCTAAGAAGTTGTTTAATGGTTGGCATGACGTGTCTATAGAATCTCATTCTAAATATAATAGAGTGGGTTGGTTTAAAGCAATCTTAACCTGATGGTTGATGATTATGAATGATTTCTATTCACATGAAAAAGTTCAAATTTTGAAAATGAATTCGTATATTTCCCTTGTCTTTTCATTTTCGACCGCTACAAGATTAACGATGACATGACCTTGGGCTTCTCTTGCTAATAAGAAAAAAATCCCTTTACATATCTTCATATATAACAGTTGCCTGTTCTTTGTAGATAAACTTTTGTGAGAGTTTCATGAAGCTTCAATAGTTCTTCTTCCAGGATAAATTCTCTTGTTTGTGCCTCGTAAAATGAACAAAGATGTTGGTGAATCAAGATATATTGATAGAACATCATGAACTATTCTTCTATCTATATATCACACAATTGGGTGAAAGTAAGGGGGAATCAAAATAACAAGAAAAAATAGAATGAAACAAGCATACGGGCATCTTTTGTACATTGCATACTCTACAATGGAATTTATCTTTTCGATAGAAGAGATTCTATCTAAGAAATAGAACCTATCCGATCCAAATCATTAAATGATCCATTTACCACCCTTCCTTTCATAGTAGTGAAAAAGACACTATGATGGTTCTATTGCTTTTTATATTTCTTTATTTATCTCATCTATGGTTTAGCAATCCCAAAGCTTCTTTTTGATATGATCCAAAAAATGATTTTTTTTCCATTTTTTACTCTTTATCTCATGACATAAAAGATGAAAGAGACTTCTAGTGTGGATGAATAATGGTTTGTGATGTTGAAATTGACACTTAACATAGAAAATCAAATTGGGACTAACCCTATTTTCATAGTACTATCTCAATACAAAATCTCATGTTAGAAGAAAACAATATGTTCATATCAAACTCGAAGTGCCATGCTATTCTTATTTATTCTTTCTTTGATTCATATTTGATACAGCAAAGGCATAATATTCTTTTTTTATCAAATAAAAAAACTCATTGCCAAGGAGGGAATGCTGACGCTTTGGTAATTTCTCCTCACCGAATGAAAGATCCCATTGAAGCAGCTAATCCCATACATGTTGTATGTACATCTAGTGACACAAATTGCTTAGTATCATAAATGGTTATTCTTAGTATTACCCATCCACCTAGATAATTTAAAAAAAAATAAAGATCCCTAATATCATCTTCTATGTTGAGATATACCATGAGACCAACAAGTAGATTCAACATCTAGCTATGAAGCCTATAAAAAGTAATATTTCTTGATGAAGTTAGTTGATTAGGGTAAAATTATATCCCTGAGGAAGCATACGTGCACCTTTGGATGCATACATTTCGAAAGTATTGCGAAAAAAATCAATGGGTCGATTCCAATCCTATTGATTTTTTTTTGTTGAATCTTATTTGAAAGAATAGGCTATGTCTGATTCATATTATGTATTATGCATTTATTCTCCTTCCTTCCCTATGGACAAGAAGTAGCTTATTCAATTTTAAAAGAGTCAAGTCAATGGTTACGGATTCTTTCAAATCTAAAAATTATTCTTTCAAAGAAGCGGGTAAGTTTTGACTAACAACAGCTTTGATTCTCAAGCTTCCCGATTACTATATTATACTTCATTGGATTCAACCTCCCCGAGGCCCTAAAGAGGGTCTTTTGAAGCAAATGATGCACCTCTAGGATATCTTGAATTCTCTATCTCTAGACTGAGGATTAAAAGCTAAACAAAAGTAATATCTTCCTTTTCAAGTAGGTAAATTAGCAAAATCTCTATAAGCCCCATTATAAAGGAGTCAGAACACCTTCTTTCCATAATTTTCTCAAAAAAGAAGGGACAAAGCATTTTAGTATAGTTGCTAGGAAAGACCAAGCTTAGCAAGATCAAGCTTGAGAAGCATCAAACCACACCCTCCTTTCAACTATCGAGACGAGGCGCGAAGTGAAGGGAGGATCGAATAAAAGGAGAAGTGAGCTTGGTATACTAGACCATTGGGAGAGGTCAACTTGTCTTGACTCGAGCAAGGTGAGAGGAGACCAGCTTTTTAAAACTACTTCCTTCTTTACTTAGAGTTCTATTCTTTATATATGATATATCAATCTAATTTGCTTCAGAACTGAAATAAAGAATATCCCAAAAAAAAAACTATAGCTCTTTCTACATCCATATGATCTACTAAATTGGTATTGCCCATATAATGAAAGATGATCTTGGTCCATAGAGCCCCATAAAAGGCTTTCCTCAGAGAATACTTCTTAATGGCATAATTGTCGATTTCTTTCTCGATCTTCAATCCGAGATTGCTCTCTTTTGAAATGATTACCTCTTTCTTAGAGTACCATTATTGAATGTCATATATAAAATGAAAATGGGTTTGAATTTCTTACTCCAGAAATAGGCAATATGAAGTAAGTAGATAAGTATGTAGGCAATCCTTTTCGAGGTATAACTAGTTGGTCCTTAGTACTAGGTTTCTAGCAACATTGGTTTGCTAAATCTACATAAAATCTTCTAAGGGTTGGTAGCCTTATCGACTATTGTGACATGAATCAATCACGAGAACATTTGAATAATGAATTAGAAGAAGTAAGCTCCCCATACAAATCAAACTAAAGTGAGGAAAAGCAAAAAAAGGCCATAACTCTCTCTAATTAAAAAAAACCTTATTCTTATTGTCTCAAAAGAGAATCCCATATGAGCTACATAACATGGAGGTATCTCAGACGACCAGATTCAGTGATCCAGCAAGGATGAAGAAGAAATTCACATAGAGTCTCGAATGAATGCTAACACAATGCTTCACCCAAATGACTGACTAGAGCCCACCCTAGATAGATCAAGATCATGTAAGAACCCTTCCAATTCTAGCTTAGACAAATCCAAATTAGAGTAGTGCCAAAATGAAACACTCATTAGCTTATATAATTATCCCTAGAAATGCATAGGGAATTTCACAATCTAGCTCATTAGCAAAGGTACCACACAACAAACTATGAAGACTCTACAACTTTAACCATATCTAATCATTAATCAAAGACTCAACAAAAAAAACACATTCTTTTTATACTCAGACACAAAAATTTCACTCAATTTATTATTGATAGGTAAGATAAGAGTTTCTTATCATCTCTTGCATTCTACCATTTTAGGTTATGCAGCACAGCTATTCTTGTTAGAGTTGAGTTGCTATGACCAAGCGGTGGATGTGGGACTACATCACTTTTTATTGATCAAAGTTAGATGCAACTTCAATTGGATCTTGCAACTATTTGTAAAGATGATCATTGATGCTGGGAGTTCATAGAATATAGCATCCATAAGTATGGTGGATCAGTTAGGGCCTCATCTAGAGCCCTATCTTTTTAGACCAAGGAGTTGTGGGCCCTATGTTGACTAAGAGGGGAGAAGGTGCCTCCCTTCAAGTACAAAGAAGTGAATGTAGTATATTATTTCCTTCCTATGGATGTCTTACATATCCAATTCTGACAACGAGTAGGTTCTAACCTACATAGGGAGAACACCACTTTCCTTTGAATGAAAAAAGCGATTATTGCCATGAGAAGACTTTGGTTGGTTAAGGAGAACATGGTGAAAGAGTACATAGAATGCTATGACTTGATATCAATGAAATTCATAAACTCATTTTTAGGAGTTGGATGGGAAGAAAATGAAAATCAGAATTTCATTTTCCTATTTTTCAAATGAAGATCCAAAAAAGAGAAAAGGAAAAAGAGGGAAAAAAATTTGTGTTTTTTCACAGTTGCTTTGTTTTTCTTTGGTTCTTCCTGAAAACAACATCCAACTTGCACTAGCTTTTCGAGCTTGGGGTAGTGGAATGGGAGGCAAAACTGAAATGAACGATTGATAAGTTCCATCTAAGAAAGCTTTCTCTTTCTTTAAGCTGAGGAGATCCTATTTAGAAATCCTCTGTTATCGGATGAGTTTTTTTAGGGACTTCTTTAGCGGGGTTGGAGCATTTCTATAGTGAAGGACATTATATCGGGAGTCAGTATTATTGGCAGGCCAAGGTGGGGCATAGGATAGGGGCTATCTACAAGGAGCAAGTCTTCTTCACCAGAAGTAAGGAGAGATTGGATCAACACCAATCTTACCAGGAGTCCAGTCCAAGGCTATCATCAATGAAATTGACTATTTTTTCTAAAGAAAATTGAGTTCTCAAGAATTGGATGCTTCACACCTTTATTTTCTCCATGCAACAGGAACTAGCAGGAAGCAAAAATTATATGTTCACAAGTACGAATAGAAGACATCTCATGAAAAGTAAAAAGGAAGTTCTAACTTAGGATTGTTCATGCCCCACAATTAAGTTTCCAAGTGCAGACAGTCTTTTAGTGCATAGAAAAAAATGGGGTTGTTGTGCTCAGAACACATTTTGAACTTGGAAAGAAAATGTTCTTCATTGCATTAGAAAGAAGGATGGGGGAAGGGGATGCAAGGCTGGGAAAAGGTGTTTGCTGAAATCCATAATCAAACTCACCCCTGTAAGTGAAGATCACTTGTAGATATCTCTTCATGGTGAAAAGTCCTCTTTCCCCCATTTTTCAAACTATGGCATAACTAAGGAAAGGTGCATCGCGGCTTCCTTTCTCATGAAAGAGATTTTCGATTACATAAGAGTTATTGGACTCTCTTTATAGTTTTATACCTTAAGAAGTGTTCATTATCTTTTATTTTTCCTTTTGGAGGTGGCTATCTGGGTCCTCAATTTCTTTCTATTCCTATGTCCCTGACCAGGCTAGGCTACCTTCGTATTATCCCAAAATTTTATCATTTAAGGATTGACAAAGGTGCATCAGAGTTTGATCAGCTTATTTAGTTTTACTTCTCTTTATTCTCATTATACTAAGTCATATTGGTAGCAAAGAGAGTGAGTCATGAGACTTTCAAGTCTATCATTACTCCTATTGAAGATATGCCTCATCTATTAGATTTTGTTGGTCACTTTAAACATCATCCACCTAATCTTATCGACCCGTATATGCCTTGGATTTGAACTATTCCCCTTAAACAAGGTATTAGTTTCATTCCTGCATGGAAGTTTGTTCAAAACACATAGTTTAGTAATGATGAGTTATCTAAATCAGCATCACAAAAATGTTTAGGAAAGTCTAAGGGTGTTTGCTCTATATTTCATGCATTCTTGTTCAAACTGGGCACATACGGGTTTCTCATTCACTTTATCCTTCTTATGGAGAGCAATGGTCTCCCGATATTTTGTGGGTTCATCGCATTTGGTATGCATTATATGAGTTTAATAAGTGGTTTTCTGGAGTTGCTCTAGATAACTATGAAAGAGCCATCGACCCCAAAATAGATTCTATATCTACCGCAGGCTCACTAGAAGAATTTCAATTTCACGCCTATTCAACAAGGAGGTAAAAGAAATTTTTTTGCTATAAGTCACTACATGAATCAGAGATTACTTGCACCAATATATAGTTAGTTGATGCAAGTTCTCTCACAGTTACCTATGGACAAAACATTTCATTAGAGTGCTCCACTTGATAGGCTAAAGAGATTCATGGTTTGTCATTGTTTAGATTTCTGTTCAACAACTGATAGATTTCCCTTATTAGTTATGTTTAAAATCTGTCAATATTTCTTTGGAAGGTATTATAGATCAAGTGTAGAAAATGTGAGTTTTGCTACTAATCAGTTTATCCTTCTGTAAAATAAAGAGAAATGGTATTCTATCTGGTGTGTCATTTGTCGCAGGACACCTCTTGGTTCTCTTTCTTCTTAGTCTCTAATAGCTTTACCTAATCACATGATTGTGCGAGATGCAATGGAGTAAGTTCACACTAGTTTGTAGTTTATAGATTATGCAATACATGATGATGACATCATAATTTGTGATGACAAAGTTGCTAAATCTTATATGCAAAATCTTGATGATGTTCAGGTCAAGATTTCTTTTAATAAATCTTTGATATTGGTGCGGCTAAGTTTGTGAAGAAATTGAAGGTGAGAGAAGTTAGAGTTGATCTTTCACCTGTATCTTTCAAAGCTCTCACGCCATATGGATGTCTATGAGCTAAAAAGGTTTTCTACCTTATGTAGGCATCACAAAAAGTTCTTGGGATTCTTGGTAATCTTAGTGGTGTAACCCATTCAAAGAAATACCAAAGGTTACATAATTTGCATATTAAGAAAGTTCTCTTTGTTTGTCCCACTAGTGTGGAACTCTGGTTAGGTAGAGGGCGTTCGCTACACTTGTATGTCTATGGAAAGCTTGTCAAATTACTTCAATAAAAGCTTCTTACAAAAAGATCTACGTGGGGCTCCTGGAATTTCTTATCCTTATTCTAAAGTTCAGCAGTTTGAAGAATATTCAATCGAGTTGGATGTGTCAATGGTTTGATTATCTTCATTGGTACTATAATGTAGCTATGAATCCTACGGTGGCCTTAGAGCAAAGAACCTCTAGTCCCTCAATGATTAAACACTTATATAGAACCAATCTGTATTGATTTAACCAACCTTTAGTCCCTCAATGCCTTCTGTGATCGGATGCTACTAGACAAAATTTCAAAATATAAGAGAGCCATTTCAAGTCATATAGATCGCAAATTACTCAAATCTCTCTTAAGCAAAGGTGGGTTAACTAAAGAAAGAAAAATGGAACCAGATGCTTCTTTAAAAGAAAGCTCTTTGCCTCACCTATGATGTCAAAATAAAGGAAGAATGGCAGAAGAATAAGATTGGGATCATCCTATGGTTCTTGGATGATGGGAATAACAAAGCAAAAATTTAGAAATGAGCACAAAATATCAATCAATTCATTCTCTCATTATTCGTTAATTTATGGATCTTTTCATTGCATTCACTTACCACAAGAAACAACCACCAACATTTGTTGCAGCACCTCCATTTTTCTGCATTCCTTCTTTTTTCCTTAGTCTTTCATTCCGTCATCTTCCTAAAAATTTATCCAATTCTAACATCTTTACCACTAATACACCTTTCTTTTATCAAATCTCAAGGACATGGTCTAATCATCAGGTTAGTATTTTCTCATGGTGTTGGATCCTAACTTTTTATGGATTCCTTCTTTATTACCAGGGTTGACCCCAAAGCCATAATGTCTTGAAATGATAAGGCTATATAGAATCTTTTCTTGGTGCCTTTGTCTCAAACTTTATTAGGAATTCCATTCTATCTCTCCAACAAAAAGTGCGCCTGAGTTGTACACTTCCTTCATTCTATGAACCCTTGTGGATTCTAAACTTCATTCATGAAGGAACTAGACTTTTGATGGGCCATCCCTTTTTTTATGCGCTGCTTGACTAAACAATGTGCTTTGCTCTTCTTAGCTTTGGGATCTCCCATGGTTTGCAAGAAAGAAAAAAGACTAATATTTTGTTACATCTAGCACAAAATGTAAATGAGAGAGCTTCATCTATCAATGAACAGCAGATTGACTGAGCTCTTGGCATTGCTTTGTTTTTCTCTCATTTCCTATCTACAAGTTCTGATCCTTTTGTTTGAAATTTCTTTGTTCTTACTAAACCGTTGTAGAATCAAATCTTATTCCACGAGACAAATTATCAGTTATAAATCCTTCTAGCATTTATGCCAGTTATGTCACTAGTGCTATGGGCTTTGGCTTATGTAGTGAAAAAATGATGAATAGGATTGTTGCACTCCACTCACCGCCAATGCTACATGATGCCACCAAAAAGAAAGGAATGTTGCTTCGCTCTACTGGATGCATCAATTCCCATCATATAAGAAGCTTTTTTCCTCTTAACCCCTCAATCATTCAAAAATTTTGTGGATGGTGCACCTTCTCTATTGTTACATATCAAGAGAAGTTGGCTCATGCAGTTTTGACAGTGCTTTTTCACCTTCTCTTCACTCTGCTAGATAGGAGCACTAATGGGCATGGGGAGGGAGTAGGCAAAGCATGTCATTTGCAATGGAAATAAAGAGTCCATTACTTTTCATCTTTGTTGGTTCACCGATGTGAACACATGTGGTCTCTGATCAGGACCACGTATGCAGTGTTCAAATTTGGATCTTGACATGTCAATTCTTTTTCACCGTAGGCATCTTGCTAGGAAGTTGGTGGGCTCATCATGACATAAGTCAGGGTGGCTAGTGGTTTCGGGGTCCCATGGAAAATGCATCTTTTATGCCCCAGGTATTAGCCACAGCTCATATTCATTCAGTCATTCTACCATTTCTTCATTCTTGGACCTCGCTTCAGAATACTTTGACCTTCCAGCCTGTGTCTCAAGAACCTTTTTAACATAGTCTAGATTGTTAGCTCTTGTTCATAATTATGCTACAGATGATACACGAGGAAGATTTTTATGATGGTTCTTTCTTCTAAATTGCAGGCATATCTATGAATATTTTCTACCAGATGAAGCAACAGCATCGGTCCTTAGATTTATCTAAAAAGACATGGTTGTGGGAAAAGTACTCTTGTGCACCTACATCGCTTAGCTTACATGCAATCCTGCCCAGTTATGATATGGAAGAATTGAGGTTCTTCCTGGGCTAGTTATTCAGAGCCAACAATTGGCTACTTTGTCCCATCAGTAGTGCTTTAAAAGTCATTATGGCATGATTGAATGTAGAGCAGTCCACGAAGGAAGCCTTTTTCAAATGGAAGTAATTCTTTAGAACTTTGAAAGATGGTCAAGGTAGCTTGCTTCTAAGCCGCTGCACTAGATGCACATGTAGTAGTAGTCACAGTCCTGTCTTGCCAGTAGCAAAAATAGTAGCATAGACAAGAAAGTCGGTCCCAGCCGCAAGCAAGTAGTCTAGTATCTAGAAATCTAGAGAGAGGGCGTTAGGGGCAGTAGCCAAGGTACCGCCTTGGAAGCAAGTGGGAGTCACATGAAGTCGCATAAGCAGAAAGGGTGTGGATCAAGCGGTGGTTTCAATTGTGCAAGCTGCAAGTCGTAGGGCAAGTACCCCTCATGTATGTCGATATCCGAAAGAAGAGAGATGCTTTAAGCCATGTTGCTTTTGAAACTAATCAATAAACTCAACTTCATTTTTTGGGAGGAATTCTTATTGAACATAGCTATAATGTCACTATAGAATTGACTTCCATCCCCTTTCATAGACTCTTTCATAAGGCACATTTTCTATGATGGTAATAAGACGATGTTTTTTTCTTTTTTAAAACATTCTCAACTAGTAGCAGGAATCACCTGACTAGTGAAGTAATTGGACTAACATCCAAGATTACCCATGCCCCACTCCCACCTCATCCAAAAGTCAAGCTAACCTAAATCAATAGTTGCTCTCATTTACACCATCTATGAGAGTCTCGAGAGATTTAACAAAGCCTCCTTTGATCTCAAATTATTCTCATAAGATTAATCAAGATTTCATTTTTCCTAAACTAAAGAAGTAGCTTTGCATTCAACCGCTAGAGGAAGAAAAGGGATGAAGTTACTCAATTGATAGATAAGTTGCGATTGGGAAGATCTCAATCAAAGTGATATGTTTTAGTGCTCCACCTATAGGTTACGAAACTACATGCTTGACCGACTCAGTTTCTATCAAATCTTTGGTAAACCCATTTCTCCTAGTCCTCGAGTAATGAGGCTAAAAGGAGAGGAGATCGGCTCGAGCAAAGTGAGAGAGAAGCTTGGATAAGGTTCGAGCTTTGCTTATGCACTTCACTTTTTTAGTACTAGTAGGATTGGTCTACCAGCTCCACTTATACAATTCAATCGAGTTCAAGTCGAGATAGAAAGTACTAGATCACCGGCGATGATACCATTCAATAGGTGTCCCATGACCTATACATAAATCGGTGCAGGGATCATGGTTCCAAGTTAGTTCTCATTATGGAAGTGAGTGTCTTAGTTTATCTGTCTAGTCACACTTTTACCCTGACTTTTTTCCCCCACTTTGTAAATTGCAGGTAATTTGAGATTTCTCTAGGTTACTTAGTTCAGTTCTTTTTCAAAAGAGAGGAAGAGAAAACCCCAACTTTCGAAGCAATTAGTGAAAGAACAATCAGTCCACTAGAATGTAGAATTAGGTTTGAGCACAAGGAACTTCACTACACAAATATAAGAGAAAGATGAGATAAAGATCGATTTGAGAATGGATGATTTGTGGCATATACTCTTTCCATGACATGAGAGAAGAATCTACTTTGTCCATGAGTGGGATTTTCTTGACTTTCCTTCGATGTAGAAAGCATCGAATTGCATGTGGAAAGCATGATTAGGCTTAGGGAAGAAATCTA
Source organism: Cymbidium sinense (assembly GCA_021442155.1). Classification (NCBI taxonomy): domain Eukaryota; kingdom Viridiplantae; phylum Streptophyta; class Magnoliopsida; order Asparagales; family Orchidaceae; genus Cymbidium; species Cymbidium sinense. The sequence goes on along the minus strand of JAKCPB010000697.1, from coordinate 104,113 downwards.
TGAGAAACATACATGTAAATAAGAAAAAAATAAAACTTAACAAATTTCTTTCATGCCTAACATTAAAAGGTTGGGTTTTCTCTGGGCGGTTGAGCCCTATCCTTTGCTCTTAAAGGGTTTGGCTACTCTTTCTTAGTAGGGCTTACCTTGAACTTGAAAGTCAGCTTTGCTTTATGAGCACTGCTCATATGCAAGGACTTCACCCCACTCATATGATGATTTCTTTCAGCAAGGGGATATCACGCGCATCAAGCTCAAAGTCTCTACTCCGTCGAACTCCCTTATCGGCCATGCATCCTCCGAAATGAATTTGGACAAAGAATGATTCTTTACTCCACCACAATCCATCTCATCTAAGTTTTCATCTTCCACCTTGACTTCTGATATTTATAGTGCTTCCAACAATTTAGAGAACAAAGAGCCCTACTCTTTGACTTAGATCAAACCAAGAAGTGTAATCCATGAGGCAATGAATGAAAGTTTGATTCTAACAATTGTTAGAGATAAGTTCAAAGATCATTGGAAAAATGGATGTTTGATAAAATAAATGAGGAACTGGCCCAAGCTTGGAAGCTCAAAATAGTTCAAATAAATGAGGAAATGGAACAACTATCAAAAGGATTGCTAGAGTTGAACTAGACCAAGTTCGAAATAAGCCCCAGCAGGGGCATCATATGCTGGCTTATCGAACCGACTAAAGGAGCACCCTCATAAGATGGGATTGAAAGAAAGATGATAAAAATCTCCATGATCTTTCTAATTGAAAAAAAGTGAGAGGCACTAAATGAAAAGAAAAAGTTGGTTTTTTTTCTTTCATAACCTCCGGCCTGCCTAGAGGAAAATAAATCAAAATGTGGTGTCCAATTGCATTAGTTGGGAGGAATCACTGAGCATACTTTCACTTGACTGAGCTCAAGTCAGCCTTTTTTATTTAGAATAAGCTTTGTCTACACCTACCGCTCACTAAAACCATCTAGCTTCTATCTCTATTCCCACTGGCTTGTGCTATTGATAATGCAATTCTTCTTATGCTGGAAAAGGAACTACATCCTCAGCTTCAGAATAAGTCTCAATTTCTTAGTTTTCTTGTTGGTTTCACTTTGAAATTCTATTAGATACATGCAATTCTGTGATGCCTAGTGCATCACCATCAGCCTACATTTTATCCTCGAGCTCCCGCACAAAAAATTCTTCAATTGATTGATAGATGCAAACCAAGAAAAGAGTAGTCAAGGTTGGTTTCATTCTCCTCTTCTTGGAACGAGTGAACAAGCTTGTCCTTAACTTGCTTCTTGGAATGAGTCAACAAAAGCATAGATGTTAGGACTTATTCCTTTTTAATGACATTTGTTTTGGTGCCCTATCCATTTGTGCCACCCCCATATCATTGATTGCTTTCACTAGAATTTACCCGATCGAGCTTAATCAAAGGGCTATCTTGATAGAAGAGCTCTAATAGTCGCCCACTTCTTCCTCACCCTTAGAACTAATCAAGGTCGAAGACCGATGTCCTATCCTTCCCTATAATGAGATTAAGGAAGCGAGCCACTTATCTTGCCTCAAGACTATAGGGATAAGTACTACTCTGGATTAGGATGGTGCTACTCTACTAAAATCTAGGCTAAGAAATGGTCCTAATGCCATTCATTGATGAACCCTTAACCTCTTGCAGTAAGCTTGGTTATGTGTGCCATCTACTCTGCTTAACTTAAGTGCAAACACTAGGGCTATCAAACTAAGTAACTTCTCTTGTCCCTTATGGCTTACTTGGTCTTTTAAAGAAACAAAGCCGGTAGAAACCTCCTAGACAAGATGTAACTGAGGTTTCTATAAGAAATTTCCTACATAGGAAGAACCCTTCTCAAAGAAAGGCAAGCTTAACCTTTATTAGTTGACTTGGAAATGGTAGACCTAGGGCACTGACATATCATTCCTACTCTTTTTTATTCTTTACCTTGAAAGGGAGTTATGTGGGTATGAAAAGAGAGGGATTCAAACCTACAAAAGCATACATTGTAATTCCAGTGTTGCACCTTGTATTAATTGGAAAGTAAGTGAATCATCTATCAATTGGACCCATAGACCAACATAAATTAGGTTAGGAGTAAGAGGTCATTGTCTGAAGGAGTGACCCTGGATGGTTGGTCTCACACAGGATAACCATTGAGCCAAGCATATTGCCAAAGGTTGGTGTCCTAGTCATCACTAATGACACGTACTATTCCACTTTAGAGAATATGGTTTTTGGCATAAATGGACTTCCGAAGAGTAGGCTGAGTATTTAGGCTCCACATCTAGTGGACAACATCTCTTGGGAAAGTCTTTTTCTTTCATTATTTGGCAAATGAAGTTGTCGTACATGCGAGAAATTTAGAGCAATTTAGCTTGGAAGGCTAAGTTTTTGAGTACAAGAGAAGGAATGACACGACCTACCTCCTGCCAGGGATGGAAGATGGACCACCAATTCATCACATGAATTTTTTTACTTTACCTTGGGAACAAAGTAAGTCTTATTTCAACACTTCAATCTTATTGATTGTGTAGGTTGGAAGCTTGAAGTTAATCAACATGTGATTGGGTACCCCTACGGTTATTAATTTTGTAAGGGTTTTGTACCCTACAAAGGTCAGTAGCTGAATTTTCCAACCTTGCTATCTAGCTCTGCTTTAGTATATCTCTCATTTGTCCTTTTGTGGGCTTTCCAATGAGAGGTAGATTGCCCAGGTAATCTTAATACAATTATCAATTCTGGATGAAGGCATATTTTGCTACCTATTGTCTCTGAATTTTTTTTTTATCAAATGATAGGGGTTGACTTGTTGCTCAGATTCCTCATAAACAATATTATTTTTGCTCAAATTGAGGCACCAGACTTGGCTTGAAAAAGGTAGGTTCAAAATTGAATTCCAAAGCAAAGGGAATTGAATGTTTATAGTTGGAATCAAAAATTTTGGATAGCTTAAGCAGAAGGAAAGGAGTGGAGCTTAAAGCACCCTTTCTCTACGTGCTAGGGTTTCACCATTCAACCATGACATCTACATACATTAACCCATTAAAAAAAGACTCTTCTTCTCATGTAGGATGGCATTGAGAAGTGTAGGGATTCACCTGGTTTGCTCATCCCTAGCAAAAAGAGCAGAAAGTTTCTCCTTCTTTGCACAGTCACGAGCACAATATAACCCTGCACCGATGAAGCATCTTGAGTTTGCCTTAAAGGTTTTTCTTAGTAGGAGCAATGTCACTTTTATCATCACCACCATACTTCTTCTCAATTGGGAAAATAGTCTCCTTCTCAATTTTGTCTTGGTGGTTGACGAACTTTCTCCATAGAAGCCTTCTACTACTCGAATTGCTGAGGCCAGGTCATGCAGATTTTATTTTTGTAGCTATTTCCTTGCCTACTATTTAAGACCCACCTCAAACCTAAACACCTTGTATTCTTCTACTAAGTTCCCTATCTTCATCATCAATGACTGCAACTACCTAACTTACTTTTGCATGGACCAAGTTTTCCACACTTTATGCAAAGCCTCTCTACCCTGCCATAATACATTTGTGCAGAGAGAAATTGCTTTTGAATTTCTCTTTTTGATCAACCCTCCCAACTGACGATCTGTGGATTAGCAAGGGCATCCTGATTATTGCGAAACCAAGTTTTAGCATCCTCACCAATGAAGCTCAACCTAATTTCAAACTTCTTTTCTTCAAGAGTACATCCCCATGATTCCTATGAAGTTCTCTAACTCCCAAGCATTTTGGTCCCCCAAGCACTTCATTGGGCCATGTGCCTTTACATTAGTGAGACCATGACGGCCCATCACCAAATAAAGTAAAAGTGACTACATTCTTAAACACTCCAATGTCTTCCTTCAACCCATTGATAACACTATATAACCAATCCCTCAAAGAGTGCATCTATTTTCTCAACCCAAGCTCTGAGTTACCATCCCCATGATCAGTCTAGAAGTGTGTAAAAAGCTCATACATTTTACCTTTCAAAGTCTATATTTTGGCATCCATGATTTGAACTTTGGCATCTTCCATCTATATGTTGGCATCTGCCATCATAGCATGCATGGCTATTGAATGCACTAGGAGTCCGAGTTTATCCTTCAGCTTCTCAATACGTACATCATTCATCATGGATACGCCCTCAATGCATACTCACTCCAAGCCTACCTCTATTAGATAGCTAGCTGCTACTTCAACCCCACTTGTAACATTTACTATAGCCATAAACAAAAACTAGAGGAGGTATTCTCAATCTAAGGAAACCATATATATTTTCCATTCCCCCACAGTTCTAACGAAATTGGCCAAGTATGGCTAGCCCTTTACTCCACATTAATGATTGCCTTTCCTTGTCAAAAAGGTAGCATAATATGCTATTTTGGAAACAAGTTTGAAAGGGGCGAGAGAAGAAACTTAATAAGAATTCTTGAAAGTAACCTTATTGGGAGGTAAGGGTATAAAAGCAAAGGAAGAAAGATTTTAAAGCCTCTTCCAATCCTTGACTCTAGTTTTAAGTTAGAAGGACTGTTAATAAAGCTGATAGGTAGGTCGATGGGAAAGAAACCAGAAGAGAAGCATATGGATTTTTTTTCCATACACAATAGGAAGAAGATCGATAATAGAGGTTAGTATCAAATAACTAGTTTAGACCGCCAACTAATAGAAAAGGCTTGCCCACTCTAAAGGAAAGGTTTTCCCAAGCAAGAGTTTCTATGTAGTAGAAGGGGCTAGTGGCTGCTTGCCTCAACGGGAAACTCCCATAACCGACAAACTAGTGATAAACTTGGACCACACACTTGGGAGTGGATTAACGACTATGCTCCTATGCAAGTGGTTGTGTCTTGAGTAGGCTATGAGATGGTGAACTTTCAAGCATGACTAACTACTCTGATCTTTGGAGAGAATAAGAGGTCCATGATGCTTCTGGGGAGCAAATAAATCTGATTTTGATTGTTGAATTGATTGAAAGAATCTATGCTTCTATATTTTATATGTGATCTCCACTTTATGCTTGATGCTTTTACTTGGGATTAGTGCATGGGCCTTCTTGAACCATAGACACAACTGCTCGTGTTCCACATACTAAACAAGCACTCAAAAGTGAAAGAGTCACTCAGTTTGTCCATGATGAAGTATAGGGCATCCATGTGTTCCCAAAAGGGAAATTCACGATAGAATCTTTGAAGTGTTCATCGAAACTTATTTGATCCTTTCTCTCTCAGGCAATCAAAGAGAATTATGGCTTTAGCAAAGGATGAAAACTGAGAAGAACTCCCATTCAAAGGGATAATAGATGGATGCCCACTCTGTGCTAAAGTTTGATATTGCTTTCGTCTGCACCTTTCCTTCTTCTCTTTCTAATGAGAACTAGACACACATCCCATATTTCCATGTGCTTTTGGGATGTCATTGAAAAAGGATGGCTCAAAACAACATAGAAAAACATGAGATTTTTTTATTGAAGTCTTCACCTTTAGCTTTAATGGACTCTTTTGAATGGCGAGTAGTATTGGGTAGTTTCAGCAAGCTGACTACTTGCAACAGTAAGGTATAGAGCAAAATTGTTCTACAATCTTCTATATATGAGATTATTAGGCAGATGGATTTGCTAAGCACAAACCCACACCACAAATAGCACAAAAGTGTGACATACAAGCAAAACAAGACTAGACTAATAACTTAATTGAAAAGAAATTTGAGGTCAGTTTGGATAAAAGAATTCAATTCATTGAAAATATTAGCTATCTAAGCTAGAAATTTTACTATGCACCTCTTCTACTCTACTATTTTAAAAAGCAAAGTAATAAAGAATATTTTCTATTATGAACTCAATTCGGCTTCATTTTCAGTAGCAATTTCAATTGGCCCTTCCGCACTCTAGCAAGACCTCGCTTCGTGAACATAGCTCGTATTGAAAGTCTTCTGAAATCCATAAGTTTTGCTCCTTTTGGTTCAAGCTATCTGGAACAAGACCTAAATCTCCTTATAAAAATAGATCTTTATAATGAGAAAGGGAATTGAAGCAGCTGTCATATATTAGTTGTTTCACTTATTCATCTCTAGCATATGGAAGTAGTGCTTTCCATCAGCTAAAAATAATTTGAGCTATTTTAAGTTTCTAAAATTGCTTTCTTCAATGGTTGAATAATCTATAAAGCTAGAGGCTACTAAAGTTTCACAAGAGCACTACACTAGCACTGCACTTAGGAGTTGTAGCTTTCAACTAAAGATTGCCAAAAGTCAAACACACTTTGAGATCAGAAATCCATTTGGATTAATTTCCTTATCCCTCTCCAAACTAGCACCTCACCTTCAAAAACTTACTTCTACATGGATAAATAGGTGTCGTACGACCGTTAGCTATTATGTCTTTCGAGTTAGGGATCCAGAATGACTTCATTGACAAATCAGTGAGCAAGAAATATGCTTTAAGTAGGTAAAAAAACTCAATAAGTGTGTCATCAAGTTAGGCCAACCTTGGAACTAGATGTCATCACATTTTTTATCTAACCCCAAAGTGGATGGTCAGGGATCATCCGAACAGAAAGAAAGAATATTCTTAAGGAAGATTATTTCTAAAAGCATCTTTTACATTATCGTTAAAAGCAAAGTAGCAACTTGCCAAGTGGGAAAATGAGGACCATTGGATCGAGGGCATCAATGCAATAACATAATTATTAAGGACCTCCTCCGCAATATTGAAGAGTGATGGCGCCAATGGGTCTCCCTGTCGCAATCCCCGTGATGACTTGAAGAAACTGTACTCCATTTTATAGAATAGAAAACTAGCTAGCTATTAAACATCACATGGATGTACTTAATCCAGCTGGAGTGAAACCCAAAATGCCTTAGTACTGAAAGAAGTAGCTCGATTGAACACCCACCCAATCTCAACTTTGTGTCAACAAAATTTGATGTTGTTGATATTTTTATACAAAATTAGCATACAATGATTGGAATTTGTAGAAAAGTGGTTATTTTGACTCACCTTATAATTATTCTTATCTAAAAAGTTACGTCAAGTTTGAGAAGTACTTACACCAAGTGGGTATTGGCTTTGCTAGACGATTTAGGTCCTGGGGCTCTATTGTTGGCTTATCATAAACAAATAATAGACTTGATTCAGTAGGACTGAATGATTGTTATATACAAAATTACATATAGAAAGAAACTTCAAGTATGAAACTGCACATAGAAAGAAACTGAAAGGAGAGGTTAGCTTGCCATACTCGACTAAGAGGAGAGGTTAGCTTATACTTGACTGAAATGATAGGTTCATTTTCACTTTTCTTTACATATAAGAAAGACCAGATGATAGAATATGAAGCAGAAATTTTAAGGTTTATTATAAGAAGAAAGCACTCTTCCCAGCAAGTAGGGTATCAAGTTTTGATCTATTGGTCCCTGCATTTTGAGTTCCTAAGTGCTTTGTTTTGCTAGTGAGCTAGACTAGAACATACAAAATCTTTCAAAAAAAATGTGTGTTTTCAAGTAGAAGTCTTGAAAATGGACAAGTAGAATACACTAGGATGTCCAAACTACAACAAAGAAAGCCTGGGAGAGTTGAAAATATGACAGTCTCAAGAAAAGAACTATTTTGAAAAGAGACTCCTACTACAGATGGGATGGCCTCCTTCGGAGACAACATGTTAATCTGATCTTCCTTTGTAAGCTTTTCTGACTACAAAAGGCCTTCCCTAGTTGGCTAAAACTTGCCGCCTTTAGACAAAGTGCCACGATTGGCCACCAAAGACAAAGAATAAGGTCTCCAGCTCAAAATGGTTTAGGAAGGACTAACTTATCATGCGCTTGAGGAATTCTAGCACAATAAATCTCAGAATTTTGTTGAGCTTGAAGTCTGACCTCATCGAGATTCTCAAGTTCTTCCAGCCTTAGCTGGGCACTCTCATCCTTAGTGAACTTGTAACTAAGGGAAATGTGCAATGAAGGAAGCTCTATCTCTAGAGGAAAGATAGCATCGACTCCAAAGGTGAGAGCATAAGGAGTAGATTGCGTTGCAGTATGATGAGTTATACCAAAGTCTTATTTAAAGTCTCCACTAAGCCATTATCCTTGGGATAGTAAATCATCAAGTACCACCAATCTATGTGATGCCGTGAACAAATCTAGTAATTTTTGTACTCCGAAAGGTAGTTCCATTATCGGATATGATCCGATGAGGAAAACAAATTGATATACAATTTTATCCAGTTCCCTATTTTCTTTATTCATCCCTGAAGAATTCTAAGACATTGTCTGCATTAACCTCTTTTTAGTAAAATTGCTTTAGCCCAGTTAGAAAAATAAGCTATAGCAATGAGGATAAACCTATGACCCTTAGATGATAGAGGATCAATAGGACCAGCTACATCCGTATCCTAGGCCTTGAAACCAATGTTGGATAGAGAGGATTTGGAGGTTGGTGCAAAATAGTTCTATGAACCTAGCACTAATGACACCTATGAGCTTGATTTACACAGTCTTAAGTCATCGTAGGCCAATAATATCTGAGGTGTTGAATTTTCAACTTCATCTTGGGCCTAGATTGGTGTGCTCCACACAATCTAAAATTTACCTCACCCATGACCTTTTGGGCCTCCTCTTTGCTAAGACATCAAAGCCATAATTGGTGAAATGAGAATCAGTATAAAGTTTTATTAACAAATGTGAACGAAAGAGCTATCTATTTTACTTGAGATGCAAGAGAGGGTTCGTAGGAGAATTTCTACATTGTAGATACTCAATGAGGGATTTAATCTGGTTGACAACTTCATCTACTTCCAAAGCTATCAAGGTGGACTCAGAATTGGATATCTTCTTATTTGTAGAAGGTAGATCCACAAGAGACAATCTTTGTTGATTATGGATCAACACTATGATGTGATGGGAGAAGAGAACTTGCTTGCCAATTCTTTAGCAATCTTGAAGAGTGCATCTACTTGACTAATGTTGCATCAGGGCAGTCTCATCAAGATGACCTCAGGAATATATCCAACCAGCTCCATCGCTTTTTTTTTATATTCTACTAGCTTTGGCTTGCAAACTTTCTACATTCCAACTACTTGGTTGATAATGAGCTGCGAGTCCTCAAGAATCTGTATTCTTTAAGTTGAGATCCTCTTCAGCCTCTTTTTAAGACTTTAGGGACTTCAAGAATGCAAGTAATCGCCCTGCACAAACTATAGCCTAAGGGATGTGTGTGGAGTTTTCGCATATCCCAACTAGCACCTTATTGGGGTAAGTCAGTATGCCAAAACTGGTCACATAGGCTGGCATATTTTGCTGACCACTTTGATGGCAATAAACTAGTATGTAGAAACTTATCTACTATAGGATAAGAGTAATAAGGAACTTGAAGATCTTTTATCTCATCATTTGAAGTGAAGAAGGATTATAACATTTTTTTTTTCCTTCAGTGGACCCAGAACTGTCAAAAAATATCCCACGCTCAGTGTGCCTCTCTATTAGGGGAACATAGAACATTCCCATATCTACCACTAGCCTTGAAGCCAAGGGAGTGAGGTCAGTGATAAAGGAGAGGTGCTAGACTTTATTTATTCACTTTATTCTATTGTAAGCTTTAACACTCTGCTTTGATTCTCCTCAACTTCAGAGGAATTTTCCCCTACCTCGTCTGCCCATTCTACTGCCACGATATGACGTAGGAGGTACTTAGGTTGGTAGTCAAAATTTGGGTGCTGCCTTTGGAAGATGATCCTAGACTCATAAGGTACATCCGCACCCTATTGGCGGGGAAGGTAATGCTTTGCATCCTTGTATAAGCCAATTTCATACACTACTTGGGTATCACCTTGTAGACAGTACTCAACCCCATCATACTGATATTTTATACATTAATGAAGCATTGAGGGATTCATTCTATACATATGGATCCATGGCCTACCAATCAATGCATTGTTAGATATGTCTGAATCTATGATGTGATGCTTTGTTTTAGTATCAGATCACCAAATTATAGTGGGAGGGTGATAGACTTGAGTGCTTTCTCACCCTATTCATTGAACCCTCTAAGCATGAGTTTTTCAGAGCTCAGCTTGTCTGTATCAAGTGGGCTAAAGTCTTTACATTTATAATGTGAACTGAAGCCCTAGGATCTACTAAGATTTGATTCCATTTTGTATCATTTATTGTTGCTAACACTTACAAAGGATGATTGTGGTCTGATGCTATTAGCAATAGATCTTCATCGGAGAAGATTACTCCAGAAATCTCCTTGAAGTAGTGTGCTTCTTCCAAGTCTTTCTTGCCAGAGTAAGCAAGGAACACCTATGGCTCTAGTAACACTTTGACTAGAGTTTCCATTAATTCAGGGGACATCTTCAAACCATCATAAATGCTAAGAGAGGCTAAGAGCTTCCTCAGGTGGTGAGCACATTGTAATCTACCTTATGTGGTTGCTTTCCACCTTCCTTCTCTATCTTTGAGAAGATAAGCTCCTCCCACCTTACTTTCGTGAGAGTAGGTGAGAATTCTAATGTGACTGACCATACGATCTATGATAGAACTAGGTCAATGTTCCTTTCCATTATGAATAGTGATTGCATGGTCAATCATTGTGGGTATCATGTTACATTCTTGAGACCAAGTCACTCTTTTTTTTCTCCTCCCATCCCTTCTGTTGAGTTTTTCAATTCTTTGAGATAAATGATTAACTACAAAAGGTGATAGTTTGAGTGAACGTGTCATGGTACTCCTTTCTTTACATTTTTGAAATTGGCATTCTATGTCCAATATCTTGATCTTAATCTTTAGTATAATGATGAATTAAAAAAAAAAAGAAAATCCTTTAACAAGATATGGGAAGGAGTAGATTTAGCCAAGTGGATTGTGAATCCACCATTCAATTCCTGTCGTTCACCCATCACATTCTTTCCAATTCCAAAAATTCAATTTTCAATGTTCCTATTTACAACAATGAAGAAGAAAGCTATCACTATATCGCTTCACCCCTTTTCCTACTTCTTCCAAGCATTGGATAACTTGGTTGTGGGTTTTATTCTTTCAATTGGGACTTTCCCTTCACCACCCCCATGGGGATGGTCTACAATTTTCATACCTACTCCTCTGACTAGAGGACACTTACTTAGCCATCACTTAGATCCAATTCTACCCAAACTTTTCAGTTCACCCCAATAATATACCCATTTGTTGAACTATTGCTAAGCAATTTTTGGATATCAAACAGACCTCCCCAGATGATAATCTGAATGTTGGGGATTTACCCTCTTTTGCAATCAGTTATAACGCCTGCTACTCAAGCTAATTGTCCACCTTTTCTAAGTGTGATTTCTATGTTATGTATGGTCATGCCTAAGGGCATATCGGTTGATGTTTTTTTCTCAATCAAAACCCCTTCCCAAACTATACAAGCTTCTTCCAAAGCATACGGCTTCCTAGTTGTATATAAAAATATCTAGACAGATGGATCTCATCTTAATCATATGATTCAGTACCACATGAGTAGATATATAGGACATCAAATCCATCAAATCACTCAAATTATGATCTTCTACATCCTAAGTCTCCCCATTCTGTCATCTGACATTATAAAATTATATCGATACTTCTACATATTATGAGTCACGTAGGAGACATCTCTCTTGCTTCACCCCTTGGTGCTTTTAAGTTTGAGTTCAGTGACTCATCAATGGTAAGCTTAGTCATGAATGAGTAAGATTTCCTTTGTTTTCCAAGGATCAAAGTAATTGAGACTTTGCCAAAAAAGTACCTCAAGAAAGAAAATGCTTTACACCTCAGCTAAAAAAACAACAAAAGACAGCAAGGTGCTATCTATCGAAGGATCAATGAGTTCTTTACCAAACTAATTTGGTAAGGATAGGAATTTTCACTAATAGATAAAGAAGATTAATTTTCCTGACTGGTGAGCTCACCATTTATCTTGAGGAAATCCTTTCTTAGGAAGCAGTTAACTAAAAAAGAGACTATTGCCTTTCCCTTTTTCTACAAGTTTAATGCTCTGCATCTTATTTTCCATAGGAGTAGTAGCAGCGGTAGTGAAAGAAAGAGTGTGATTTTTCATTCTAGCATTCTCTCTTTAGAATGTGGGTAATACACCAATTTTAAGTGAGGAATCAATAGCTGTTGAATAGACAGATTGAGCTCAAAATCTATATTGTTGTCTATTTTCTATAAAGTAGAAAGAAGGGTTGGAGAATAGATTGCTATGTTTTTTCTAAGGGCCCCCAATGACTACCTACTCTTGTCCGATTCCTGAACCTTTCTCCTTGACTTCCAGGAAAGAGAATAGGGATACACCCCAACTATCACATGATTCAACAGTGCTATCAAAGCAGATTTTTCATGTAAACATCTATTTTACCATCTTAAACCCTACCTCTTCTATCAACTAACCCATTGACACATAACCTAAAAAAAGTTTGGAATCTAAATTTCATGATTTCTTCATTCATTTCAAAATTTGATTGATAGACAAGTTATTTTCTTTCAATATCCTATTAGTATGACCATCTACTTCAAGTCAATCTCAATTCAAAACCATACACATACTCTATTGCCATTTGTCATGTACGAGCAAAACTTGACCTATATGAGCATTGCTAAGAAAAACCATAAATAGAAAGAAGTCGGTGAAATCCAACCTATTCTTTCAATACACAACTTGCACACACTCCCTTTCCAAAAAAAAATCAATACACCTAGCACTATGCTTAGATTTCTTTGATTTATTGTATGAAACTCAAAACTCCCAGCAGATGGCTAGTGCCCCATGGAAACAAAAGAGTCAATTTTCTTTTTCATATGCTCTCCCCTTATAGATAGGACTAACAAAGAACAGAGTTCTTTTTGTATCACTCCACTTATTCTTCTTCATGGAATTTGATAATTCTCAAATTTATTATGAGCGCCAATTATTGTATCCATGTAGATAAAGTGTTTGTTATGAGCTTTGATTTGTTGAAAATTTCAATACTTGATTCTACCATGAAACAATACTAGCTTTTGATCTAACTTATATAGTTACCAATATAAAAGAAAGAAAAGACTATACAATGAAAAAGAGTAGAAAAATTGGTAACAATATACCAAGCACTTTGTTTCAATAATTTTAATGTTGAAACTACCCACATAGTAGGATTACTAGAATCGCTTCAATAGATTAGTTCTGAACTAATTATTTGAGCAGTTGATCATAGTGATCCAAGGAATACATATTTAGAATTAGCTGACCATCCAAGAAATGGAATACCGTATCCTCCAATACTTGATAGTGCTAGTGAATATTGAATTTCAAGTGAGAAATCACTTAGTGCTAGACCTCATCTTAGAGGAATTACACCCCACCATGGTAGACTAAAAACTAGAGTAACCATAGGTGCTAGGAACCGTAGACTCTTTGTATCTTATGATCGAAGAATATTTACTAGTTTGAGAGCATCGGCAAATGGTTGTAGCAGTGCATAAAAAAAAACTACATTAGGTGCAATTCATCATTGCATTGATCCCATTACCTTTCATTCAATTATTAACATAAAAGCAACACTGAGTAGAATTGGTATAGAACTACTAGAATATTAAGTCTATTCTATCAAACTGAAAGCATTTATTTTCTATTCAAAATATTAGTAAAATTGCATATGTAATGACACATTCTTCTAACTCCAATTTTAGAAAAGAAAAAAATATTTAAATTTTCTAATTCTAAGTAAAAGATAGGTATAAATCAATAGAAAAATAAAGGATAGGGAGAAGAATTATACTTAGCTATCAATCCATGCAAGCCTTTCTCTAGAGTTACAACTTCAACAATAATTGGCATTAATCTGTGGTATACTCCATAAATCTCTAAACATTGTTCAGAGAATACTCCTTCTCATTCAATTAGAACTAATATTTGGTTAAGTCATCTAAGCACACCATCAATTTGGAGTCCTAGTAAAGGAACAACAAAGTCATGAATTACATCAGCACCTGTAACATGAAATTGGATGTGTATCAATTGGTACTACATTATCAACATATAGTAGTTGTAATTGTCTAACTTCTAAATCTATTTTAAGAACCAAATCAAATTCAATTGACTCTCCATCTTCATTAGGGAAATTTGAGTCTTCGTATGACTAGTACCATTGGTGTCCTACTACTTTTAGTGCATACTTTGTTGAGCTGAATGATGAAGTCATACAAGCTCATGACCTACCAGCTATCACTTTCTCTGAAGAAGATCTCATGATTAAGACGTCACAACAGAATTGCCCTTTATAAGTTACTACAGAGAATGATGATTTTATGATTCATTGAATCCTAATTGAACCAGCCTCTTCTCTCAATCTCATGAGTTTGTGAAAGCATTAAGGTGGTTGTCCCTTAACGTTCAACATCTTGGGCAAGACCAGCTAATGGTGCATGGGTTCAATGAAAAAGAATAGAAGACAATGGGATCCTTTGTCCTTCCCACTCAAGTTTGGGAACCTCCATGCAAAAGCTGTAATCCATGAGAGCTCTCTCCTCCATGGCTTCATGAGTATGAGATGGTCTTGTCCACTATTCGCTAATGCATAAAAGACTTTAGGGATGGAGAAGAGTTTTGAATCATTGGTGATATGCAACCATTCATTGTACATGAAGTGAAGATATATTAAGATGTAAAGTTTTTCATCCCAAAAGAGCCTAAGCTAGTAAAACCTCCTAAGAATTAAGATTGTGGCATCTACTTCAAAGACTGTAAAATAGTTTGAGAAAAAGAATGGTGGAAAATAATATATGAGAAAGAAGGCAATGTCGACTCTCCCTAAAACAACTAACACCCCACTCAAAATTTTGAGAGTCATTCCTAATTTGGGAAGTTACACAGAGGAAGATGATGATATTCTTGTCAACCCCAAGAGGACATATGAACCTTCAATAAAAGGGGAGGACATAGTAGATTACACTAATTATGAATAGGAATTTGAATCAACTTAAGAAAGTAAGGTTCAAAAAATCTCTAAAAGGATAATGACTAACCTATTGATATTATAAGATTTGTTTATGGTCACACCAATCCCTCATCATCACTTCAAAGAGATCACTCTCAGTGAAGTTCATAAGGTTGAAGAGTTGAAGACATTTTATGTACCTCTATTATCCAGGAGTTAGGGATTGGGAACCTTGTTCTACAAGTCTTTGGAATACAAAGATCATGACTTCGATTGGCCCATTCAATGCTTTGAATCTGAGGAGATGGTGCCAACAAAAATGCCCTCCAAAGATGAGAAAACTGATGAGGAAGCTCAGAGTTCATACTAGTGTCTCTAAGAAACAAGCTCAATTCTTTGAAAGGATATGGGGTCAGAAAGGTTCACGGGTGTTGCAACTAAATGAGAAGTGCATTTCCAAGGGCCTTGGGTTTATGCTCTTGAAGCATCCTTGAAGGGTGAGCTATATTATGTAATGAAAGAAGAAAAAACGAAAATGGAAGATGATGATGAAGATATTCTATAAGAATTTAGCCTCTCCAATGAACAAAATGTAAAAGTCAAGCCTTCTCTCGGTTCATGTCTTTCAATCCTTCTCCCCCCTTTTTCTAGCATGGTAGGAGCTTTCTTTGTTGTATTCCTTCATGCCTAATTTTGGCATAGCTATCTATAAATTGAAAAATATTATATCTACATGCCTACCCCTACCTTCCTTCTATCAACAAGTTTGGAACCATCCCACATCTGAAGCCAGTGATCTTGCTAAACACTTGGTTGAATAAAAGTTTGCTACTACCGGCTCACTCTTGTCTTCTCCAAATAGACTCACTTCTAGCCCTTCTAACATATTCTACCCTGAAATGCTATGCCCTAAGATCATTGGTGTACGGGTCTTGGAGGAAGACATGAATTTGACTCTATAAGGGTTTACAAGCAATCTAGAAGAAGCTTTTCTCACATTAATCACTAGTATAATATAGACCCACACACATAAACTATAGGTAAGAAGGAGGACTCTGATGCCACATCTTCAAGCGAGAAGTAGACCCAACCGTCAAGCCTTCGTGAGAGTAAGTGCATAATGGTAGTGTGGGAGATCACGCGTAACCTCTAGGTCCCATCAAATCATTCCATGAATCTACTTTCACTCACTACTCTATATTTACTAGCAATGGAATAGAACAGTCATCCAAAATGAGACATATATATGGTTGTGACCAGCAAAGAAGTTAGTCTCAGGAAAGACTATTTGTGTTCAACTAAGTTTAAAAGGGTAGTTTTAGGAGGAAGACAAGGTTTCTCATTGGTGTACATCACTCAAGATTCCACACTTTGCCAAAGAGAAGTGATCCACCCTCCAACTCTCTCTCATTTCATTGATTTAGGAACAAACTACAATGATGGACTTTTCATTTAGAGGTACCATATTAATCGACTTTAGGGAAGGAAATAGGACACAGTTAGGGAGGAAGAGCTCTAATCTTCATCAAATCCTCCGTATAGCATGATTGATGAAAATAGGATGATTTCAATACCTTTTCTCTTGTTGCCAAACTTCACTCTATCCATGTTGTCCTTTCCATTACAGTCAACATACACTGGCCTTTTCACCAAATTTCTATAATGGGGAGAGATTCCATTATAAACATTTCCTCCCTTCCCATTAGTATGCTAGCCTATAGAGAACTTCAATAAAACTATAGCATCAATGCACATTTTTGTATAAACTTATTGATATTGTATGATGGCATATCATAGTTGGCTTCTGTTAGCTTGAGAGATAGATATGAAATGCCTCTTTTAGAGTATCTTGAAGTGAGAGTGTCCTCCAGCTAAGCAAGGATAGGTGAATTCTTGTATGAGGAAGAAGCGCATATGTCCTTCTTATTGTAGAGGTTGGATACTCTCCACCACTCTGTCAATTTGAAGATTTGCTCAGCCAGCCTTCCAACCTGAGTTCCGACTTCACTTTTAGTAGTCTTGTTATGCAACAAGGGAATAATTTTGCCCCTATATTTTAGTCTATATGTCTACAATAGGGGATGAGAGTATTGATATCTTTATACAGTTAGTTTGAAGTAAAGAACGGGACTGAGTTCACGCCCCTTTCAAGCAGGCATTAGGGTGGCAGTCCATTTTTTTAAGATTCTTTTGAACTTATGAATTAAAAATTCATGGTTAGTTTGAGACTATTCCTATCAATCAGTTCAAAATTTTTTATGTGATTCAAAGCAGAAAAGTAGGAAGCTTATCATTACTGGATTGTTAAGATATCTTTTTGAAGAGAGAGAGAAAGTCTGCTAAACAACTTAGCCATATCATATAGTATAAGCCAAGTTCCAAGCCTTTCCCACACTCAGATGAAATCAAGTAAGCATCACTCCCTCCATCAAACTGATAAGTTCCTAGAAGTCAAGTAGTTGTCCAACCATTGAAGTCACCATAAACACTATAAACCTTCCATTCCTATAATGAGACTAGCATCCCATTATTTTCGTAAGCTTTTTTTGGGTGGCTTCCCTTATAAGCTTATGCGGGACCACTTTTTTGTATCCCATACGGTCCATAAATGAACTCCTTTGTCATTCCACCATGCATCCAATGTTCAAATCTCATCCTTCTATTTAGTCTCTTGGCCTTGTATCGGTCCAACCATTCCCAGCAGACTTCTTCAGCTTCAGCCCCTTCGGCTGCTGTCAAAGCTATCTAACATCTTTTGAACTCATTGTACCACTTTGTCTTCTATAGACACTTGTCAAGGGCATCTTCACTTTGATCCTATAAATGAACATAGATCTTGAGGGCAAGGAAGAAAACTAGCTCATTTAGGACATCCATTTCAGTTGCATACTTGAGTGAGAAAAACTAGGCTGTAGCTTTGGGAATTGGTAAATGACTTTCTTCCTACAAGAAGGACAGAACCATTGATCAACTTTTTCTTCTTTCATGAGATGCTAATCAAAGGAATCATTCCATAGCTCAACCAACTCCTTGGGTACTTTTTTATTATGCTTCGAATAAAATCAAGAGCAGAATAGAGATGTTGTGAGTCCTATAGATGATGGCAAAGCAACGTCTTAATCAAACTCAAACATAAGGGGATTAACCAAACTGAGAGAGTAGAAAAAGAATATTGACCCACAAACCAACAGTAGGAACTAAGAAGGAAGATATTAGCTACCCTGATTAAGAAAGACTACATAGTCCTCTGAAAGACTACATAGAATTTGTGAAACCAAGAGTACCATAATGAGTACTAATAATTAGATAGCACCACTATGAGTGAAATGCTACTATGTGAAATACAGTCCTCACGAACTAGAAAACACAAAATCTCTAGATGTCACACAATCTTCGCAAGTAGGAACTTTCCATCAAGAAATAGCACCATGGTTAGCCCTCCATAGATCGTTAATCTTTCACTAATTGACTAAGAAGAACACTCACAATCGAAGTGTTTTCACACTAATGCATGTGTCAATAATCACAACTACACCTAGCTTTGCACAACTAATATAATGCTAAGAATACATGCCTCATACATCCCACACCTTTTGCTATTTATCTGTGGAATATCTTGAAAGAACACACAGGGTAGGGCCTTAGCCGACCTTAGAACTAAAATTGAAATCTAATAGTGACTTGAAAAGACTTGAATCACCTCACTCCACACAAGAGATTGCTCTCTTACTTATCTTACTTATAGGCCATAAGACTTAGGGTTCAAAACTCAAGCATGCATAGTAAACTAAATCCTTATTTAGGGAAATAGAAGGCTAGGCATACTAATAGCTCTCCTAATGCATCATATCTCTACGATGCAAGAAGGTAAACTATGAGTATCTGTACAAATTTCTCGTTGAAGTAGAAAATCTGTATTCACATCTCCTGGAACTTTGAGTTATGACTCACACAGCAGAAAAATTTGAAAGACAAACCTCAGAAGTCAGTCACTTTTGTGAAGTACATTATGTCATAGTGTTATTTACACAAAAAATAGAATGTGTCTCATATGCATCAAATAGAAGATAAGTTTGTTGCTTTTGCTCTTTCTTAGAGAGAAAGTATGTTGGACGGTCACACTTACCTACTAGTGACTGAAAAGTAGGTCAAACTATTTCTCAGAATTGAAATGAGAAGATAAATTGCAATATACCAAACTTGAGTCATGCCACCGAAGATTCTAGATGGAATTTGTTGTTCCAACTACAATCTAAAAAGATTCCAAGATTTTCTACAACTTCATTTAGGCAGAGAGTGTGTAGCCTTATAGCTACACAAACAAAGCTTACATTTAGACTCGCCTACATGACCATTATCTTGTAGTGGCTGAAGGAAGGCATCTAACTAACTAGAGTACTACTAGCATTGGTTTACTCCAATGGTAAGAGCATGTGGTAATTGCTAGCATATCGATAGTCTAAGAGCCATGAGGCCCAAGACTGACAACCATGAACAATGCCATAGGACATTGTCTAACTGACTACAGTGATGCAGAAGCATGGATCTTTTGATCCAGTATAAGATGATCAACCTTCTAAGATGCCCCATAAGTTGTTAGAACCTAAAATATATCAATTTTAGTTTGGAGAACTAGGAACAAGCATTCTTTTGGAGCAAGCTAGGGAACTGCTTGATAAGCAACTTTTTTTGTTGAGCGATATCATCTAAAATTTGGCTAAATGCTCAAAATGAGCAGTTCTTTTGTATCATCAGTCTCGTCAAATGTATCAAACTTTGAAGGGACATAGTCTAGCTTTCTTAGCCATGATGCCATCATATGGCCTTTGAAATGTTAACTCTTATGATCTTCATTTATAGACTGTGTTGTGGTGGCGAGGATCTTCTGATCTACAACATCCATCATGGATGAAGAAGAGGAGGTTAGCTTTCAAGGAGTAGGGTGGTAGCATAAAAATGTTTTCCTTGGCCTTACAGTTCTTCTTCTTATAATGCACTAGTCAGAGAGAGTCCTAATTTGGGTTTTCTTAATGTGATTGTACTTATAAAAATAAAAACATACTTCATTTCTTAGAGCATGATTTGTATTCTCCTCTCCTTTATATCGAGTATAACAAGCTTGAGTCTCCTTTCAGTTGATTATTGACTTATGAAATCAAAGCCAGTGTATTATATACATTTCATTGAAGCAGTAAAATACTTTTTCAATAAGAAAAGATGTAATATCTTTCTAAAATAGACTTATCTCACATTTTTATTTTCTCTATTTTCAATATGATCTATTTGCTAAACCCATTTCTCTTATCCCTCGAGTAATGAGATTGAAAGGATAGGTTTTTACAGGCTTGAGCAAAGTGAGAGGAGGTATATATGAGCTCGAGCAAAGCGAGAGGAATGAATTAGCTATCCTACTTTTTTAAGGAGAGGATTGGGTGATTAAGAATCAATTAAATGATATGTCGTGTTCATTGAACTTGTAGAATCCACTATCTGTCATCAGTAATGATGCCAAAGAGGTTAACCAAGTTGAATATGATCTCTTGTTGAAGTTGAAGAAATAGCTACACGGTACCCATAAAAAAGATTAATTTTCTCCAATCTCTTTCCTCCACCACTCTCTACACTCGGTTGCATTTCCTTCATTATAAATGCCTAAAGCTCATCTCTTGATCCATTGATGGATCACCTTCTTAATTAATGTCATAGTCTAAGATATAGGTTGAAAGAATCAATTGAGCTACTCCTTGCTTCTCCAGTATTCTCAGCTTCTTAGACTAGACCACTAAAGAAAAATAAAGATCAAATTCCCATGGGCTTAGGATTGCCATTTTCCTAACTCTATAAGTAAGAAATGACCCTAACTTGGCTTACTTAATTACTTCTTTTGTTCCCTGCTTCACCCACAAGGAGAGAAACTAGGATGAGTAATATTAGTGGGTGGATTCTTCCTCTTCTCTAGCTATTTCTTTTTCATGGAATAGGGGTTTGGGTGAATAATGTGATAACTCATCCATGCAAGTAGTCCATATCTGCTATCTTGCCTGTCTAAAGGCTGAGTCAAAGAAAAAAGAGTCCAATATTATAAAGAATGAGAGAAAGCTGCTTCTTCAAATTGGACTTGGGCCTTAGCTTGATGAAGGTAAAGACAATGAAATGACTCTTTTGCTCTTCTCTTATATCTATGTCCTCAATTACAAGAACTACTGGAGTGAGATTGCATATATAATAGAATGGCGTTACTATTGACATAAGTCATCTCTATGCACACTCACCTAAATAGAGAAAAGCTAGAGTCTTAAAACTAAGCTAAGGAAGAAAACCTTGTTCTCTTTCTCATGTCAGAGTCGTCAATGAAGTCTGAAGTCAAGAAGCAGTGTCAACTATTATTCTTGGAGTTTTTCTATTATTAGCTACAAACTCAACCCACTCATTTGTCATCAGCTCATCTCCTTATATTTCATGAAGTGGGCTTGTACCTAACTCATGCAAAGATGGACCTTCTCCTTCTACTAAACCTCATCCATGATATGTCACTTTTATTGAACTAGTACTGCTCTTTACTTTGAGGAGTGTGAAATAACTCCCTATCTTCCAAGAACGTATATAGGAACGCTTCATTGCTCATTTCTTCATGCTGATAAGGAACCCTCTTTCTTTCCTCTAGAAAAGTGATTTGAGAATATGAATAGATGGGAAACCTCCTATAATTCTAATCAATGGTCAATTTCTAAGAAGTCCAATTTTGATATCAGTTTCAGGGTCTAACTCCTCTAATACAAGGAAGAAATGGATTCTGATCATTACTTAAATACAACTATGATAGTCAACTACTGCTTATAGAATAACTTATGCCCCTTAACTCTTTTCTTCTCACCCTAAGGTTTTCTTTGTAATGAGTGTGAAAGAATTTCTTATTGTAAGTAGTAACTATGCTTAAACGTGCTAAGGACTACAAATAAGAAAACAATCTAGCTCCTTATCATCTGTGAAAGACAAAGATCTATTCTTTCCTAGCCAGTAAAAGAAAATAAGAGTAGAAAATTATATGAACAAGGAAGCAACCATTCTTTGCTACGCACCTTCCCTTATTACTTTGGTAATTCAAAAAAAATCTTCTGGTCTAAACTATGTTTCTTTTATCCCTGAACCAACCCTCCTCTCGCACAAAAAAGATTAGTCTTCTAAAAATAAAAGCTATGACTTCAAGCATTTCGCTCAGTTTCATAGATTTCGCCCCTTCCTACAGTTTTGTTTTTTACTTTTTTTATGTAACTAGCTTTTTTGGAGAGTATCCCAGTGAATATGAATATTGGTCTTTATTGGAAGAAAAACTAGTGATTTAACAAGAGGTATAACTACTAGTACATCTTTTTTTCTATTTTGCCCTCTCATACCTTTGCCAAGAAAGAAGTCGAGAACAATCTAGAAAAACATCCAACCCTCTATACTCCATAGATAGGTCTAGGGTTAGTTATTAGTTCTTTATGCAATCTTGCTTTCCCTTTCCACCTTGCTTGCACCCCTTGGGCCACAAAATTGGCACTGGGCTTACTCAATTCCATACCTTTCAACTCGAGCACAGGCAAGAGTGATAACTCCCACCAGAGAAGAGAAGGGGAGGGGTCTTTGCTGGTTTTCAACTTATGAGAGAAAGTGGGTTTTATGAGTCCTAGTACAACATTGACCTCTGGTAGACGCAGACTGAAGAATCTTATTTTCTTTCAAAACATATAGATTCTAAATAACAAGAAGGGAGGAATTTGACCTTGGCCACAAATAAGGACAAGTTTTTGGGTTTCCTATTCCTTCCATATGAACATGAACGTAAATGGGAGAGAATGAATGGCTCGAGAATAAAGCGGTTTACTAGAGTTGTCTTGGATTATCATAGAATAAGATGATCCATTAGGCCACTTGAGCTTGTCTCCTCTTCGTAGGTGGTCAATCTAAGGCTCTAATGTAGGATACTTTTTCTAAAACTTGAAAAAGGGAAAAAGGAACATTGACTGGGTTGCAAGCTTACTTGATCTTTTCGGACAAGCGATCCACGGGCTATACCTAAGAACTTAACCATGTGAAATATGCATCCAACCCTGGAATGAGAGATGATGAATAGAGAAGCTAACTTCCTAGTGAAAGAATCATTGCCTCTGCTCAACTCTTTTTCTCTTCCAATTGTTGTTGTCTATCTTGGTGCTACTTTAGGAGGAGTTTGAATGTCGAGGATTGATTGCTTAATTGGTGCAGTCTTGAGAACTTGCTCATTCACAGTCACACCTCGCCTTCTTTCCTTTGGTGCTAGCATATAGAAAGTATAGACCTTAGCTCCTTTTTGTTAGCTTTGTGTGACATGGCTCGTGGTATAGTCTAATTCTCAATAGCTATTCTCTACTTCCCTTCTTCCTTGCCTGGTTCCATTGATTAAGGGAAAAGCATTGGCATTAAGGATGCTCTTTCTGTATTGGCCTTGGTGCTCCTATGCTCCGATTGAACATTTATGTATTTGGGGAATGATAGGACCAACAGAGTAGAAGCATTCAAATCCTAGTTAGGCCCATAGGACGGATCCTATTGCATGCACCTATGATGGCCCACTGCTAATCAATTGGAATGAGATTGATGGGTTTCTGATAAAGCCCAAGGAAGATTTTTTAGGGTAGTAACTATAAATATGGTTTTAGTCAAAGAAGATGGGAAAGAAACCATGACTTGGGAAGATAACCCCTTAGAATAACTTTGAGAGAACCTAAAAATAGTACCACCCATAGCTGATGAAGTTCAATAGGTTTACTTGGGAATGGAAGGTGACCATCACCTAATATTCCTTAGTGTCAACCTATCATCAGGGGAAGTTGAACAAAATAAAATGTCCAGACTCTTAAGGAATATTTTCTGGAGTTACGTTGAGATACAGGCTAAATCGCGCATAGGCTATCGATGCTAGCCCCATCAAGCAAGCATAATGACGCTTTCATCCACCCCTCATGAAGAAGATTGAGAAATCAATACATAAATGGAAAGGATGCGGGTTTCATATGAGAAAAGAAACATCTTGATTTGTTGGCAAACATTATTTTAGCGACCAAAAAGAATGGGTGGATTAAGATTTTCATTGACTTCAGAGACCTGAATATCGCATTCCCTAAGGATGAATTTCCTTTGTTGATTGCTAAAATCATGATAGATAATAGCTGTAGATATGAACATATGTCTTTCATGGATGGTTTATCTAAGTAAAACCAAAGAAAAATGGATCCAGATGAAAAAAGGCACGCATCCTTTAGAACTCCCTTTTGTACATACTATTATACAGTGATGTGATTCAGTCTCAAAAATCCTAGTGCCACCTACCTTACTAGAAAGGGTAATGATGTAGATATTTCAAGATCAACAACATAAAAGAAAATAACAAAGTGTTACGTGGATCACCTCGCAGTGAAAAGCAAAAAGAAAATCACCTCGCAGATCTACAAAGGGTCTTAAAGATACTTTGAAAGCACAACATGAGGATGAATCCCCTCAAATGCTTTCATGGGGTAGTAACTAGAAAGTTCTTTTGGTTTTTTCTTAGAAAACATGGAATCACATTTGACCTAGCCATAATTATAGCCATCATTTTAATGAAACCACCAACTAACCTCTAGTAACTCAAATGGCTACAAAGAAAAAAGACCTCCAGAAGAAGATTCATCTCAAACCTATCAGGAAGGTGTCAATTATTTTCACGCATAATGAAGAAAGGTGCTAGTTAAAAAAAGTATGATATCAAGCCTATGGAAATGCATGGAAGTGCATCAATCAATAAGTAGTTCCATAAGCTCCAGTTATAATTCATTGATTGAGTAGCTAACACTTCGAGAAAAGTCAAGTAGGCTTACGAAAGAAGAAGATCTAACCTCAGTTTGTTCTCTCTTGCCAACCATCCATCTCAATTGTCTTAAGGACCCTAATTAACCAATCATGCACCAGTTTTAGAAGCATTTAATTTAGATAGTTTCCCATGATAAATATCTGCCACTTGCCACCACCCTCACATACCTGACTGAGTCAACAAAGAGAACCAACTTGGTAATTGAGGACCAATATGTCTCTAAAAAAACTTTTATATATCAATTTATTGACACTGGAACCTAATGCACTATGAATGTATTCAGCCCATAATGACCCTTGATACTCCTACTCTCCCACAGGATGAGTGGTTTGTAGTATAACATATTTCCACAAAGCCAACTCATGAAGAAAAATATGTACAACCTCTTGCTCACGGCTCAAAATGCTAAAATGCTAGTTGGAACAATGTCATCCATTTTGTCTAAAATGCTAATAGGGTCAACTTGGAGACTAGGGCTTGAGTTCAAGCTTGAATAAGAGGTTTCACGGTCACCATCCCTAAGGTACTATTTCAATTCTCATCATCCTTATCGCCCTATTTCATATTTCCTTTTAAAAGAATAAAGTTGAGTTCTGGCCTTCTTCATTTAGTCAGATTGGATCTATGATGGATAAGATTTCTATGTTGGATTTCAAAATCAAACTATTGGTTGTGGTGGTGCCTATTATTTTTGATTTCTTCCATGTCACTTGTATACTATTCATTGCCAAAGTGTAAGGTAATTTTTTTCAATAACTAGTTCTACTTGCATGTGTCTCTTAACATTCTAGAATTCCTTGTCGTGGTGTCTATGAGCATCTACCC
The DNA here is from genome assembly GCA_021442155.1 of Cymbidium sinense. Taxonomy (NCBI): domain Eukaryota; kingdom Viridiplantae; phylum Streptophyta; class Magnoliopsida; order Asparagales; family Orchidaceae; genus Cymbidium; species Cymbidium sinense. The sequence goes on along the minus strand of JAKCPB010000697.1, from coordinate 78,487 downwards.
GTCATTAGTGAGTGTGTTGTTTTCTATATGCCACATATGTAGAATGTATGAGAAAAATATAATCCATCTATTCATCACATGCCCAATCAATAAAGAAATATGATATGGAATGCACTCTCAATTCCAAATTGACAAATCAATGGATGACTCTATACAAAAAGATTTCCTGGAACAATTCTAATCATTATAGCAAGAATGACCAAATTTACATTATTCCACTAATTTTTGTATGATTTATTTGGATGGCAATGAACTCAAGGAATCATGGAACCCAATGAGAAGGTGTGATGGATATAATGCCACACATCAAAAACCATATTGCTAAAGATGGAGCTACAAATCTATTCAACATCCCAGTAAAAACTAGGGAGAAGCCAAGATTATTTCAACCACTTCTCATACATTTGAACAAACCAAAAATTGAATGTATTAAGATAAACATCAATGAAAATTTTAGGATAATATACAAACCAATAGGTGCTTGAGGTGTCTTTAAAGTACACATAGGCCAATGAATCTTTCTATTCTCCACCCCTTGGAATACAATGAATGCTCTTCATGTTGAATCTTTCGCTTTCCATACAGCTCTAAAGTTAGTAGCCTCCCTCCAATTCAAAAAAATCTAGATTGAAATAAATTATTCAATGCTTTGCGACTACATTTCCACTTATGACCTCTATCTCTAAAACATTACTTACATCATTAAGAACATCATGCTGATGTCTAAATAATTTTTAATTTGATTCAGCTACTTCCTTCGAGAGGGAAACAAACCCGCAAACACTTTGGCAAAGATGGGATCTCTTGTGAATGGACCAATCTTCTCACATCAACTTTTACCCCAAATCCTTCATACATACACTCAAGAGTGAATTACTAAAGCTGGCTTATGTTAGAAGCTTGTAATGGTCTTTATAATAATATCTAAAACTTTGATGGACTTTTTGCAACTCATTCAATGTTCTTCTTCATGGGTCTATTAATATACAATCAAATCATTATAACACTTGAGAATGAATGTTACACAACCTTTAGAGCTCAATAAACACTTATTATTATAATATATGCCCTTTAGGATAAAAAAATGCAAGTCTACATATCAACAACCAGTAAATAACTCAATTTTTTGATGAGTTATTACATCATAGATAGAATGCTACATGGATGATATTGTTGAAAAAAATAAGGCTATTGAAATCATGTAGCTAATCTTCAAATTATTTTTAGAAGTATGAATTAAAAATGAATCTCTTCAAATGTGATTTTGAAATTTTGTTAGGCGAAACTTTGAAATTCATTACACATTACAATGGTATTGAAATAAATTCTACCAAGAGTAAGGAAACTTTATAAATTGAACCTCCAGTAAGTTTAACCTAATTAGATCTTTGTAAGGAAGACTTGAAATTTTAAAGAGGTTCATTTCTAATTTATCAAGTTGATGTCAACCAATTGTTGCTAACTAAAAAAATGTTCAATTTTATTGAGAGGAATGTTGTCAGATGTCTTTGATGACATCAAAATATAATTATTATAATTACAAATATTAACATCTCCAATATTAAAAAAATTTGTTAGTATTATACATTATTACTCTTGATGAATCAGTAGAACTATTACTTGCCCAAGATAATGAATATGGCAATAAAATTACTTCATATTAGTTATTGATTTATTTTTATTAAGATAAAATATATGCCTAAAGAGAAGCACAACTAAAATTAAACTTTGTAGTTTCAGTGTGAAGGCATTAAATTAACTAATGAATTGTTGAACTTAGATAAAGAGGCTATCAATATCGTGGTTGAAAATTAATAGATGTTATCTCATGAACAAACCTACTTCTTAATTATTCTTCTTTATAAGAAAATGACTAGAGACATATATTAATTGAATAACTCATTACATAATCCTCCTTTAAAATAATACATTACCCTCTTAAATTTATAGGAGAGAAATATAATATACAATTATAAATGAAGTTTATAGGGACAACCATTTGACCAAATGTGGCTTTGATGTGTAAATAAAGAAGAAGCTCAAAAGCTTATTATTAAAGTCTATTGTTGATCTCATTTTAAGCAAGGTTAACACCCATCCTCTTTTTCGTACTTAGGATCCCAATCCTATATTAAGAATCTCCTCACCTAGACACTTATGACACTTCATTAGTAATTTAGTGAGTATCAAGCTTATAACCCAAAAATAAAATGGATAAAATTAAAAAAAATAAAAGTAGAATATAATATAATGAAATTAAGAACTTAAATCTAAACTAAAACTAAATAGAAACAAAATCCTATATATTAAACTTAAATCAAACTTATGGCTAGAATTAACCTAGCCCAAATTTTTTAAGGAAACGCAAATTTCTCTAAATTCAATGAAATTGAACAAAACTCAACATGAGACATATTTTTAAAACAAATCTAAATTTGATTAACTCCTAAGTAGGTTAATTTAGTTCATTAACCCAAATAACACATTTAAGCCCTATTTGACCCAAATTTAAACTTTATTAAACAAAAAATTAATTCAATTAGGATTTAAGTTAGATAATTACCCCATTAATACCAAGTTAAATCAAATCAAAATCAAGTAAAATTAAACTATCATAATGGATAAAATCATCATAATTTCTCATTGGCAAGATAAAATGCTCACTTAATATTGATAAGAAATAATAAAATAAATATCTTAACTTGATCTTACTAAGATGTTTATGTTATTACAATTTGTAGACTAATATAAAAATGATTTCAAAATAAATTCACAGTATTCTTTTGCACAATAAAATAAATTTCAGCAAGAAATAATATATTTTATTTTAACTAAAAAGATTCTTTCAATTAATGCAAATGATCACAAAATACTTAAATAAAATTAGTATATGATAGATTTAAGTAAACTAGTAAGCTTTTAATTAAAAAGAGAGATCTAGCAAATATGAAATTAATTTTAACACAATAAATTATTAGGGGTGTGAGGTAAAGACATCCTTGGGGAAACTTAAAGTTATATTATTGGGGCTTAAGTTAATGAAGAATAGAAAGAAAACTTCCTTTATTGTCTAAACCATAGATTCATCCTAATTGCAATGAATTATCCACATATTGAAAAGCATTATTAAGCTTTATTTTTTTCTACACAAAAACTAAGGCATCATATTTTTTCACATAAAGTGAATTTAATCTCAAGAGTGAACCATTTGCAGTATCTCATAACCCACCCAACATTGTTAGGATGTTTAGCATGTTGGTCAATGATTTTGTTTCAAATTTAAATTAAATTTATTTCTCTCCGTACTATAAAGGGTCAAGTTGTAGCTAACTTCTTAGCAACATATCCCCTACTTGATGGTTCTCCTTTAATTAATGATCTTCTAGATAAATAGATCATGACTTTAAAAGATGGGGTTAAGGCCACTTAGGAATTATATTTAAATTGTGTAGTATCAAGAAAGACAAATAAAGAATTGAACTCTTCTATCCTAGGGAAGGCATGTATTAGGTCTATTTTTACAACCCCACATAAAGGAAAGATAAGATATTTCTATCATTCTTTTTGAACCCTACACGAATAATGAAGTTGAATATAAGGTTCTTATAATTGGGCTAGAGTTAGCAATCATTATAGATATTAAAAATATAAAATCTTTGGGGATTTTCAATCGATTATAAATGAGTGGAATCTATAAAGTTTTGCATTCAAAGCTTTCTAGTTATTACCGGTATGTAATGAAATTTCTTGAAAAGATTCTTTTTGACTCTGTATAAAATATCACACATAGATAGGAAATTCTTTGGCTAAGCTTGTTAAAGAAATTATATGCCAAAAAAAAGAATCTATATCTATAGAAGTTCAAAATCAAGAAGTCTAATCTCATATATATTTATATTATATGAACAAAAAATTCGAAATGCAAAGGATAGCCACTCCTACTGAAGGTCAAGAAAAGTGTGATTGGAGGAAACTATTCATTGACTATTTAAGTGAGGGGAGGCTCCTAAAAGACAAGTCATTAGCAAATAAAATTTAAAATGTGCCTTGTCTTATCCATTAATCAATAAAGTGTTGTATCACAGGTCACTTGATCAAATATGGCTACATTATTTAGATAAATAATAAGCCCATAAGATTATGCTTGAGGTACATTTTAGATTATATGGCACTCACCAATCTTGCCCTACAATGAAATATAAAATTTAAAAGCTTAGATATTATTAGCCTTTGATGTTACATGACTTCATGAAAATTGCACGTTATTTCCATCAATGTCAAATACATGGTGTAGTACTACGTCAGACTCCTAATATACTACACCCAACAATTGCCTCTTGGCTCTTTCAGAACTAGGGTATTGACATCATAGGGCTATTATCCTCCTTCAACAAAAGGAAATAATTTTTATTAGCTTTAATTGTTTACTTTTATAAGTTGGTTAAGGTGATTCCACTAAAAGAGGTGAAAGCATACCATGTACTTAAACTCTTTCATAAAAATATCATATATAATTATAGGATTCTTCACCGAATCATATTCCATAATGGTTCATCATTTAAGTCCACTAAAATAAATCATGTTATAGTTAAACATAATATTGAATAGAGATACTATATGTTACCTTAGGGAAAATGGATTGGCCAAAGCATTTAATAAGACTCTTATACGAATTCTAAAAAAGTACTTAATAAAAATAAACATCATTAGCATGAAAAGTTAGTTGTAGCCTTATGGGCTTTTCAGACCACATATAGGACACCAACTCAATTTACCCCATATGTTTTAATTTATGGAATTGATGCTATTTTTCAATTGAAAGTACAACTACCTTCTTTAAGGATAGTAGTTAATACTAACATTACAATAAATCAGAATCATAAAGACTAGAAGAACTTAAGAGTCTTAAAGGAAAATGTCAAGCTCAACAAGACCTTAAACTTTACCAATCACATATGGATTAAGTTCATGGTAAATTGATTCATCTTAGAACTTTCCATGTAAGAGACTTGGTCTTAGTTCTTAAATGGCCAATTTTAGCTCATCATAGGATATGCAACAAATTTGAGCCAACATCGGAAGGTTCGTTTATTGTTGAGGAAGTCTACAAAGAGTTTTTTATCAATTCATAATTTGTAATGGTGAACATCCAATGCTACCTTTTAATGGACGTTACTTTAAAATAATTTATGTATGAAAGGTACTTCAATTTTAAAAATGATGATCAATAAAATTATATTTATCTTTATTTTGGAGTTTATTTAGCTCCAAATATTATTTATATTAAATTTAGTTATTTGGAATGTATCTTAGTGCAAAATTCTTCAAGTCATTCTGAGCATAATTTATGCATTCATATAGTTTGGGAGAAAGCCTATTTGCGGCAACCTTTTTATAAATCTCTTGGGTTTGAAGTAAGCCTTTGTGAACCATTCTTGTAGGTTTGGAGCAAGCCCTTCGTGGCGCTATTCTGACTATTCACATAATATGATTAAATCACAATGATCCCTTCTCTTGTCAAATAGACTATTTAGGTTCTGACTAAGTCACCAAGAGCCCTTTCCTACTAATCAAAATTTAAGGATATGATTAAGTCATCAAGGCCCCTTTCCTCAACCTAAGTTATCTAGGTTGGATTTAGTAATTAAAGGCCCCTTTTTAATAGCTAATTAAATAGAAGTAAGTCCCTCAATAGAAGTTCTTTTCAAAAGATAAGGATAAGATTAAGTTACTGAGTCCCCTTCTTGTCAAATAGACTACATGGTTAGGATTAACTCATCAAGACCACTTTCATACTAGTCAAAATTTGAGGTTTAAGATTAAATCATCAAGGTTCCTTTTTTCTTTATTTGTAGCTTTAAGAAGAAATTACACCCTTAAAGGCCCTTTCTTAGTATCTAATCAAATTAGAGTATGTCTCTTAGCAGGTATCCTTGTAAGAAAATTAGGGTAGTATTAAGTCATTATGACCCCTTTCCTTTTCAAGCTATTAATGTTGGAAATAAACAATTAAAGGCCCATTCATATTAGGTGAATTTCACTATATTAGGATTTAAGTCCTTGTGACCCCTTTTCTATCTCCAAACAAAAGAAACTAAGGAGTGGAAATAATTCATTGAAGGTCCCATTCTTATAAACTACTCAAGTTAGAAAATTAAGTCCATGTGACCCATGTTTATAAGTAAAAATCTTAAGGTTTAAGAATTAAGTCATTGACGATCCCTTTTCATCAATATCAGCTATTTAAGTTAGAATCAAGTCTTTAAAGACCCTTTCCTAATAGCTAAGCATATAAGAGTTAATCCCCAAGAGGTATCTTTTTTGGTTAAAATTCATTTAGTTTGGTTAGGAGTAAGTATCAAAATTGACATCTTCCCAACTATTATCTCTAGATAAGAGTAAGTATCTTCAATGGCATCCTTTCTTGCAAAAAACATTAGGGTCAACTTATAGGTCCTTCTCTTTAAAATTGGTTACTATCTAGACTACCCATTAGCTTATATCACCTATAAAGATATAAGTCCTTGTGCTTTCTTCCTAGGTTAGCCATTCAAAATTAATGGAAATCAAACTTAGTTGTAGTCAGGGTAAGAATAAGTCTCTCAAAAGCATCTTCTCTGACTATCATGATTATGTTAGGACTAGATTCCTAAGTGAGTCTTATCTTAATAACATCTCTACTATTAGAGGTTAATAAATCTAGATTTCTTTAAGATTGAATCACTCTAAATCAAAATAACCTAACTGTTATAATCAACTTCAAAATAAAATTTTGAATCAAAATCAAAGCTAATTATGGTTTTTTATTTTAGATTCATTAGGGACACCATACAGATCTTACGGGATACTTATTGAAGTGTACGGGTAAGATATTGAGGTATGATGTACCATCTCAAGAGAAGGAAACATCACCATACAATGGACTTAATCATTTAATAAGGAATTTTAAGGCATATGGGTCTTCATATATACCAAAGATCTTTCCCCTACTCTACATGGAAAAGTAAATTAGGGTTTATTTTATGCTGGGTTCTTTAGTTCCCTATGATAGCAAGCATCCATAGTTAATTATATCCTAGAAAATAGGGAATTACTAAGAAAACTCCTAATTAAAGTATTCAATCAATATCTCCAAAAATTTTAAGGTTAGACTATCAATGAATTAGACATTTTTTGGAAAATCAAGTGGGAAAGTTCAATTTATAAAGACTTATTTTTGGATTCTAAAGGATGATAAGTAGGAAGCACTTATGGTACTAGCAAGCCTAGTGAGCACTCTAATCTATCCTATGATTAGGCTTTATGTATTTGAGAGAGAAGGTTTATTTTAGTTTGAGTTAAAATTTTATTAGAATGTTAGGGCTTATAGTCCATCAACACAAGATTGTGTAAATGCTTAAGAGGTAAGGACTTATACTCATAACTGAAGGAAACAAGCAACCTTAGATCTTAAAAGCATGACCAAAATCTAATCGAAAAATGGGACATAATGGTTTACCTCCATAAGAGAGGATAATGCCATCTCGACTCCTCTAGACTTACAATTGACTAGAGTGGCCACTAGCTAACGCCTCCTATGCTTCAAAACCATGTAGGCCAGTCTTACGTTAATACAAGATAGTTAAGCTATTATTTAATTAGAAAGAGACTAGAGTACTAAACTCACTCACTAAGAGACTAGATCATGATTGGTATGAGATCATGACTTAGACTAAATGAAAATTTTTTCAAATTTTTATATCATTTTGACACATTGAGTGGAGACCCTCCTAATTCAAGAGTGAAGCAATATGTTATGCATGATATTTGAACATACATCATTTAGTTAAGGTGTCGCAAAATCTTTTAATTATCTTGATAATAGCCAAAGCTTTAAAGTGAGGTTATGAGTTATTTTAAAATTTTCATTATGAGTTATTAGTGTGGGTAGAAAAATTTTTTTTTTTTAAAGAGCCTACCATAACTAGGCCACACATTTAAACATCAAGCTTAAGAAACCTATGAAGAATATGCAATTTCTAATGCACAATTTAAACATAACAATCAAGCATTCACAGATTTCAAAATATAATAAAAGGCTGGTGCAAGTGGGTATCACCGTAGACACCAGAAAAGAGAAGAAATTGGGTACTCGAGCTCTACCCATTTACCACCCAGGTTATAATAAAATTTTACAATTATAATTGAATTAAATGCTATGGGGGTCTTCATTGTTTACTCTTCTTTCTTCCTTTTGATTTCATGGTGCTTCAAGGCTTCATAGGCCTCCTAGGACTTTACCTTCTAGCCACTGCTCATCCTAAACCCATAGCACTAATCCTAATTCCTATTGAAAATTACATGTTTGGAAAAATAAATCTAACTACACCATCAAAATAGATATTAGCTAAACAACCATACAACCTAAGCAGTTATGTTTCATTATTTGGACTTAGCACCCTACACATGGGTAACCAAGCCCACTATCCTAGTGTGGATTATGAAAAGGGGTATAAGCAACCCGCAAGCAAAAGTATTTATATTTATTATTATATTGGCCCCTTTTCCCCTTAGAAAAATATCAATTGGATAATAACAACCAAACATCTAGTCTATGCATAAATAATCCTAACATCTAGTCTAAAATATTACATCACCAAACAAAATACAACATCACAACATACACCGTCCTAACTTAGAGCTAGAATTCATGACTTAGTTATTATATGTGCTTAGACTTAGTGTGGTATGTTTTAGCTAGGCATTAGGATTATAATTGTCGAAGTTTGGAATTATTTAAGTTAAACATCAAGGGTGGTTTCATTTCAAGTTATTATGAGGATTGGTGAATTTTAATTTGTATTTTATTTATTTCACTTGATATTTAGCATCTAATTATTGTACAGAGAAGAAAAGGGGTTTAACCTTTTCATCGCATCTTAAGTTAACTTTTAAAGCATGTAATTATGATTTTGTTTTCCTTCAGTGAATGACTTATTAAATATTTTATTAATCCTAAACTTGGGTTAACCTTAAAGGATCCTATCCAAGCATAAAAAGCATCTTAAGATTAATGAAATTGAATTACTATCACATGAATGATGTTACATCATTCCTTTTCATCGTGAATAGCATGCATATGATTTTGCACTTAACATACCTATACATGCAATGTATTTTTGGCACACATAAATAATTATGAAAGCATATATTTATTTATAAAATAGAGCGATTACATTCTTTAGTTAAGTATACATACACATGTATTATAGATTTAAGCAATTATGTGCCATTATTAACCAGGGAAGTGTAATAATCAAAGATCTCCTTTGGGCTTAAAGCCTCGTATTCCAAGGATATCCACACTATATACTTACTATAGTAGACACATGTATGCATACATAAACATAAGTTTGAAAACCATGCAAAAGATTGTAAGTTAAGAAATTTATTTATTCATGTAAAGTAAAGCTTTATCCAAATTCTAATGCATGCATACATATGAATGAAATTAAGTAAGTATGTGTCATTATTAACCAGGAAAGTGAGGTAATCTAAGACCTTCTTGGGGCTACTTAAAGCCTTGTATTCTCAGGGATGTCAGACTATAAGCTTACTAGCATTCAAACACATGTAAACATACACATGATTCATGAAAGTAAAATGATACTTTAACATGTTTAAGCTATAAGCAAATATAAATCACATGTAGTATTCATAGCCAACATCAATTTAAATTTTTATCATTAGTTTGTAATTTTGAAAATACTTTTGAAATTTATTAGTGATACTAGCCATACCATATAATAAGATTTATTCAACACTTGCAACTTATAAATAACTAATTATATTCATTAAATTCTTTTATTTTAAAGCATGAATGCATGATATAAAATGGCATACAAATTTATAATGATTGAAAAGGAATAACTAAACATTTTTTCACATAATAAATTCAACCACATTAACTCTAAGGACAATCAAGTTGCATAAAACTATTTAATATTAACCAAAGCTTCTTATGAAATTTGATTTTATGTTTGAATTATTAAATCTTAAGGAGGAGAAATGATATTTCTTATTTTACCCCATCTCATGTGAGTGACTTAATGTGTTTAAAGGAAAAGTAATTAAATGAATTTTATGGATTGACTAAGTTTAAGTCATTAAGCAATTAATTCAGTTTTCCTTTCTTAATACTCTTAAATTTGATTAACCACTAAACCATGAGCATCCAATGATATTCCAATGAGTAATTACAATTTTCAATGCATTAAACAAGGCATAATGCAATGAGGCTCACATTTAAAGGTTAATTAAATTAAAGAAGAATCTAATTAAGTACTTATATGATGATCCCACACTCATGGGTTAATCATATGTCCTTAAGGGTCTTTATGTTATTAAACACATAAAGAGGAACCAATAAATTCAATTTAATTTCTAAAATAACTATCATTTTAATTTGATTTAATTTTATCATTAATTACCCAATTAATCCTTAATTAAACTATAAATTAATTAACCCTCTTAATAAAATGGATTAAGGAAAATAATTAAGAATGAGGTTCTAATCATCCCCCTCATCATTTCACCATTAACATTGATTAATCATCTTTAATTACTTAATTTTTACTATTTGGCCTTTTTAGTAATTTTTAAATTACCTAAAGAGGGTAATTAAGATTTGCATTTCAAATTCTCCAAATTACATGGCCAATAAATCCCAAGCAAATTATGGAAGGTAGAGGACATCCCATAGAACTAGCCAACCAAATTTATGGTTAATTAACCAAGTAATTAATCGTTAATTAAGGTAATTAAGAAAAACTTCAAACCCTAACAGTAATTAAACTTTATAGATTTTATGTTTATTAAATTCTTATTTGTTTACCCTTTTCAAAATGGTTTATTCATATTTTTAGAATTTTTATATAATTAGTTATGAAGTTTCAAATTTCTCACTAATTAACTATATTTCAATCACCTACTTAACCCCCTAACCGATCAATGCCACATGGATGCTAATGCGGCGATGCTTTCCACGTGGCACCATGGGATAGGCTATTTAAAATGTCCCCTATGGTGGCTGATTTAGCGGTGATTGATGCAATTTCTTCCCTATCATTCGATCTTGGCTTAGATTGGGGAGATTAATCTTGTAGTTCCTATTGGATTAATTTGATATTTCTAGCAGATTAAATAATGGACATCCATTCTAATCATGCAAAAATAGAAGGTCGATGATCTGTCATCCCTTAAGCGCCAAAAGATGTACATCATCTGCTTGATCTGAGCTCATGGGACATCAAGATCCACAACAAAATGTGCAGGAAGGAGATCTAAGGAGATCCTATGGTGGAAATTGCATGAAATCATATAACTCTTCACAAAACACCATAACCTAATGGATTTCTATAATTTGTCAGAGTTTACCTTACAAGAGCTAAAGACCGATAGTCCAATAATTAAGGCAGGTTTGCCTTGAAGAGACGAAGCCCTGTTGAGAAGCTCTTGAGTTGCCTCCTTCCCGATAGCTCTATGGACCAAATGCCACTGTGAAGCTCATCAAAGTTGGTCTAAGAGTGTCATTTGCTTATCGAATCGATTATGAATCATTTTTTTTACTCGTGGAGCTTGGGGAAGGTGTGGTACAAGTTAATTTTAGTTTGGTGGAGTTTAAGTGAGGTTGGACTGATAGGGTGCTAAATTTCTTTTAACTTAGGTCTCGCATAGGGAGCATGAGGGGATTGGGAGAAACTTTGGGGATGCTAGCAATCACTCAAGGAAACTCTCTATGTCATATGAATTAGATAGGGAGGAGTATACCCTCCTTCTCAAGTGATCTGATGGTTGGGATGATTTTATTTTTTGGCATTCGTCTGGCAGGGGTAGGTGGCCAAAGATGTCATTGAGGGGTCAAGGTGGAGGCTCTTGAGGAGATGGGGCAGTGGAATGGGCTTGGAAAGTGTGTATCTCCTCCACCAAATGTTTTAATGGGGAGCCATGGGTCCCTATCTCTTGACCCAAGGCTGAACCCAACTACCTTAGGTCAAGTGATTTAATGGTCCTTGTGTCCAAAATGAGCTAAGGGTGGCTGTCATGGCTTGGTGAGTGGGTGAGACCATCAAAATGGGGATTTTGTCTCATTTGGATGGGTTGGTCTAATGAGTTTTGACCCAAACCAGGTCCACCATGGGTTGGGTTCATTTGGGCTGACCCATGGTGACCCAAGGATGAGTCATGCCAAGTTCGTTTGAGTTTGGACTTAGTTTGGCTCAATTTGACCCATGGGTTCAATTGGGTTAGGTTGACCAATTGGTCAAATTAGGTCAAACCGATGGTTTGGGTATTTTCATTTGATTATTTGGAATGTTATGGTTCAATTGATTTGGTATAATTTGAAATGGATTTGATTTTGGTTCACTTGAGTTCATTTGGGTCAAATGGGTTAAGTTCACAAATTTGGTCAAAGTGGCCAAATTCACTTGGGTGAAGGTTGGTTTCAGTTTGATTGATCATTTGAAAATGATTGTAGGTTTTGGTTTAAATTAATTTTAATTTGGGAATGATTTGACTCAACTTGACCCCTTAGATCAATTTGGGCTAAATGGGTCAATTTGGTTGGTTTGATCAAATTACGTTCAATTGGAGGTTGGATCATGTTCAACAATCAATTCATGATTGATTAGAGGCATTGGTTTCAATGAATTGGATTTATGATTTGATTTGACTCATTTTGGACTTTTAGGTCAAACTAGGACAACTTGAATCAAAGGGTCCAATTAGCTTGGTTAGGACAAATTGGTGGTCAAGTCATGTTCAATGATCTATTTATGATTGATGGGAGTCATGGTTTCAATTAATTGAGGTTGGAATAAGGTTTATTCAAATTAGTCCTTTAGGTCACTTGGGTTGACCAAATAGGTCAATTGAGTTGGATTAGGTTGAATTGAGTTTGATGATTTGTTTAGGATTGACTGATGGATTTGATTCCAATTGATTTGGATTTAATTAGATTTTGTCTCATTTAGACCATTTAGGTCAAATTGGCTAACTTGGGTTGATTGGATTTGTTTAGTTCAATTTATTTGATTATGAGTTTTGGAAGGGTTTGAAATAGAGGGTTGAATGATTGGAGTGCTTTTATGAAAATAAGTTTGGGTTTGGTTCACCTGAATGTGCTTTGTTCATGGGATGGATCCATGGTGGAATGAACGTAAGTTAGGACTTAATCTAATTTGGCTTGGAGCTTGTATATGAAATAATATTCAATTTGAGATTGGATGGATAGGCTTGAGGTTGGATTTGGATGATTGGACAAGCATGGGTTTTGGTTTAGGCCATAGGATAGGTAAGACCTATTTGCTCTAATGCATAACCTAATATTAAAGTATACCTCCCTAAGTCTTTGGGCTTGGGTTTAGTGTTCCCTTAATCAATAGAAGTGTCTTATCACTAAGGAGATCCTAGTGCTTAGAAGATTCCTAAGTCTAAGATGAGAAGGATGAGCCCTCACCCCATAAGTGAGGTCTACGTTAATCTAAAGCTCAAATTTCAAAATAATATTTAAACCACTTGTGAGCATTATTGCTTGCAATCCTTATAGAATATGTTGAGTAGTTCGATCAATGCTAATATGTACTATAGTTACTCCACTACACATATTGGGGTCCATTTATTGACCTCATTTTTAGATGATGTTAACATCATCTTCAATCTTAGTTATTAGAATACTTAATCCTATATTAAGAGCTTTCTAATTAGACACTTAGGACACTACTCATGGTGACCTAATGAATCCTTCTAGGATAGGCTTTGGTGAATCCAAACCAAACTTAAATCTAAACAAATGATTGAATCAAACATATTCTATTTGAAATCTAAATCCAAGCTTAGACTATGGTAATTGGGATGGTTAACCTAACTATTGTACTTAAGATCAAAATTAACTAAACCTAAAGAAATTAAAATAAAACCAAAATAAAGTAAAATTAAATAAAAAACATAAAGGCAATACATGAACATAAACAAACCTAAAAAAATAAATATGAATGAAGGTCAAGATGATCAATTAAGTCACTTTATCTAGGGTTGACCTATTTGGGCCCCTCCGAGTCGAAGGTCAGTTCCCCAAAATTTGACTAAATTAAATCAATCTAAGGACTCAAAGTCATCAAATGAATATGTTCAAACATTAATCTAAAAAAAATCTAAGATCACTAAGGCTTTAAATGGGCTAATTAGATCATTTGATCCACCCAAATGAATCCTCTTAAAATCTATATGGAAAGAAAATTGGAATTACATTAAACAAACCATCCAAAATCATTTGAAAGTCATAAATTAACATATTTTAATTAATTATTGAGATTGACTAATTTGAGCATTTTTCCCAAAGAAATCACAATTTGGATTAAGGTGTGTTAAACTTCAAAATTAATCTTAAAATAATCAAATCAATTAAATTAAATCACTCAAAATATAATTTAAATCCACTTACACTTTAATTATACCAAATGAACCAATTGAAATTAATTAGACCTAACTTAATCTAAGATGGGTTCATTTGTGAAGAAATAAAATTTAATTTCAAATTAAATAGAATTAATTAATTAAGAATATCATAAATCATTAAACAAACATAATTGAAACTCAAATCTAAATCTAATCCAACAAATGAAATAAATTAAATTAAGTTAAATGAAAAGATATTCAAAAAAATGTTTGACCTTATCACCATCTTTAGCCCCATCATTAGAGTTCAATTACCTATGGTCGGCAACCTACATGGAAATCCAATGAAGTAGCTCTAGGCTAAACTTAAAAAAGGAGAAGAAGAATAAGTTCTCTCTCTCTCTCTCTCTCTCTCTCTCTCTCTCTCTCTCTCTCTCTCTTTCTCTCTCTGGACTCCATCACCTTCTTCTAGTAAAATTGAACCCAAACATACCTTCCCCTCCTCCCAAGCTCCCACGCACCAAATTCCTATGAGCCACGGTGGACATCCATCTCCACATTGATCCAAAAAGAGGTAAGGCTGATTCTTCCTTCAAAAGTTTTGTATCACCTCCTTGATTAGTTATGAAATACAAACCACCATTGAGACTTGATTCTAGTATGGTATGACTGCAGCCAACCCCTTTTTCATGGCATTTGTCATTTATGAAGTGAAGTAAACCCTAGGATCGATCAAATTGTATAGATCTTTAAAACCACTTCTTGATCATTTTGCAATCATAATCATGTGATTTCATTGCATAGATTATTGGTGATTAGCTGTGAAAATTGGACGGTGCTTAATTGCCTCTACAAATGGAGAATATGAAATCACAACCATCCGTTCATTCTATAAGGAATGAACGTTCATGATTTAGCTGGATTGCTTGATTAATCATCTTTAAGAAACCATGGGACTATCTAAGGTCATCTGATCTTTAACTAGATGGCCCAGATCAAACCACATCCCCACCGCCAAATAAAGTAGGATGCATGTAGATCTTGTGTGGCTGAATCTTGCATCACAAGTGTAAAGTGTAACATACTAATGGATTATTTAAAAAAAAAAAGGATTTTTTGAGTTTACAAAATACTAAAAATAAGGTAGAACTTTAAAAAGTTATAAATAAAATAAAATACTAAACAAAAAATGTAAATAAGGACTCTATGGTTTCATCTCGATGAGAGTAATTCATAAAGCTAAATTCCATAATTTTATTATATATTTTGCTAATTTAATTTAATTAAAAAATAATCAAACTTAAATTAAACCCAAAATATAAATCTAGTTAAAATTAAACTTGAATTAAAATTAATAAAATAATTAGAGTAAAAGTTGGGAATTTATTTAGTATCAAATTAATGAATTAAAATTAATAAATTAAAATTATAATAGCTCAAAATAATTAAGAAAAAAAAGCATAGAATCAATTCCAAACATTATAATATACATTAATCTTAATTTTAAAAATATTAAATCTTTGAACCTAATAAACCTTAAAATAATATAATTAAGTAATTAAATGGATTAATTAAATATAATATTTAATCTAAACTTTGAAAATCATCATAATAATTTAAATAAATTCAAAAAAATTCTAAATAAATCATGATGGATTTATCTTCAATAAATCAAGGAAAGAAAAATTATTTTAATCATCTGAAGTTAAGGAATTTAATTAATTATGCATTTAAGGCTTAGACAATAATTAAGAATATAGGAAATTAACTAAATCTTGAATTATTAAATTAATAAGATTATAATAAACCAATTATTTAATTAAAAATAAATATTAATCAACCTCTATTTCATATTCAAATATAGCATTTTAATATTGAGATTACTTAAATTTTTTTAATTTTAATGAATAATGTAATTCCAAATACAAATAAAAATTATTAATCAGATTAACTAAATCTAAATAACCTAGAAGTTTGAAATGGCCTAAGTTCGGATTGGTGCCCAAAGTATCTCATTTTCCAAGGTTATGATTACTAAACAAACTTTACTTTTAAAGATTCAATAAAATAATAAATTTTAATGTATAATAGTCAATTAAAACCAAATTAAATTTATAAATTAAAATTCCAAGGTTAATGAATTATCTTAAAATTATGAAATTGAATTATAATGGATTGCATAAATGCTAAGTCATGAAATAAAACCATAAAATTAAGTATGAAATAAAAATTAACTTACATTGACCAAATTAACTCATTTAAGTCAAATGAAGCTAAACATTAATGAAACAAATAAATGAAATCAACTCTAACAAATTAAATAACATATGCAATTAAATAAAAATTCAATAATTAAAAGAAACCCAAGCTATGAAACTATACACATCTTATAAAACTTAAAAGGTAAATGGCAAAAAATAAATATATGTAATCACTTGAAACCAAGAAGAACTTAAAAGTAAATATCAAATTAAATTTAATCTTGATATATGACTAAACCCTTAATTAAGATTTAAGGAAACACCTTAAATCTTAATTATAGATTATATATCAAAGTCCATAAATTAAATTAAGAAACTTTAATCAAATCTTAAGAATCATAAGAATAAATATAAGTTTAAATTTTGAAACTATATACATCTTAAATAATATAAAAATTAAATAACATAAAATATAAATGAATCAAATCATTTGATATCAAATTAAATTAAAATGATAATTAAATAAAATTATGACAAGATAGACTTTTATTAAGACTTAAAGAAACATTTTAAATTTTAATTAAAGGTAATAGACTAAACTAAAGAAACATTAATCAAGATAAAAGAAAGGTAATAAGAATGAAGTCTCCAAATCTTAAAAACATTACATTACATAAACTATAACCTTAAAAGAAAATTAAAACAATATTCAAATCAAACACAACCTAAAATAAATCATTCAAATGAATTCAAAAGTGGTTGATTTAGATACTTAGGATCTTAGTTTGACCCTTAAAATGGATGAAGATCTCATTAAATTTGGATATAGAATGATTGAATAGAGTGGGTTCTACTCAAAGTGAAATTTATTTTATTCTTCATTCTTTAAAACTTAAATTTCAACCTTAACACAAAAATAAACCTACAATGAAAATAAATTGATGAAATCATCAAATAATTTTAAATTTCAATTTTATAATGTTAAATTAAAAAAATTCTAAAAATAAAATAAAGTAAACCAAATGATTCTAAAACATTTAATAACTAGTTATCATATTATATATAATTTGGACACTAAGTCAAAGGCTTATTAAGGAGGTGATACCTTGAACCTTTGTTTAACAATGGCACATACCTATGAAATAAGATTATAAAAAGTAAAAGATTAAATTTTAAACTAAACCAAAACTTTAAATTGAGCTTAAACAAAAGCCTAGTACAATCATACCACACAAGCCCCTTTGATACACTAGAATTCTTGGTCCACCGACCCTAGATTTTGATTAGATCGATGATGATGTGTGGTGTGGGATAATATGATGTTTTTTATTTTGTGGTGTATTATTTTAGATGAATAGGATTATTGGTCCATTAGTATGGATGTTTAGGCATTCTTTTAGGCTAATGCTATTTTTAGGAGGTTATACTTAAAGGCTACTATAATAAATATAAAATAAATATTGTTTGCTTGGTGTTGCTTAAATGCTTAAGCACCTAATAAGATAGATACTTGGCACAACCAATAAGCTGTATATTTTAAATATAAATTTGGTATGTGTGTATTTATTAACACTTGTTTGGAGGGATTATAAATTTATTTTTAATATTTTAAAATGTAACAAGCCTAGAATTAAGTTAGGATCCATGGGATATAAGAATAGTAGAGTCTACTTTACCAGGTGGTCTCAAGTATGTGAAGGACTTAAAAAAGGTGATGATCCTAGAGGAAGACCCCTATAGATCAAAACTTTAGAAGGTCGCTATATGAGGGTAGAGCTCAACCCATTTTCGCTTTCTTGTATAATAGTGGGCACATTGGCCTATTTTATTAATTTAAATTGGCTTGATTTATTTTGGGGCAATATAAATGTATCCTTTTCCTAGGTTTCTTTTTTGTTATGCTTTGTGATGAAATTCCTGTAACGTTAGGCTCCTAGAAAAACTAAATAACTCAAATATAAAATAAAAATTCATAACCTCACTTTAATTGAAAGCCCTAGGAATAACATAAAAATATCTAGAAATAATTAGATTTTGTGAATTGTGAGAGCATATTATGCATTCTCCTTGAATTAGGTGCTTCACTCATTGCACATAAGGGGGCATCTAACCTTTGAGAATGACTACCCTTCTTAGGGAAAATGTGATTTCTTATTTTGATTTAGCCCAAGACCATTTCTAATTGCATATCATTGTAGGCACAAACTGCATACCCAAAGTATCTAAAATGAATTGTGAGTCAAATATATAAAAGTAAAATTTATTACATTAGTGCATAACATGCCAAACATTATCTTAGGATAGGGAGTAAGTTAAGTTCTTAGCTTCCTTTCTAAATTCTTTTAACCATTTTTCATACATAAGATTGGACTCATAGTTTTAAAATTGCTTAGGTGGTGTTAGCTGGTAACCTTTCCACTTAGGTTATAAGTCCAAAAGAGTCAATGATAGGTTCATTTTCCTATGGTAGGAAAAGAGCTAATAATTCTCAATAAATTTATATTAGGTTGAGCCTTTAACTTATGTTAGAAGCATTTATAGACATATGGTTTGAAGCATCCTATTGGAATAAGTCTTCAACCACTAGGCATTTTTGTAGTCATATACTGTTAGAATATAAGTTCCTAAATTCTATTAAAATGTCTATTCATAATTTAATTAAATTTATTCTAAAAAAAATAAAGCCTAATATAGGATAGTTGAAATGCTTACTGATTATCTCATTATCTATAAGCATTTCCTACTCAATCTCAATTGGCCTTTGAAAAGAAGTCTTTCCCTTTGAAGCGTTCCTTATTAAAATTCTAAATTCAACATCCATTTAAGACAAGCTTTAAAATCCAAAAAAATAGAAGTCTATTTATTTATTGAGAGTGTTCATAGAAATAATTTCCTATCTTCCTAGGATGTAATTAACTATAGGGGCTTGCGCTTATAAGGAACTCCAAACTTGGCATAAAATAAACCTTGTCCTACTTTTCCTATTCAAGAAAAATATATGGAATATTAAAAGACCCATTAGGCTTAGAGTCCTTTTAAGTACTTGAAATCCATTATAGGATAACATATTTATCTTTCAATATATATTTATTCCTTAATGATGTATTTAATTACCTAAATAAGAAATTCCTAAAATCTTTGTTGTGTCATAAATTTTATCCCACAGGTACTCTTAATGAAAAAAAATAGATGAATTTTATTAATTTTAGTTGATTTAATAAATTTTATATTTTAATTGAATCTTAATTTTAAGATTAAGATTGAATAACATTATAATCCTTATTAATCATTTCTTGGAATTAAAAAAAAATAACTTAAGAATTTCATCATGATATTCATTATGCCTCTCATTTAATATCATTCTTTAAAAATATCTTTTAATTTTATTATGTTAAAGTATCTTATATTCATTTTTGAAAATCATTTATGTATATATATTATAGCTTTAGAAAATAGATAATTCCAAACATACCTACATATATACACATGTATATATATTTATATTGAAATGATTTAAGTATTTAGATATGACATATATCTATTCTTGCATTTGTATCTAAAAAACCAAAATATACATGTATACTTCTTCACATTTCCATAGGTACTTGTCATTCTTATACCAAAGATGAGAGGTAAAAACTTACTTCAAACTAGTAGCCCTATGATCTTGGGTTTCCAAACAAAATATACCATAATATTTCATTGAACATACACATGATTAAAATCTTTATCTTTCTAAATTAACATAGATATTTAATAGTTATAATATCTTGAAAGTGAGGATGCAATGCAAATCCACATTTGAGTCCATACTTTGAAAATAAGCATAGTTACCCTTTTACAAAATTATTTAAGATATAATAACTCTATATGAATTAAATGTGTGCATTCAAGCTAATGAGAAGCTAATTAAATATCATAAAGGAAGTCCTTCAACTCCTTTACTCTAGGATTGAACATATGGCCACACGATCACTTAAGAATAATTAAATTAATTAAAGGATTTTAATTGCCTATGGTAATTAACATGATCAAGGGAGAGCACATTGAACCTATTATTCTCCCATGACCCTCTCTATTCATTAAATGATTGAAAGGCCTGAAACCTGAGCTTTATGATTTATTAAGCTTTAATAATTATTAAATCCAATTAATCTTGAATAGAATAAAATATTTAACAAAGCATGTAATAGAAGCCTATGAATTATAAGAAAATTAAAAGTACATGAATGTAAATAAATACACCTTAAAAATTCTAAGGCATTTTCCCTATATCTTATTATTAATTAAATAAATGAGAAAAATCCCAATTAAGCAATTACACTCAAAATTCAAAAAATCATTGAGACTTTGATTTCATTGCAAAGCTCTCATTATATAAGCATAAGAAGGGTTAATAATAATTTAGAGATTAACATAGTTATGAATTTTTATGTCCTAGGTCATTTAATGAATTATTAATTACTAATTAATCCTATTTGGGTGATTTTGAGTTTCAATAATAACCGAGACTTGATAATTTTTTCTTAAGTGTCTTCATGTTAGCAAAGTATATATATACATTAAAGTACAAACTGGACAATTTTAGAATTTTAATTAATTATTGAGTGAATTTGATCATTATGCAATCTAAAATTCTAACTTTGTTTAATAGCTCAAATTCCATGAGAATTTTATGGAAGTGTACACTAATATGATGAACTTATTATAAACATTTTAAGCTAATTAAGCATACAATTTAAGAGTAATTAAAAAATCATTTTTATAATTTTAAATTATTTCTAAAGTATCTAGAAAATTTTAAGATTTTCAATTATTAGATTCCTTTTAAAAGTGAATGCATGGGGTCATTCATATTTCTTTGACTAAATGGTTAATGTCTTATGAACTTTTTTAAAGTTCTAGGTTAATTAAATTAAGTAATTCAATTTAGCCTTTTATTAAACTCTAAATTAAATGATACTAAGATCTAATCAAATCTAAGAGGTGTGGTTAAATTCTTTTACTGCTATAACACCCAGGGGGTAAATTGGGTTTTAAAAATAAATTTTATAAAACTTACTTAATAATAATGCTTTAGTGAAATGAAATGATAGAGAGGCAATACGAGAAAAGTAAAGTGCAGGAAAGTAAAGAAAGAAAATAAGGAGATTTTACATGGTTGGTCAAACCCCAAAATCGAATCTATGCCTAGCCACCTAGCTAGAATTCATTAAAATAAAGTTGAGATTACAACAAATCCAAGTAATCTCTTTCACAAAGTACAACCCAACACATATTTTAATAGGTAAGTACAACCCAACATCTTTTTTTAACGTAAGTACAACCCAACAATAAATCACAAGGAAAAAAGAAAGATAAAAATCCAACTCTCAATTTTAAAATATTTTTACACTCACAACCCAATCTATACTAATATTAAGGCAAGAAAATATTAATAGAAAGAGAGCTGACTTTAACTTTAAATTGAAATTGAAATAAAATCTTTAATCAAGTATTTAATGCAAGTAAGCAGTACAAGTTGCTATGAATGAACTTTAAAAGATCTTGAATTGGGTTTTAAAAATAAATTTTAGAAAACTTACATACTTAATAATAATGCTTTAGTGAAATGAAATGATGAAAAGGCAATATGAGAAAAGTAAAGTGTAGAAAAGTAAAGAAAGAAAACATAGAGATTTTTACATGGTTCGGTCAGACCCTAAAACTGATCTATGTCCATGCTTAGCTACCTAGGCTAGGAATTCATTAAAATAAAGTTGAGATTACAATAAATCTCAAGTAATCTCCTTCACAATCAAGTACAACCCAACATGTGCTTTTTTAACTTGTAAGTACAACCCAACAAGAAATCAAGATAAGGAAAAAAGAAAGATATAAATCCAACTCTCAATTTTAAAATATTTTTACACTCACAACCCAATCTATACTAATATTAAGGCAATCAAATATTATTAATAAGAGAGCTCACTTTAACTTTAAATTGAAATTGAAATAAAATCTTCAATCAAGTATTTAATGCAAGTAAACAAGTTGCTATGAATGAACTTTAAAAGATCTTGAATTGGGTTTTAAAAATAAATTTTAGAAAACTTACATAATTAATAATAATGCTTTAGTGAAATGAAACAGTAGAAAGGCAATACAAGAAAAGTAAAGTCTTGGAAAGTAAAGAAAGAAAATATGAGATTTTATGTGGTCTCAAACCCCAAAACCGATCTATGTCCATGCCTAGCCACCTAGGCTAGGAATTCATTAAAATAAAATTGAGATTACAACAAATCTCAATTCACAGTCAAGTACAACCCAACACACATACTCTCTTTAATAGTACAACCCAACATGTACTTTTTTAAATGTGTAAGTATAACCCAACAAGAAATCAAAACAAGGAAAAAGGAAATATATAAATCCAACTCTCAATTTTAAAATATTTTTACACTCACAATCCAATCTATACTAATATTAAGGCAAGCAAATATTAATAAAAGAGAGTTGACTTTAACTTTAAATTGAAATTGAAATAAAATCTTCAATCAAGTATTTAATGCAAGTCAGCTGTACAAGTTGCTATGAATGAACTTTAAAAGATTTTGAAATGATTTGATTTTATTCAAATGCAAACTTAAATTGGAATATGAACTAACTTGAAATAAAATATTAAATCACACAATTTTGGTTTGAAAATGTTTTCACAAAAAATGAGTTTAGTCCAAATGATAAATGAATTTGCAATTAAGAAATCTTTGATAATCACTTGAATAATAAATGGAATCATACCACAAGATTATATATATACAAACCAATTAAGGATAAGTAATCAATAAGCAAAAAATAATTTATGCAAGTAGAAAGTAAATGAGATGAGATGTTAAACACAATCAAATTTGACCAACTTATATAAAACTTTAGGCAAAAGTGATAAACAATAGATATTCAAATGATTAAGCACTAGGAAATTAAAAATATTTGTAAGAGCTTTTAACCAAACAAGAAATAAAAGGATTATCAAATGATTAAGCTCCAAATAAATTGATCTCCTTATGTTAGCTTTCGACCAAACAAGAACCCAAAGGATTATCAAGTACCTAAGCACAAAATAAAGTAATCTTTTTATGTTTCTTCTCAAAAAAAAAAAAAAAATTAAAGGTTATGAAGTGAATAAACACAAGATAATTTAAATAACTTTATAAACTTTAAAAGAAATAATTGAAATATAAGAACTTAGCACCTTATAAATTTAAGAGCAAGGCTATGATGCTTTCGGTCAAGGGAGGAAACACATCAAACTTTCACTTTTCCCAATCAATCTTTAGATCAGCTAAGGTGGTGAAAGGTGAGCAAGAAGACAAGAGAGAATAATAGCTTTTTGGAACCTTTTCCAAGTTGAAATAAGGCTCTTAAATAGAAAAAGAGGGAGTATAGGTTTGGCCAAGGCATGATGGAATGAGAGAAAAATTAAATTGGCAACAATTTGAAATTCAAATATAATGAATAAGGATCGATCAATGGATTTGCAAGAGGATCCTCTAAAATCCTGATTCAAGCCAATGTGGAAAGTTTTCTATGTGAATCATGGCTAAATAGAGAAACCTATGGGAAATTTTAGCCAAGAATTTTGATATGAAGGAGGGATTTTGAATAAAATAAATCTATGGAAATTTCCTTAAGGAATTAGAAGAGAGTTTTATAATTAGGAAATTCTCAAATTAATCCATGAATCAATTAAGATCAAAGCTAATTATATTATATCTATTAAATGTTTAAATAATATACAAATTTATTTAAATTTAAAACAAAGTGACTAGCCCTAAATACTTTCCTAAAATGGGTTAATTTAAAAGGAATTATTTTGGAAAAGAAGATTTGAATTTAAAGTTAAAATAACTTGCAATAAATTAATCAAGCTCTAAATAATCATAATAAATCATGCTTGGGACATTTAAAATATTCCATAAAAAAAGCTTGATTTGATTTAGGAAGTATATGTCATGAATAAAGAAGTTTGAATTCAAAAAATAATTCAAAATAATTCAACATCCAAAATTTAAATAATTGAATTTTTAAAATATGAAAAATGAGGGAATATTATATGAAAATTTTTTGAATGAAATTCAAACATTTTATTACACAAAATCCATTAAAACATTCGACTAAACAATGTTAAGATGAAAATAATAATATGAGGGAGAAGAAAGAATAATGGAGGGAGAATAAGAGAAAAAAAAAGGATAATTTTAGGATAATTCAATTTTCATGTAATAAAATGTGAATAAAATTATGAATAGCATGGAAATAATTTAATAAAGTTTAAACATAATTTATCTTGCTTGAATACACATTTAATGGAACTTATTTTATGCATTTAGTTTATACTATCCAAAATGGATAACTTAATGAATAATTATAATATTAAGATATAGAAAAATATAAATAATTTTAGAATGAACAATTTAAAAATGAATGAATCATTTATCTTATCTTAGTGAGGTTTTCATTTTCATTAATATAGTAATTTCTAGAAAAATTTCTACCCAATTCATATCCAATAGCTTTAGCATTCTAAATTGACTGAAGAACTTGGAATCGAAGAATTTTTCTATACACTTGAATTTAACTTGATTAGTAGTATTTGAACATGTGTTTGCTATGATCAAAATCTATCTTATAGGTGGGGCTCATGATGTCAACAAATTTCCAAAAGTCTCTAATGTTATTAAGATGTTTTAAATCATTTTAGTGTATTTTTATGATTTCATGAATTTTATATTAATTATTTTATTTAAATATCTCTAATATATCTAAAAAATTACAACTCTCAATCTAGTGCTTTGACTGACTTGAAATCTTTATGGTAAATCAATATTTGCACAAAGTTTCTACCTCAAAATTTTAATTCAATTGAGTTTGTATTTTGGGAGTAAGTTAAAAATTACCTTTATTGATAATATCTAAATTAAAGCCAAAATATTTCATAAAATTTAAAGCTTTTAATTTTTTCAAATTTTTCTCTAAATATGAATATAGAAAATGATTATTTATATTTTTTTAATTGTTGAATTTCTATGAACTTTTGAATTTTGACTTAATTAATTCAATTCATTGAATTTTAATGCCCTATGAAGCGTAATTAAGTAATTTTGTGATTTAATCAAATTTAGTCTTTAATTAATTTTGTTGTATCTCTAATGTTATTGAAAATGTTTTGAGACACTCTAATGTATTTTTGTAATTTTTATAATTTTATACTAATTATTTAATTTAATTAACCTTAAGATGTCTAAAAATGATTCCTATTGGACTAGGGCTTTGATTGTCTTGAAATGTATATATATAAAGTAGATATTTACAACAAGTATATATCCCAAAAAATTTTAGTTCAATTGGGTTTATATTTGTGAGTAATTAAAGAATTATCATTTCTAATAGTTTCTAAATTAATGCCAAAATATCTAATAATATTTTGATATTTAAATTTTGTTTGATTCCTCAATAGATTGTGAATTGAGAGAGGAGTTATTTGTATATTTTAGCTATTTAATTTTTTGTAAATTTATAGATTTAGCATAATTAAGTTAATTAATTGAGTTTTAATTAATCTCTAAGTTAATGTAGTTGAGAACTTTAATTTAGAGAGCTTAAATATTTTTCTATATTTCTGATATTATTATGACTTGAAATATTTTGATGAGTTCATATAATTAATTTACTCAAAATTAGACAATAAATTTTAAAAATTTATAAACCTTAATCTAAAAGCCCATTTAACTTGAACATTTTATGGAAGGTAGGGATTATCACTAGTTTCAACTTAAAATTTCTACTTAATTCGAATTAGAATTTGAGATGAATTAAAGAATTATCTTTCTGAAAATATATAAACTAGTCTAAAAAAATTTGTTCATTAGATTATTCTACGATTTTAAATCCAAAATCCTATTTACTTAAACCAATCAAAGTTGATTGGGTTTCATTTATATCTATCAATGTATGATTTGACCATGGAGCTAACATGGAGGAAGGAAGATTTGACTTAGACCATTTAGTGAAAAGGTCTAGCAATCTAGATTATTTCTAGTTTAAAACTATTTTTGGAGGATCTAATCATGTTCATCCATCCAAATCAATTAGGATGGATGCCCCATAGCTTTTCTTTTTCAAAGCCATTGAGAAATAAGGGGAGGGGTTGACAAATTTTTCCCCTAATGGTGGTTTTCTAGTAATCTTCCAAAAAATTCCATTTTCACACCAAAATCACTAAAAAGTTAAAGGTCAAGTGGGATCTAAGGTTACTTCTTAGTTTTGTGAGAACTTTATTCATAAAACACCAATACCTAGAGTTTGACTATTAGATTTAAAATTTATCTCACTCAAGACAATGTTAATTGATTTTTTTATTTAAAATTGTTCTTTAGGTTAAGACGAACCTTTGGATTTGTTTGCTCGCTTGTCTCCTTCTGAATTGCTCCAACAATAAAGTGTCACCACCCTTGACTAAAGTTAAATTAATTTTGGTGTTTTTGTGTGTGAAAAAATAATGGGAAAGTTTGGTTTAACTTCTTTGGTGATAGTGAAGGTGTAGGATGCTAAAGAAAGAGCTTACAAGGACTCTCGTCTTCTCCCTTTAATGGTGGCTAAAAAGCACCATTAATAATGATTTGGGAGGTGGAAAACTAGTTGGGATTGGCTTGGGATTCATTGAGTAAGTTGGTTGAGTTATTAAGATCACCCCAAAGTCAAGTAAGTGGAGTGATAGAAGGAGATGTGAAGGGATTTTGGTTTATTGGAAGTTTATATCTTTTTCCTTATTTTCCATTCTCTTTCCATGACTTTCTTTCATTTCTTTTAATGCTAAAATAATAGCTCATGTGCAAAGAAATGGCTAGAATTTATCCTTTCAAAGTCTAATTTTGTGTTTGAACAAAGGTCATTGTCTTGGGTTAACTCAATTTCCAAATTTAAGCTGAGTTCGGTCAAGTGGTTGGTTTGAGCAATTTAAATTTAGATTATATTTTAATTATGTCTAAGAGATTATAGACCCCATATAGTAACACATTTTTAGTTCTTCCTTAAAGCAATCAAGGGGAAAACATGGAGAATTCCCCCAATCAGTAACTACTTAATAACAACAATTTCAAAGAGATAAATTTTCATTTAAAATAACCAAACATAAATCATTTTAATGAGACCTTCAATGAAGATGAAATTCCACTAGCCAACACATCAATAGCACATATAATTCTCGTTTATAGTGAACAACAAAGTATGAATAACCCATTGAATTCTACCATCAATTACACCAATGAGTACAATGCATCCTTGGTTAAGATAAGTTCTACAATTAGCATCAGTAAATAAACTACATCTAATCCAATGCACTAAAATGTATTTGAGAACAAAAAAAAATCCGCAATAGCTGATAACTTTAGCCTTGACCAGTGAGAAGGAAGAAGAATTGAACTCACAAAAGGAGAAATTAGAGGATGAACATTATGATAATATACTTAATATAGCCATGGAGGATTGGAAAATCCACATGAACAAAAGGTAAAACTAGAAAAGCATTGAAGAACTAAAAGCTTTCTAGCAAGTTAAAATCAAATGATAGAAGAATAGTCATTTAGAGAAGGGTCATCTAAAAGAACCTCTAGAGGCAAACCTCCTCCCTCATGTTAAATCTCTTGATATGGAATATTAGGGGTATTGACAAGGCTAATGCCACTAATAGACTACAAAATCTTGTAAGACACAACCTTGAACACTTTCCTATTTTAGAACCAATAGTTAGCACTCACAACTTTCCCAAAATCAAAAGAAAAATTCTCTACCTCAACATTCATTCAAATGTAAGTAACAAGGTCTGGTTAGTCTAGAAATCAAGATTTCATATCCAAGTTCTCTTTGATACCAACCAATATCAAAGATGAGGGAATATTATATGAGAATTTTTTGAATGAAATTCAAACATTTTAGTACACAAATTCCACTAAAAAATTCGAACTAAACAATGTTAAGTTGAAAATAATAATATTAGGGAGAAGAAAGAATAATGGGAGGGAGAATAAGAGAAAAAAAAAGATAATTTTAGGATAATTCAATTTTCATATAATAAAAATGTGAATTAAAATTATGAATAGTATGGAAATAATTTAATAAAGTTTAAACATAATTTATTATGCTTGAATGCACATTTAATGGAACTTATTTCATGCATTTAGTTTATACTATCCAAAATGGATAACTTAATGAATAATTATAATATTAAGATATAGAGAAATATAAATAATTTAAGAATGAACAATTTAAAAATGAATGAATCATATATTCTTATCTTAGTGAGGTTTTCATTTTCATTAATATAGTAATTTCTAGAAAAATTTCTACCCAATTCATATCCAATAGCTTTAGCATTCTAAATTGACTGAGGAACTTGGAATCGAAGAATTTTTCTGTACACTTGAATTTAACTTGATTAGTAGTATTTGAACATGTGTTTGTTATGATCAAAATCAATCTTATAGGTGCGGCTCATGAAGTCAACAAATTTCCAAAAGTCTCTAATGTTGTTAAGATGTTTTAAATCATTTTAGTGTATTTTTATGATTTCATCAATTTTATATTAATTATTTTATTTTAAAATCTCTAATATATCTAAAAAATTACAACTCTCAATCTAGTGATTTGACTGACTTGAAATCTTTATGGTAAATCAATATTTACACAAAGTTTCCACCTCAAAATTTTAATTCAATTGAGTTTGTATTTTTGGAGTAAGTTAAAAATTATCTTTATTGACAATATCTAAATTAAAGCCAAAATATTTCATAAAATTTAAAGTTTTTAATTTTTTTAAAGTTATTCTCTGAAATATGAATATAGAAAATGATTATTTATTTTTTTTGGCTTAATTGTTGAATTTCTATGAACTTTTAAATTTTTGACTTAATTAATTCAATTCATTGAATTTTAATGCCCTATGAAGCCGTAATTAAGTAATTTTGTGATTTAATCAAATTTAGTGTCTTTAATTAATTTTGTTAGGGTCTATAATGTTATTGAAAATGTTTTCAGACACTCTAATGTATTTTTGAAATTTTTATAATTTTATACTAATTATTTAATTTAATTAACCTTAAGATGTCTAAAAAATGATTCCTACTGGACTAGGGCTTTGATTGTCTTAAAATGTATTTATATATATAAAGTAGATATTTACAACAAGTATATATCCTAAAAATTTTAGTTCAATTGGGTTTATATTTTATGAGTAATTAAAGAATTATCATTTCTAATAGTTTCTAAATTAATGCTAAAATATCTAATAATATTTTGACATTTAAATTTTGTTTGATTCCTCAATAGATTATGAATTGAGAGAGGAGTTATTTATATTTCTTTTAGCTATATAAGTTTTTGTAAATTTATAGATTTAGCATAATTAAGTTAATTAATTGAGTTTTAATTAATCTCTAAGTTAATGTAGAGAACTTCGTAATTTAGAGAGCTTAAATATTTTTCTATATATATTGATTATTATGACTTGAAATATTTTGATGAGTTCATATAATTAATTATTTACTCAAAATTAGACAATAAATTATAAAAATTTATAAACCTTAATCTAAAAGCCCATTTGACTTGAATATTTATGGCAGGTAGGGATTATCACTAGTTTCAATCCTTAAAATTTCTACTTTAATTGAATTAGAATTTTGAGATGAATTAAAGAATTATCTTTTTTGGTAATATATAAACTAGTCTTAAAATACCCAACAAAATTTGAAAATTTTAAGTTCATTAGATTATTCTACGATTTTAAATCCAAAAATCCCTCTATTTCTTGCTTAAACCAGTCAAAGTTGATTGGGTTTCATTTATATCTATCTATGTATGATTTGACCATGTGGAGCTAACATGGACTGGGAAGGAAATAGATTTGACTTAGACCATTCAGTGAAAGGTCTAGCAATCTAGATTATATCTAGTTTAAATCTATTTTTGGAGGATCTAATCATGTTCATCCATCTGAATCAATTAAGATGGATGCCTCATAGCTTTGCTTCTTCGAATCCATTGAGAAATAAAGGGAGGGGTTCACAAATTTTTCCCCTAATGGTGGTTTTCTAGTAATCTTCCAAAAAATTCCATTTTTGCACCAAAATCACTAAAAAGTGAAAGGTCAAGTGGGATCTAAGGTTTTTTCTTAGTTTTGTGAGAACTTTATTCATAAAACACCAATACCTAGAGTTTTACTATTAGATTTAAAATTTATCTCACTCAAGCCAATGTTAATTGATTTTTTGATTTAAAATTGTTCTCTAGGTTAAAACGAACCTTTGGATTTTTTTGCTCGCTTGCCTCCTTCTGAATTGCTCCAACAATAAAGTGTCACCACCCTTGACTAAAGTTTAATTAATTTTGGTGTTTTTGTGTGTGAAAAAATAAGGGGAAGGTTTGGTTTAACTTCTTTGGTGATAGTGAAGGTGTAGGATGCTAAAGAAAGAGCTTACAAAGACTTTCGTCTTCTCCCTTTAATGGTGGCTTAAAAGCACCATTAATAATGATTTGGGTGGTGGAAAACTAGTTGGGATTGGCTTGGGATTCATTGAGTAAGTTGGTTGAGTTATTGAGATCACCCCAAAGTCAAGTAAGTGGAGTGATAGAAGGAGATGTGAAGGGATTTTGGTTTATTGGAAGTTTATATCTTTTTCCTTATTTTCCATTCTCTTTCCATGACTTTCTTTCATTTTTTTTAATGCTAAAACAATAGCTCATGTGAAAAGAAATGGCTAGAATTTATCCTTTCAAAGTCTAATTTGGTGTTTGAACAAAGGTCATTATCTTGGGTTAACTCAATTTCCAAATTTAAGATGAGTTAGGTCAAGTGGTTGGTTTGAGCAGTTTAAATTTAGATTATATTTTAATTATGTCTAAGAGATTATAGACCCCTTATAATAACACATTTTTAGTTCTTCCTTAAAGCAATCTAGGGGAAAACATGGAGAATTCCCCCAATCAGTGACTACTTAATAACAACAATATCAAAGAGATAAATTTTCATTTAAAACAAGCAAACATAAATCAGTTTAATGAGACCTTCAATGAAGATGAAATTCCACTAGCCAACACATCAATAGCACATATAATTCTCATTTATAGTGAACAACAAAGTATGAATAACCCATTGAATTCTACCATCAATTACACCAATGAGTACAATGCATCCATGGTTAAGATAAGTTCTACAATTAGCATCACTAAACAAACTACATCTGATCCAATGCACCAAAATGTATTTGAGAACAAAAACAATCTGTAATAGCTGATAACTTTACCCTTGACCAGTGAGAAGGAAGAAGAATTGAACTCACAAAGAGAGAAATTAGAGGACAAACATTATGATAATATACTTAATATAGCCATGGAGGAATGGAAAATCCACATGAACAAAAGGGAAAACTACTCCTTTTAGTTGGATAAAGGGAAAGCCTTTTGAAAGACTTGATATAATTCTTGTAAACTCAGCTTTTAACTCATACTTTTCCACAATGGAGGTACAACACCTAGCCAGAATTGCCTCTAATCACACCCCACTTCTAGTAAGTTTTAGCCTTATCTCCAAATATAAACACCATCCTTTTAAGTTCTATAACACGTGGATAATGCATCCTAACTTTAACAACTGCATATCAAATGCTTGGCATAGTGCGGGAAACAAAATCCCTTGGATCAAATTATGGTCACTACATAAAGAAACTATTCAAGCTCTCAGAAAATGGAATATAGAGGCATTTGGTAACACTCATAACCTAATAAAATCCACTAAGAACAAGATTAATAACCTTGATAAAAATTTGGATGAAATGGATACACAAGAAACACATTAACTTGAAACTTAGTTAGGGCAACTTTAGATAAACTTTCAATTGTGCATTGATAGATAAGAAGACAATCTTAGACAAAAAGCCTCATCAAACATTTTCATCCAATGAGAGAAGAACTTTAAATACTTCCTCGCTTCCATTAAAAAAATGAGAAGAAAAATGTATAACCGAAATAAAATATACATATAGAAGATGGATTCATAATCAAGATATTATTATTGAGGATTGTATGAACTATTTCTCAAGCTTACTCAACCAGCCATCAACAAAAAACACAACCCACCAACCAAACCAAAACTTCTTTATGATTGAAAAAAATCAATCAACAATGAAGAATTTATCTTAGTTTGTTTGGAAGAAGAAATTTTGAATGCACTCAATTCAATGGATGGTTACAAAGCAGCTGGACTGGATGGTTTTATTTCTCTTTTCTATCAAAGGTTATGCCATATTGTGAGAATTG
Source organism: Cymbidium sinense (assembly GCA_021442155.1). Classification (NCBI taxonomy): domain Eukaryota; kingdom Viridiplantae; phylum Streptophyta; class Magnoliopsida; order Asparagales; family Orchidaceae; genus Cymbidium; species Cymbidium sinense. The sequence goes on along the minus strand of JAKCPB010000697.1, from coordinate 45,503 downwards.
AAGTTATTGTTGCTATACAATGCTTCTTTAGAGGATACAAAAGTAATAATTTTTTCTTCACAGAATTGAAGTTATTGTTGCCATATAGTGCTTCTTTAGAGGATACAAAAGTAATAATTTTTTATTCACTTCCTCTGTATTCTTAATTCTAAAAAAAAAGAGATAATCACACTTGGGACATATTCAAGCCTATCTATCTAACTCCTATCATAAACAAACTTATTAGTAAGATCATTGCAAATAAAATTGAAACTTTTTTCTCATTCCTTATCTCCTCAAATCAGGTAGCTTCCATGAAAGGAAGGAATATAATTGACAATATACTTCTTACATAAGAGCTCATCAAGGACTTTGATAAAAAAAGGAAAAGGAGGGAATGTGATCATGAAAATAAATCTAAAAAAAGCTTTTGATACTATTAGCTAGAGCGTCATCCTCATAACACTTTAAAAAAAGAGTTTTTTCAAATGAATTTTACATCCTAATTCAAAGAATTTTTTAGAACAACCATTATAAAATCCTCCTTAATTGAAAATCACATGGATTCTTCCAAGCTAGTAGATGGTTAAGCAAGGTGATCTACACTCCCCATCCCTCTTTATATTAGCTTTGGACCTCCTCTCAAATCAACTACATAAGGTGGCTACATCCACAAATGAGATCAGATTTCACACCACAAGCATCCTTAAGATCACACACTTGGCCTTTGTAGTTGCTCTATTACTCTTTTTTAATAGAGGCAAAAATTCATCAACACAAAAATGGCAATCATCAAAGAATTAACAAAACTATCAGGTATGGATCTAAATGCTAACAAATGTTTCTTTGTGAAATTAAAATGAATTACCAAAATCAAAATGAAATGATCAGAGAAAAGGCATGCTTCATTCATTACACTACTCCTTTTACTTACCTTTGCATCAAACTATACAAAGAAAGACTCATGCCTTCCATTTTCTATGAGCTCATAGATAAAATACCAAACAAATTAAACTCATGAGAGAACTCTTTCCTTCTATTCGATAGAAGGATCACTTTGGTGGAAAGTATCGTCAACTCAATTCCATTGTAAGCCACTCAAGTACTACAAATCTCCATAAACACTCAAAATAAAATATAAAGGATGCCCAATATATGCATTTAGAGCTAAAAGTACAAATCAATGCATTAGGCTAGTTGGAATAAATTGAACAAATTGATCTATAATGGTGGGTTGAAATTCAAAATAATAGCAGACAATATTAGATGCAATACCATCAAGCTGTTGATCAAATTTAGAGAGAAAAGCTCCATCTAGGTTGAATTCAGGCATAAAAAAATATTTCCAACAAACTCACTTAATGATCATTAAACCAAAGAAATCAGACTCCTCAACATGGAAGCATATGATGTAGCAAAGAGAAGAGGCTGAAAATCTTATTTTTGGGACATGGGAGATGGAAACATAAATTTCTAGAATGATCACTAGATTCAGGAAGAGGCACTTTCCAATTGGAAAAAGAATGGAAAACCACAAAAATCACAACAAAATTTAAAATTATGGAATACACTAAACTGGAATGTAACAAAATTGAAAGAGCACCTCCCATTGGGTACATGTTAGGAAATCAACACTTTTTCAATAGAAAGTAACACAAAAGATTATAAAAGGTCAATCTAAAGCCTCATCCAGCTCCAAAACTATCTATGATAGCTGGTGGAAAGGAACTAGAAAAATTCCATGGGGACATGCAATATGAAACACAACCATCAAACAATTGATTTTATTTTTCTATTAGAGATTATTTCAAAGTTTTAATCTAATGGATGACATACACAAGCTTAAAGGATTATGGATTCCATCAATATGTTTATTATGCAAGGAAGAGGCAGAGTGTATATCACATTGCTTCATACATTGCAGCTTCAGCACCTAAATATGGAGAGCATTTGAGACCTATTACAAGTTGACATGAATTACAAAGCAAAATCAATATAAGATCTAATCGAAAGCTAGCAAACAAAGGATATATGGAGTGTAAATATCATGATGATCTCGATTATCCTACTGGTTTAAAATGGATGGCCAAAATGAGAAGAAGCACAATGACACCGAATAGGGTCATGTGAAGAGAATATATAATAGGAAATTTAATGGATACATTAGGAGTATGTGAAGACAACACTAAACAAGGATAAGAAATCAAATACTAGAAAAATCCATCCCATGTCATTATTAAAATAAACATTGATGGGAACTTTGACACTAAAAATGGAAAAGCTAGAATTGGTGGACTCTTTAAGGAACTTGATGGTAAATGCTCAGTCCACTTCTTTATGCCTTATGCTACACTCTCTCCCCTTCACGCTGAGGTGGAAACATGCCTTTATGAACTCAATATTGCTTTCTTTAAATCTCACAATGAATTCTAGATTGAATCAGATTCCATGATCTTCATTCAATTACTTAGAGAATAAATAACCTTAGTTTATTATTAATGATTTCAAAGTCTTAAAGAACTTGCTAAAAAGTTTGCATGTTTTCTTCTTTCACATATGGAGAGATGGTAACTATCTTGCTGATATGTTGGCCAAAAGAGGAGTTATTTCTCAATCTTTTTGCATCTCTAAGAATATTTACCCAAAATTAGCCATCCTTGTGCATTATGACAACATCAACTTACTTTACATTAGATCTAGATTTTTGTAACACCTCTCTTCTTTAGACCTATTTTGGATTTATCTTTTAAGTGATCAATGAAAACTTCCTTTTATAAAAAAAAATTATGTCTAAGGAATTCTTTGAAGTAACCTAGTTTAGTTGATTACAATTGATTTATGTTTATTTTGGATTAGCCCAAAATGGCTTGATTTGTTCAATTTGGGTTCACTTGTGTTTATTGACCAAATTAGTCAAATTAGACCCAATGGAAAGATGGATTAAGTTCAATTTTATTATGATGAACATGGGATTAGACATAATTTTTTTGCACCTAGAACTCCCCAACAAAATGAAGTAGTGGAGAGAAAAAATAGAATATTAATTTTATTAAGTAGATCTATGCTTGATGAGTTTAAATTGGCAAAATATTTTTGGGCAGAAGCAGTAAATGTGATGAATAGGATCTATTTTAGACCAACTTTGGAGAATACACCCTAAGAATTATTTTTTGGAAAGAAGCCTAATATTCAACACTTAAATGTATTTGGATGTAAATGCTTTATTTTGAATAATGGAAAAGAGCATTTAGGTAAGTTTGATTTCAAATCAGATGATGGTATTTTCTTAGGATACTCACTTTCTAGTAGAGCTTATAGAGTTTTCAATAAGAGAAAAATGATTGTAGAAAAATCAATACATGTTATTTTTGATGAAAATTTAATTGATCCTATTAGAAAGGAAGTGATTGATGAAGAGATTGATAATTTTAAGAAAATATGTTTAGAAGATAATGTGAATGATTCATTGCCTAAAGAATGGAAATATAATAAATAAAACTTATAAAATTCAAAAGTCACATTTTCACAAGTTAATTATATTAACATGTTTGAATAAACAACTTCCTATAACCTCTTTAAGAGATTTTAAGAGGATAACCCTTTTTGAGATTTTAATCAACACATCATTGATGTATCTAGACCTTTGATTCGACTCTACTTATTTGCTAATAGAGGATCATGCTTAGGATTTGCATTTTAAAATTTAGATTTGAGATGATCTAATATTGACATATTGAAGAGTTTAAAAATAGTGATCCCTCTAGTTAGAACATATGATCAACATGACCATGGTTAGAACTTGGAGAACTAACAAAGGATTGAGTCTATGATTAGAATTTTTGTTAAGAGGAGATGAAACCCAAGAGGGGGAGGGTGAATTGGGTATTTTAAGAAAAATTTTAAGATAAAACTTAATTTTTTAATTTTATAAAATTTAATGAAAAGAGATCTTGTAATTATTATATAATAATAAAAATAGAGAAAAAAATTAAATGTAGGAAAAATAAAGATATAAGGAGCATAGAGATTTTTAAATAGTTCAGCCAAACCCTAAAAACTAACATATGTTCACACCCGGAACCCACACTAAGAATTCACTAAATCAAATAAGATTATAAAAAATCGCTTGTACTCTCCAACATCGAGTGAGTACAACACCAAAACAACATACTTTCTTACACTGGGAAAGTGCACTCCTAACAACATGCTTTCTCACACCTGATAAGTACAACCTTAATAACAAGATACACTAAAAAAAAATACAAGGATGAAATTTTAATTCACAAATTTTAAAAGAATTTTGCTCACAAACTGAACTTAGCAATAATAGGATAAATGAAAGATAGCTCAAAATATATATTTTAATATTTTTAATTTAAAATGTACAATGACATGATTTTAGAATAACATGGTGCATGGAACTTTAAGAAAATCTATCTTTGAAAATACTTTGCACAAAGTGAATTTAAAGAGGCTTGAAGATGATAACTTTAAAAAGAAACAGATATGAAATCCATAAGAATGTAATTTCCCAAATTAAAACATAAATACATAACATAAAAAATCAATTGAAAGATGAATGAAAGGACTTTAGAAAAACTTTAGCAATGTTAACAAGAATTCTTTTCTATGAACATAACAATCAAAAATAAGAATCACAACTTATTAAACAAATTAAAATAATATTACTTAAGTCACTTTCATGAATTAGTGTAAGCACAAGACTTGAGTGAATGTTCTCAAAAGCTTGAAGTTTGCTTGAAAAAGAAGAAGATCCAGGTATGGTTGAAGATGAGAGTAAGAGAGAGGAGAGTAGCCTTAAATACTTGAAGCAAAGAGCTCACACTTGAATAATTTTGGAATAAGGGTGGTCAGACAAGAGAGGTTGCCTTGCACACTTAAAGCAAAGAGTTCATGCTTAAATAATTTTGGATTGAGGGTTAGACAAGAAAGGTTACCTTGAACACTTAAAGCAATGAGATCACACAATAAAATTTTTGGAATAAGTGTCAGGCAAGAGGATCTTTTTTGCAAGTAAGAGTGAAGTCACAAAAGAACTTCATTAAATAGAAATGAGCTATGCTAGGATTGAGTAAAGAAAACAAAGGAGGAAAAAAAAAATACAAAAAAATTTTTTGAAATTTAAAGCATATTTAATTTAAATTTTAATTAAGTAAAATTAAATTTGATGTGTCCAAGACATGTGTAGGAAGTGGATTCAATGCTCTTTACATAATTAAATAATCTTAATTTGTGAAGACATTAATTAAGGAGGGGTTTTAAATTAATTTAAAAATAAAATAAATTTAATAATCACTAATGCATAGGATAATCGAAGCTTTTAAATAGGAATCAATCAAGAGTTAATGCGTGATATGATGGATTTAATTTAATCTATTAGTTAAGGAATAATAAAGGAAAGCCATTTGAATTAAATCAAATAAATCATAAGAAGGTTCAACCAAGAAGTTTCCATATATGGATTACATCTCTTAATGAAAATAAAATTATTTACAATCATGAGAGATTAAATATAAATTTTAAAAATGATTTATATTTAAATAAAATAGTAAATGAGTCCATCCAAGACATTTTAAAAATAAAAGAATTAAAAAGTAAAGTATAATTAATTCAAGATCATTTGATTTTAAAATTAAATTAAAATAAAATTAATTCAAATTAAATTCGATTAAAATAATTATAGACCAAACCATGCCAAAATAAAATAATGTAATTTTGAGAACAATTTAAATTCAATATTAAAATAAAATCATTAAATAATAATATAATTAAATAAACCAAAATCAAAATTCAAATTGATTAAATAAATAAAATAATAATGCAAAATAAATAGGTAAAATTTGTTCAAGAATGGAACTTAATTAATGTAGTAATGAATAAACTATAATCAATTTTAGATGTAATGGATAATACTTAAATCAAAGAAAGTGATCAAATTTTTTAAAAATGATAATTTTATAAAAAATTGTAAAATAATACAAATTAAGCATGTAAAAATATTTTAAAAATCAAAATAAATGAGTCAAAAATATTTTAGCAATTATTTTCATTTTGTTTGCTTTTATTTGTCTTACTATTTTATCCCTAAAAATTTTCCAAATAACCCTAGTTCAAGTTAATATGACTTGCTTGATTTGACTGTTTTAGATGAACATAATGAATTTTCGAAAATATTTGAAATAAATGAATAGTATTATCCAATCATGTGTTTGCATCATTAAAATCAAATAATTATATAATGGGACTCATGGAGTCATAAATTTTAAGAACTTACATTTGAGATGATTAATCATTAACACTTTAGAAATTTTAATAATGATGACCCCATTGATTTTTTTTTTTCATAAATGTATGGATTTCATTAAAAAGTGTTGTTTCAATATTATCTTCTGATGTAAGGTAAGTTGAGTTTGTCACTAAACATAAGTGGTTTCATGCTATTAAGAGCATAAAAGAAGATGGATGCAATTATAATACCTCACCAATCCTAGATGGTTTGTTGCTCATTTTCCTTCATGGAAGATATGAAAACGACATCTGTATTGGGAACATGGCTTCAAAATAGAATCAAATATGTAAACCAGGTTCCATGGAGGTTCAAAAATCCTATTGATGATGTTGAGAAGGAAAATGGAATTAGTTTCTATCCATATATAGTTGGGGAAAGCTTGAAAGATTTTCATTGCATAATGTAGGTCGTCTTCTTTGGCATATAAGGAGTTTACTAATTTGCACGATTTGTGGAAGGTTCCTATCATGTGCCATTCTAGTCCTTGACAATTCTTCCCAAGATTATATTATTACCTTTAATGTTAAATGAACCATACATGTTGATCTTGAGCCAAGGAGGTTTTGGTTTAATCCAGAAGACCAGTTTACTAGAACATTAATTAAAATGAAAATGTGGGTTTTTTCCATTATTTTCTCAATGCATGCTTCTATAAAATAAAGCTCTCTAAATTTGAGTGAGAATTTGATGGACAATTGCTTCAATACATCTTGAGTGGTTATTGTAGTTTGCCTCATTCCTATCCAAACAAATATGCCATAAAATTAAAATTAGGATGATCCTTAAATAGACTTTATGATGTTTATGGTTGCTCCTACTTGTCCATGAGATGAACAAATCCTTGATGCTACCAGTTATGGATTAAATTAGCCAAAATGAGATTACTTCCTCTCCCATTAAACTCTGGCTTTATGGAATGCAGAAATAGGTGCTCAACCGAATCCTCATCATTATAAAATTGAAATTTTGAAGCTAGATGTACCTCTCTTTTTTTCTAGTGTTCCTCTACTAGTAAAGTGTTATTAAAGATCTCTAGCATAAGAATGAAATGATAAAGATAATATCTCCAACTTTTAGTAGCTTCTTCCATAGAGGGGAGTCAGTTGATTTTTGTTCGATCTCCATTGGATGTATTTTATTGCAATATTTTGTGATCCTAAACTTGGCCCATAAGGTAGTGTCTTATCTAAGTTTTATCCATTATTTCAAGGAGTTGCAATGAATGTTGTCTTATAAGGATTTAAATCTAAGGCCATCATTGTCTCTATGCTTGCATGCCTTCCAACTTGTCCAATGATATCCTTTTCCATTACCTTTTTAAAAGTATGTAATTAAAGTATATTCAATACTTTTTTAGATGCCCATAGGTATATTGACTTGGAGAATGTGTGAGGAACTCAATATACTTTGAATTAGATAGTATGCCCCAAAGAAAGTAGATGGTTATCCCTTGAAAGTATTTTATTTTGGATTTTAGTGATTATTTCATTGAAGTAAACTATCTTCATTCTAATAGTGTATATGGTGTTGCCCAAATATCTAATGGGGAATTTGGTTGCTTTAAGGCCAATGTATTCCTATGTCTAGCTTTCTTCCATTCTATTGATCTTATTGCTAAGATATAAATGTGAGTTTTCTTTATTAATCTTTACTTTTGAGTGCTCCTCAAAAATCTTGATTGTATTCTAGACTTTCCTTATAGATTTCTTTGCCCCCATTATGAAATATGAGAATGTCATTAGCAAACATTAGATGAGAATAGGGATGACTCCTCTAGTGTGATATTGAGTGGATGGAGTGACACTTATCATGTTGTTCAGTATTTTGGAGAAGTAATCCATTTTAATGAGTGGGTGACAAATCATCTCCTTACCTTGGTCCCCTTGTGTATTTGAAGAAGCATGTCTTGGTACCATTGATTAGAATTGAATAGAAGTTATTTTTGTTGGTTATCATAATAATATTAATTGACTCACTAATGAAATCTTTGGCATGGGAAACCTATTCAATGAATTTCCATTGAATTGTATCAAAAGCTTTATAGATGTCTAGCTTGATTCCTAGGTTATGGCTCCTACATTTGGCATTGATATCCTTGAGAAGTTCTTGGACAAGCAAGGTGTTTTCACTAATGTTCCTCCTCTTGATGAAAGCACTTTTATTGAGAGAGATAATGTTGGGAAATAATGGTTGCAACCTCAAAGATATAATTTTTTCTACAATATTGCTAATAGTTCTAGTAATGCCTATGGGTCGATACATATCCATTTGTATGGAAACTTTTGTTTAGAAATAAGGATGATGGTGAAAGAGAAAAAAGACTTTTAACATAAAACTACCTTTGAAGAATTCTTGAATAGCTTGAGTTACCTCATTTTTAAAAATATTCCATGATGCTTGGTAAGAACATGCATTAAATCCATCTAGATTGGGTGCCTTATCAATGAAGAAGGAGAATACTACTTGCTTGATTCCTCTTCATAAAAAATTTTGTGAATGCTAATATGATCATCATTAGGAATAAGACAATCTTCAATATGGCAAGAAGATGATATGTTAGGTGTTAATAGTTGTTTATAAAATTAAATACCATATGCTTGTTTTTGAAACTACTCTAATAGAAATTTATTTTCAATAGACTTGATTCTAGAAATTAAGACTTGTTCTTTTCTTTTCTTTATCAATGCCTGGAAATATTTGGTATTCTTTTCTCCTTCAAAGAGACCTTTCTAGTAGATTTTTGGGCCCAAAGTAATTCTTCCATCTTGAGCTTTTAGTTTAAATCTTCTAATGCTTATGTGAGGTCCTCATTAGCTTTTTCACTATATTTAGATATCAATTTCTCCTCCAACAATCTAACAATTTTTATGCTTGGCCTAGTTAGTTGTGGAGATTCAAGAAGCATTCTCTATTTATCTTCTAAGTTGAATTGATGCCTTCTTATGTGTATAAAGTTTACACCAACCTCTCCCAGCCTCTTCTAAATTCTAACACTCCCTTAGCAAAGCTAAGTAGTCCTTATGGAGGGACTACATATTATAAAATTTGAAATATAAAGTTTTGGTGGGTTGAGTCCTTGTAACCTAAATGAGTAAAGGAGAAAGGTTAGAAGTAGCTCTTGATAAGTGGTGAGAGAAAGTATTCTACATTTGTAGTTTCCATAAAGCATTAAGAAGCACTCTATCAAAACGTTCATGAGTTCTTCCTCTAATCTATGTGAATTTGTTACCTATGTAACTTGCATCAAATAAATTTTCTTGAAGGATTTGATCCACAAATTTATCAACTAGTCTTGGGTTAGGTGGATGTCTTCCACTCTTTTCCTTGGTTGATGTTATCATATTGAAGTCTCCAACAAGCCATATAGTGAGTTTATTAAGCTCTAATATAATTGATTCCAAAGGTCCTTCCTCCCACTATGAGAGCATACTGCATATACAACCATTATCAAGAGAGTCATATCATCAAAGGTTACTTTGGCATGGATGAATTTAATGATCATAATTTCTATATGAAAAGGAGCTTTCCACATAATCCAAATTTTGTTTTCGAGATGATGTAGATGCCAAGCATCTTATATATTTTCTTTAAACTTGATGGTTATGATTGAGAATCATGGGTTCTAGTAAACCAATGATACCTAGCTTGTATGTATTATTGAATATGTTTAGTCTAGCTTTCAATTGGGATTTAGCAATATCCCTTACATTGTAAATCAGAAAATTCATGGGGGTGGTTTAGATAAGGCTTTGCAGCTAAGAGTTGGTATATTATCATTGCTATTAGATCTTGTTAATTTGGTAGGATGATCCTTAAGTAATCCCTTAAGTTCCCTTGCTTCTCTAGCTCTCCTAACTTGAACCCACCCTTTATTTATTTTGGATTTTAGTTGCCTAAGAAATTATTTATCTGATATAATGTTTGGGTTATGGAGTAGTTCAGATTTAGTATGATCCATTAGATTTTTCCCTTTTAGTTTCCTCTTAGTAAGTTTAGGATAAAGAAATTGGCTTGAGTTTGTTGATTAACATTTTGTAGTTATTGCATAGATTGGTGGATTTCATTTATAGTTGAATCACCAATCATTTTGCGATTGTAGTTATTATTTTTGTTGTAAAACTTGTATATAGTATTTGGATTCATGCTACTATTGTTGTGTAATTTGGTGGACCTTATTAAGAGTTGAATCTCCATAGGTTGTGGTTTCAGTTTGGGCTTGACTAGTGGTACCATTTTGTGGTTGAGTTGTGGGAGTAGTGTGGGAGTGGCATATGTTCACAGTTTGTTCTATCTAATGATTGAAATAATATGATTGTAATCATCATTATCATTAAGGTATTAGCTAAACATAGTTATAGTCATATGACAAAACATCTTATCAAAGATTCTCTCAAACGAGAAAATGTTATGATAATATTAATGGGCTTATCTCATAATTACATGATGGAATTAGCTCTTTAAAGATTCTCTCTGAGGGTTAATACTATAACAATATTAATAGATTTTTTTATCTAGACCCAATCCAAAGACCAAACTAGAAAAACATTAGATAATCTATATTAATTTTATATTCAACATCCTCATATAGTAGCTATAAAAATTTAGCACGTGACATGGCCCATGTGGGTTATTGGGTTTGATTGATAAATTAGAATTTAAATATCTTTACAAGATTTCAATATGTTCATGCACATTTCAAAGCAAGTTGAAACTTATGAATGATTAGTTTTAATTTGTGCAACATCCTCAAACACTAAATCTAGATAATTAACACATTTCGAGGGCATATATGGGTTATTTGGGTTTGATAGATAAATATAAATTTAAAAATCTATATAAAATTTTAATATGTTTATGCACATTTTGAAGTGAGATGAAACTTAAGATTGTTTAATTTTAACATGTGACAATTAACACATGTGTAGAGAGGTGTATTAGATTGGTTATAGTTTATTTTAGTTTTTCTGTTGAAATTTCCATTTATAAGAAGAAAAAACCCTATTTTCCAACCTTAGCGATACATAATATCAACAATAAAATTGAAGTGTTTCAAAATACTATTTGAAATGATGTCCCCTCTTAAGGTAGTTTTGATTTTTCAATAAGAGATGCTTACTAAAGATTTGTCGATGCTTTTGCTTATCATTATGGAGAGATCATTATGCAAAGTTTAATTGAGGGACTTAGTGTAAGGAATTCCACAATTCCACAACTTAATGATACTTGATGCAATAAGCTCGAGCTTAAAAGTACCTGATATGTAAATTTTTTTTATTATTTAAATCAAATTTTAGAGTGTTTGAGCTACACATAGTCTTCATAATGCATGCAAGGTTTCAATTAAAGACTTAATTAATGACTTCAAAATACTTTTATTAAGAATGTATATTTTATGGCATATTAATTTAATTAGGAATAATTTTTAAACCCGAGTGATCTTCACATTTAATCAAAATTTGAAAATCCTGTAGATATTTATTTTCAAGTAGCTCACATGAATCAAACTTTAAATTTTATGATAACTTCTTCATGTTGGTGCATATGGATGAGTTATAGGTTCAATGATAGACTTTATTAATCAAGTCTAATCCTATATTTTTTATTATTAATGAGTGGTGATTTCTATTTTATTTTATATGATTTAAATTACCATGACAAATCATCTTTCATTAACTATAAATAAAGGGCGTTCAATTCATTTTATTCAAATTTGTTCAATTCTTTGAGTGTTCTAAAGTTTCTAGTGCAAGGAGGTCATGCTCATCACTTAGGAGAGAGTTTTCAAGTCAATTTTTACTACCCTATAAGTTCATTTAAGTTTGATTATTCTTCTTGAATTAATTTTTATCTTAATATTGATGTAGTACATCAAAAAAGATATTAAGAAAGATGACCTATTACAAGATCCCAATCGAAAGAATAAGGCTATTTAGACCTTTTATATGTATTTTATATGTGTTTTTATTATTATGTGTTTTATCATGTTTAAGTGTTCTATTTATATTGTGGTTGAAATCATGTAATTTATGTTTTAACATGTAGGTATTAGTGGGGGCCTTGGTGTTGGTCTTCTAGTGCGATGGCACTATGTTTTTCATATTTTATGGATAGAGATAGAGAGTACGATGCCTTGGTATTAGTCTTCTAGTGCTTAGGCACCATGTTCCATTTGGTTCAATTTTTAGATGGTTTTCAGATCCCATTAGAGAGTTATTCTGAAAAGATACACCCTTGAGTGTTTAGTCAAGAAAACCATCATATTTCTTTCTTTAGTAAAAAATTGAATGACACTAAATGAAGATATTGTACATATTATTGAAAGTTTTATATGATCATTTAAACTGAATACGGTTCATCATGCTCTAAAATTCATCAACACCTAAAAGAACCCAAATTATAGATATGCTAAGTGGGTCAAATACCTCCAAGAATTATTTTATACTTAAACATAAACTTGGTGTAGAAAACAAACAAGCATATATCTTATTTAAAGTATCTCTAGTAGTTTTATCCTTGGAATTTCAAATCCCTAGATTTGATACTTTAAGGGAAGATGATAAGATTTTCCCTAATTTCTATATGATTTACCTAGAGCACGAATCCAAACTCTTAACTTTTAAAAGCTCCTTTGTCATTTTTGATAGTTATCTTCATAATGGAAAGAAGTTATGAATCCCTATAACATCCATGAACAAGAAAATTTTAGTAAATCAAAGACCACAAATTTGGTTAAGCAAAGATTTTACTAGTCATCTCTAAGAAGAGATGTTGAACATATTATTGCCCAATATTATACATATCATCAAGTCAAAGCTACAAAACAAAAGGTAGGATATTACTCATCTTTACCTACTCCTTCTCAACTTTGGGAATATATATCCATGGATTTGATTTTAGGCTGAGGACACCTAAAGGATGCGAAAATAATTTTATGGCTATGAATAGATTTTCTAAGATAACACACTATTTACCTTGCTCAAAATGAAATGATGCATCATATATATTGGATTTGTTATTTAAATAGGTTCTAAAGTTACATGGAGTTCCATATATCATAGTGTCTAATAAAGATGTTAAAATTGTCTCATATTTTTGGAAGACCTATGAAAGTTAATGGGTGACAAAATTCTCATTTGCATTTCACCCACAAATCGATGGACAAATAGAAGTAGTCAATAGGACTTTAGGAAACTTATTAAGATGTTTGGTTGGGAAGAACTTAGAAAATTGGGATTTAACATTGTCAACATCTAAAGTTGCTTACAATAGTACCAGTTCTAGTCAATAACACACCATTTGAAATAGTTTATGGGTATATTCTTAAGATCTATTGATCTAACTAGCACACCTACTCATGTATTTTTTTATTCAAAATATATATATTTGCATATAATTTTCTTAGCCTCATGAAAACATAAAGATAATTTGAAACATAAAATTGTAAGTATGCTGAAAAAAAACAAAATAAAATTTTTAAGAATATAAGATAGTGATTATATCCTAATATGCATCTACCTTGAGAGATTTCTTTCTACCAAATATTAAAAGTTACAAGTGAGAGAATGTGAGCCATTTAAAGTTATTAGTACTAATGTTTATATTCTTGAATATATCCCTCACATGTTTATTAGCTTTTTTTTATGTGGAAGATCTAATATCTTTTAAAAGAGTCTAACCTCCAAATTTGTAGGATGCTACTTTTATAAGAGAAGATAAAATTATTTGTGGTATCTATCCATCTAATATTTTTTAAAGTGGAGAACATCATTATAGTTGAAACATCATCAAATAGTGGCACTATTTAATGATTCCTAATTAGATGGAAGACAATGAACCAAGTGAGGATACTTGGTTAACTTCATACAAGGTGTAGAGTCTTCCTCCCAAGCTTCTAGACCTCCATGATTCCAACTCTTCAAAGAAGAGTTCTTTCATCTAGGAATTGATGCACACCAAGTAAGGAAGGAAGAGGACTATAAGATCTTAATATAAATAAGGCTATTAAGAATTTATATTTTTTTTGTGTTATAATTTGTATTTAGGTAATATGGTTTATCATGTTTAAGTGTTGTATTAGGTAATACTTGAAATCATGTACTAACATGTGTAGGTGTTAGTTTGGCACCATGGCTCTATGTTTACTATATTTTATCTTTTAGAGATAGAGGATAGTGCCTTTGCATTATTTTTCTAGGCTCTACATTCCATCTAGTTCAATTTTAAGGCAATTTTAAGTTGATTAGGAGTTATTATGAAGGGATACACCCTTTGGGTGTTTAGTAACTTATATAAAGTGTTTTATCTATGGAATAAAATGATTATTATTATTTTGTAAAATATTGAGTGAAGAAACTCTTAGATTAGAGCTTAGTGGTTGGCTAACTAGGGAGAGTGATCTCTCCTTTGCAATCAACTTTAATGAATTAAATTATTTTATGCTTCTTACTTTGATTACACTAAATATCCTAGATATTTCACTTTTAGTTTTAATATTTATTCATTTCTTAATTTAAATCAAATTTATGTTGATTTTTAGTTCACATAATGCTTTTATTAAGTCTATTCAAGTCTTGTCAGTTTAGAGTTTGAAATTTTTTTGACAATCTACTAGTGTCATCCCCATATATATATGAGTCTAGGCTACCCACCATGCCAAGAAAGGCATGCATAGTCGATGTAGTAATAAATCACAACTATAATTATTAAAAATTTCACTAAATTAGGAAAGGAGTACATGGGGTATCTACACCAAAATTAATAATTTATAATTTCCCTATCATGCCAAGAAAGTGACTACAAGAGATTACCAACTATGTGATGAGCATCTCATACAAGCTTTCTATGCTTTGCTAACAAAAAGATGCACAAGTTCTAGTTGTCCCACCAAACATGTCACATTAATAATATTAAGATTTTGGTTTGGCTATTTTATACCTTATCACATAAATCAAGGCGATGATGAGATGCATGAATTTTGAAGAATAGAGAGAATAATAGGAGAATATAAGTCTTTATGTTTAGTGAAAATAGATATGAAAGAGTGAAAGAGAGTTTTGGGTGCTTAATTTTGGAGTTTCAAGCTTGTTTGTGGGTTGTAAGTGGTTAAGAGGCTAGTTATTTGAATTTACAATGAAATGAAGAAATGAGAGGGAGAGTGGGCATTAGATTTAGTTGAGGAAGGTAAGCAGCTGGCCAGTGGTAAGAAGGAATAAGGGGAGAGCACATGGAGGGCTTGGATGGATATCTAGGATTGCATGCAATCAAGATTTACGTCTTGACCTCAAGTGCTATGGAATGAGATAATCATGGAGTGATTTGCATCATGTGTGTGAGGAGTTAAAGGAGATGAGGGCACTCATAAGGTGGCTTCGTGTGGTTTTCTATCATCAGTAGAGGGATAATAAACGGAGAGATGTGCATCTTTGGGAGCTCAAAGAATTGAGAGAGGGAGTTTGGCTTTGGTGATGTGAAATATGGACAAATGAGGGAGAAAAGAAATCAAAAGTGCTCATGAGGATGAACTATGAGATAAGAATGAAGAAGATTCAAAAATAGCATGTCATTTTAGGAGATTATAAAGATAAGGAGATGAAAACAAGTTGGGCATGTGAAGGTGGGCTTAACTTGATTTGGGTGGTGGTGCTTGAGAGAATTATGTTGGATTAATTGATCATTTTCTTAAAATACATGGTAATGAATTTTCTAGTGTGACTACATCATGTTGACTTCAAGAGCCTCACCTTACAAGAGATGGATTTTGATGATAACAAATGCATGTTCAAAGGCTACTAATCAAGTTAAATTCAAGTGTGCAAGAAAATTCTTCAACTCTAGGTTCTTTAGTCATTTCATGATGCTAAAGCTATTAGCTTTGGTGTGGGAATTTTCTAGAGTTGTATATTAAAAGAACACTAAAATAAAATAAAATCAAACCACCATGATAAAATTAACTCCTTATGATTTATTCTTTGGTAAGAAACCTAAGATTAGTTATTTTGATATCTTTGGTTGTAAAGCTTCATTTTAAATAATGGTAAAGATTCATTAGAAAAATTTGATAAATAATCCGATGATGGTATCATTTTAGGATATTCTTTGAATGGTAGATCTTATAGAGTTTACAATAAAAGAAATATGATTGTTGAAGAATCAGTACATGTCATATTTGATGAAAATCCTATAGATTCTATTAAAGATGATGTGATTGAAGATGAGGTAGATGATTTTTTAGAAAATGAGATTTTCCCAAAGATTAGAAATTCATTAGGAATCATTTTAAAGACTTCATTAAGAACTTCCAGTTAGAACTAGAAAAATCTAAGGAAGTGAATCATTATACATTCTTATTTGGCAAAGTCAATAAATGAAGCTTGGGAGGATAACTATTGGATTGTAGCTTTGGAAGAAAAGTTAAATCAGTTTGTAAGAAATGATCTCTAGAATCGAGTTCCTAAACCTCAAGATCAAAATGTTATAAAATGGGGTTTTAGATGACTTGGGACACATTGTTAGGAATAAGGCAAGATTACACGATACACTCAGATTGAAGGGATAGGTTTCTAAGAATCATTTTATCATGTAGCTATATTAGTAGCTATTAGATTTTTCATTGCTTATGCCTATTACAAATACTTTAAATTATTTCAAATGGATGTAATAAAGCTCATTTTAAAATGGATTTATAGATCAAGATGTCTTTGTAGAGTAGTCTCCTAGTTTTGAAAACCTAAAATTTTTTTATCATGTTTTTAAAATAAAGAAAGCATTGTATGAATTGAAACAAGCTCTTAGAGCTTAGTATGATAGATTGAGTAGCTTTCTTAAAGATCATGGCTTTAGGAAGGGTAGAGTAGATACCACCTTTTTTCTTAAGAATTTAGGTGACGACTTGATCATTGTTCAAAATTATGTGGATGATATTTTATTTGGTAATATAAATGATTTTTTTTGCATTGAGTTTTCTTCTTTAATGTCTAAAAAATTTGAGATGAGCAAGATGGGTGAACTCAAGTTTTCTTGGGCTTAGTAAAGCATTAAGAAAAGGCACTTTCATTTATCAAACCAACTATACTAATGACTTCATAGAGATTTGTTATGAAAAATTTAAATCCAATAAGACTCCCATGATCCCCACTTAATTTAGATGAGTCGGAAAACCAGTTGATCAAAAACTTTATGGAAGTATGATAGGTTCTCTTTTGTATCTATTAGTAAGCTGATATTATATTTGTTGCATGCTTATGTGCTCATTTTTAGGTTTCTCTAGAAGAATATCATTTAATTGATGTTAAGTGTATGTTCCATTATTTATTTGGAACTTCTAGGTTAGGTTTGTGGTATCCTAAAAATTCACTTTCATGTGACTTGATTGCTTATTTTGATGTGACTTTAGAAAGAGTAGATAGGAAAATGCATCGAACATATTAATTTTAGGATAATCTTAGTACCATGGCCATCTAGAAAATAAAACTCATTGCTCTTTCAACTGAAGCTAAGTATATAGTAGAAGTTGTGTTGCTCAGTTCTTTGGTTGAAGCAATAATTAGAAGAATTTAAAATCATGCTAGATCAAATTCCTATTAAATACTAGTGCAATTTGTTTGACAAAAAATCTATCCAACACTCTAGACCTAAACACATAGAAATCAAACATCACTTTATTAGATCATGTGAGTAAAGAAGATGTGAATATTGATTTTATTAACACAAAATTGTAAATTCTAATATTTTTACTAAGTCATTACCTAAGGAATGATTTTGTACCCTAAGATGCATGTTAGTCATGTTAGATCCAAGCATGTAATTTTATTGTTGTTCATTTTTAAATCTTTTTGATGTTGTTAAAAGGGGGAGAAAATAGTATATTGGTTTTCTTTCTCTTTATAATTCATAGTTTTATGGGGATCTTTTTCATGTTATACTCATGTTATATTCTTACTTCATTTTGGCTAAAAATTGTTAAATTATTTAAAATCTTGTTTATTTACTTTTAATATAATAATGTAAATTATATGTCGAAAGGTTGATGAAAGGTCATTATGCACCTTCATCACTATTTAACACCAACATAGGTTTGTCATCATCAAAAAGAGTAAGATTATTGAATTCATGAGCCCCACCTCATATGAGATGGGTTTTGGTGATAACAATCACCTGTTTAAATGCTATTAATCTTGTTTAATTCAAGTGTGCATGAAAATTCTTCAACAACAAGTTCTTTAGAAATTTTAAGATGCTAAAGCAATTGGACTTAAATTGGGTGGGAATTTTTCTAGGATTAACAATATTAAAGAAAATGAAAAGCTCACTAAAATAAAATAAATCATTCATTTATTTCAAAATAATTTATTTTAGAATTATTCATAAAGTCTACATTTCATATTCTCAATAATTCTACAAATTATTCATTTTGATAATGTGAACTACATGCATAAACTTAGTTCCATTTATTGTGTTCTCATGCATGTTAAATTAATTTCACATTTCATTAAATTATTTTAATGATTAGTCATGTTCATTATACATTTATTCAATGCATGAATCTAAATTATCTAAAAATTATTTAATGTATTATTTTTTCTCTCTCTATTATCCTAGTTTTCTCTCTATCCTATCTCTCATCATCCTAAAATATTTTTTTATGATTATTTGCAAAATAAATCATCATGTGAGCTATGAAAATTATTTCCATAAATTAGCCCTTCTTTTCTAAATTAAAAAATTCATTAATCTAAATCTTTAATTTAAAATATTTTGAATTTAAATTATTTTGAATTCAAATTAAATATTATTTTGCTAACATGTGCAAATTTGAACTTAGTTCTTTATGGAATGTTTGTGGCTGATCATATGCTACTCTAATTGAGCTAATTTGGTTTAATTTATATTATTTAAGTTAATTAAAATAAGCTATAGAATTATCTTCTTTCCTTTTATATAAATTTTATATTTGGAAACTTCCCATGGCCATATATATTTAGTTAAATTTAAATTAATCACATAATGAATATTGATTTGAATTCTCCTAAGATTTGATTCATCATCATTTAATTGAAATTAAATACATTAAAATAAATCTAATCTATTTTTAAAATGTATCTTGGACAAATTTTAATAATTAATTTGGATTTAATTTAAAATGTTCTAGAATCATATCTTTCCTCCTTCATTCAATCAAGATAGTTTGATTGAATATTCCATGATATTGCATTGAATACTAATTGAATCCCATCATAAAACTCCCTTGGCCACCCTATCTATTACATAGTTTAATTAATCAAATTTGAATCATTTATTTTTTTAATAATGGTTTTATGCATTGTTTGCTAATAATTCAAATTCACCCTTTCTTCTCTCTTTCTTGGCCAATCCACATGCTAATTAACTTTAAAAATTAATTTGGATATCTTGTCATGAGATGAATTGATTAAAATTTAATCACTTTATAAATCTTTCCCGCCAAGTTCCCTTAGCCGAATTTCCATCATGCAAAATCAAATTAATTTGATTGATTCAACTTTAATCGCTTGCCATA
The DNA here is from genome assembly GCA_021442155.1 of Cymbidium sinense. Classification (NCBI taxonomy): domain Eukaryota; kingdom Viridiplantae; phylum Streptophyta; class Magnoliopsida; order Asparagales; family Orchidaceae; genus Cymbidium; species Cymbidium sinense. Next base: position 25,680 of record JAKCPB010000697.1, on the reverse strand, counting down.
TGTATTTTACCTCCAAGTTTCCTTGGCTGAACTCTCTATCATACAAATTGAAATTCAAATTTAAACTTCTTACAAATAGGATTGGGTAAAGTTAAATTACCTCCAAGTTTCCTTTGTCTTGGTCGAACCCTTCATCATGCAAATTAATTTTATTTTGATTGGGTTAAGTTAAATTACTTCCTAAAGCATTTTTCCTCATATTTTTCCTCTTCTTGGCCAACCCCCTTGATTCCTTTTCTTATTTATAATGCTCTTAAGACTAAGTTATTCTCTCTTAATTGAACCCTTGCTAAAATGTTTTCTTGGAGATTTCTCTTGGTGAATCAAGTGCTAACCTCTTCATTATCCTTCCTCTTCCTTAATATAAGTGATTGCTTTGAAGCTCGTCCAAAATAAGTTGGAGGTGCAAATCCTTTTGGCCGAGAGCCGTTCAAGATTCTTTTAATTTATTTTTTGCTATTCATGTGTGTGTGACTTTGATCTCTTTCTTGGCTTATGGTTTCTTATAGTTTGGTCAATTTATTTTATGCTTAAGTCATATATTCATACACATTTTAGGTTTGAAATCTTTAATTATGCTTGGTTAAAGATTTGTGCTTGCAAATCTTTCTCTCTTCATCATTCTTACATATCCTTAAATGAGATTAATTTTGTGTTGATTATTTCATAAAGAACTCTTGTGAGTAGGTAAGTGTTCTTTCCTTTAAATTATCTCATCTTTTGCATTTGTGATAGTTTTTTTTAAAAGAGACTTCAATTGAGTTTATGTGCTTTAATATTGAATATTCATTTGATTTTTTTAAACTCAACAATTTAAAGAAAAGTTGATTGGTTTAGTTTCCAAATTTTTATTGTGCCACACTTTAGATCATTGATTAAATCATTATGATTTCAAATTCTTATATTCTTTTCAAACATTTTAAATATTCACTTGCATCATATACATCTTTCATGTTTTATCATTGCATTCAATTTTAAATACAAACTAAAGTGAGCTCTCTTTCTTACTTGTATTTTCACTTGCTTTAATATTGTTGTAGTTGGGTTATGAGAGCAAAATACTTTTAAATTGAGAGTTAGATACTTTTATATTCCTCTTTCTGTTTTCTTGTTGGGTTGTACTTGCCCATTAATGAAAGTACATGGTTGGGTTACTTGCCCTTTAAGGAAAGTATAGTATTGTGTTGTGCATGAAGAGAATATGAGAGATTTGTTATAATATCAACTTTGATTTAGTGAATTTCTAGCCATGGGCAAGCTAGTTTTTGGGTTTGGTGGAACCACATAAAATTTGTGTTCTCTTTTTATTATTATTATTATTATTATTATTATATTATTATTATTATTATTATTATTATTATTATTATTATTATTATTATTATTATTTTAAATTATTTTTATAACCCAATTCCCCATCGCTAGGTGCTATGGTTGAACAACACCTCGGGAAATATGTTTGTTTATTCTTAGTAAAGTTGATATTTCAATGTAATGATGTAGTCTATTTTATACTCAGAGGTTTTTGGGTTGCTTTAGCATTAATCAAGGTTATTTTAGCTCCTTCGCTTGGCACTTGCACTAACCTAGTTGAATAGATTGTGGAGGGCCCTGTTTGATAAATTTTGACATTTCAAAGATATCAACATAATTAATTTTGCAAATGGAGGTTGCTTGGTTGTCATCAAGGCCTTTTGACTTTAATATGCATGAAATTATACTAAGGACACATCACCTCAATTAAGTGATCATTAGATAATGTGAGAGGACTCCATAGTCTATTTTATATTTAAGACATGTTAACATAGTTTGTTTGGAAATCTAAGAATATTTTGATCAATTTTGATGACTGATGATCGAGTCATTTTGACTTTAATCTAGACATCATCACATTTGTAGTCAAACAAATTTGATTTATTTGCTGGTTTCATCATATGGGATATATGTAGAGTTTAACAGTACCTAAAGTATAAATTTTAACTAAAATTTAGCACATAAAATCAAATTTTGACATAAGCAAAAAAATAGTTAAAGAGTTATCATCTCATAAGGACTTCTACTAATTAACTACCAAAGTTGAGTTAACCTTAGAATTATTTAAATAATATTTTTAAATTTAGTTATGAAGTGGTAAAATGAAGAATAATAAAGCACCTAATTTAATTGGGTAAATGATAAAGGAGAATCAATATGTTTGTGTGTGTTTTTATTTTAGTATGAAAAAATTAAATTTCCTTGTTTAACTCTTCTTTATTTCAATTAAAGGCTACAGATTTGTTTTAAATAAATATTTAACTAGATTTTTGAAATGTTAAGAAATATATTTCAAAGGGCACTCTATTAATATCTATGTGATATATTCAACTAAAACATAATTTCTTATAATGTGAATACTATTATTTGCAATAATACCATGATAGGAATATTTTTATTATATAGAAGTTTCAATACTTTTCAAGCACAATGACTTTAATTATTACTCCTTTATTACTCCTTGATTTTAAATAATCTCTAATTTATGCAATTGTTGGTCATATAATCAAATGCATAAATAAGAAATCAAACTATTTAACCAAAGTTGAAGGAAGTAAAAGATTTGATCAAACTAGAAAGATATATTGTACCCTAAGAGAAAAAAATTTATAAGTTGATACCAACAAAACACTCGATTATAAAAATATTTGCATCTAAAAGAAGAAGATTATTGAAGAAGAGGAATAGAAACTAAAAAGGTGAACTCTATTATTTGATAACATTTTCAATCTTCTCTGCCATAGTGTCTCTCCTTAAGAACTTAATTTAATCCCTTTAATAGCTTCTCAAACTCAAGCTAAAATTACACAATGTTCCTTATATTTAGAATATAAAATACCCTATTTTGATAGCAAATTGCCTTGATGCCATGCTTTTTTTTTTGCACAAAAGAATGAATTTCAAGGGATTTGGACTACAGAGCTAAATTTGACATTAAAATAATAAAAAATATCCTTTTGAATTGCAGTGGTGTGTAACTACTTTAGTTATCTTAACTTAGTTAGGAAGTCTATAACTTATTGTTATATAACAATTTCTAGATTTTTACATATCTTGTAAATTGTAATGAGCAAAGGTTCCAAATGTTGTAAACATCTACTTCTGATATGGTGCAATGCTCTTAAGAAGTTGGTAGTTAAGGGTGGGGTAGTAGATGTTAAAGGTGATGTTGCTTAAGCCATTAAAATGAGTCATACATAAAAGCATTCTCTTTTAGGTATACAATTTAGAGTTAAAATAAATAAGAGGGTTAATGGCATTTAAACTTGAAGTTTGTATGAATGTATGGTAGTGTGGTCTATAATGGATGGCATAACTCTAAATATTTAGGTGTTTGTATATGGGTAGGAACTATGACTAGAAGCAAGAAATGTTATCTTTCTTGGGTGATAGAAGATGGGGATTATGATTTATTTAAGGGATATGGGACTAGGAATGGTTTTCAAGATTATAAATATGTAGAATAAGATGTTTTTTTGAATTTAAGATTAGAATGAGTAGGCTTATACAAATAATAAAATGAATAACTCATTCTTCCACCAAGAAGAACTAAAGGACTGACCATTAAGCTCCCTCACAAAGAGAATAACTTCTTAATATTTTTTTGCAATTAAAAATTTATATTTTGATTTACTTTCTAAATATAGCATGCACCATAAATTAGACTATGCTTGATGAAAGGGGTGAGCTAGCAAGCACATATAGAAAAGTGTTATTATAGAATTAATCATTACAACCCCCTCCACTTTAGACATGGCCTCCTACAAAAATATGCATATATCTCTAATCTAGTTTGAAAATCTTTAATGTATAAACACTCAATAAAATATATACATAAAACATATGACCGACACAAAAAATGTCCACAAATCAAGTAACAATTTTTACAACAATTTAGCACATAAAGCCACATTTGATCACTTATGTAATAAAATAATTAAAGAGTTATCTTCTCATAAAGATTGATTGCTACTAACTACCAAAGTTGAGTTAACCCTAGAATTGTTTAAATGATATTACTAAATATAGTTATGAGGTGGAAATAAAATGAAGAATAAAAAGAGAAGAGAGAGAGAGAGAGAGAGAGATATAAGGTTTTGCTTTCACTATGATAAATCTTAATAAATTTTCGTTGTTTAACCCTTCTTTATTACATTCAAATGCTAGAAATTCATTTTAAAATTATCTAATCAAATTTCTTGGAAGTTATGATACATATTTTCAAAGAAGCCCACCAACATCTTTGTGATATATTCAACCTAAAAAATTCATTACAATACAAAAACTATGATTGTTATAATACATAATAATACATAAATATTTTTATATAGAAATTTCAAAAAAAATTTAGCACAATGATTTTGATTACTACTTAATTTTAAAATAATCTCTAACAATGTTGGTCATATATTTATATGCATTAATAAAAAATCAAGATATTCAATAAAGTTTATAGCATGATATCAACAAAATCTTTGTATCTAAAGAAGATGATCTTTGAAGAAGGAGGAAGAGAACATAAAAATTGAACTCCATTATTTGATCACATTTTTAGTATTCCCCATTCTAGTGCCTCCCTTAAGAATTTAATTTAATTCTTTTAATAGTTGCTCAAGCATTAGTAAAACATACAAAATTTTCTATAAATTTAACATATAAAATAGTCAATTTAGACACCAAATTGCCTCAATGCCTTGCTTTTTGTACATAAAAGAAGGAATTTCAATGGATTCTGACTATGTAACTAGAGTTGACATTAATAAAAACAAGATCGTATATAATCATGATAATGTGTCATTCATGTAGTTACCGTAACTTATTTAGGGAATCTAGAACTATTTGTTATGACACTAATGCTAATTTTAATAACTTATGTATTTTGATATAGCCTTGAAATGATAATGAGCAAAGGTTCCAAATGCTATTAAAATGTTACTCCATATGGTGTAGTGCTCCTTTGATGTTGGTAGTTAAGTGTGAGTAGTGGAAGTTAAAGGTGAGGTTGCGTAAGCCTTGAAAATGAGAAATAATTAAAAGCATCTTTAGGTTTAAAATTTAGAGTTAGAGAGGGTTTAAGGCTTCAGATTTAGTTGAACTGGTTGGAATCTATGACAATGTATTCTAGAATAGATGATATAACTTTAAACATTTAGATGTTCATATATGGGGAGGGACTATGATTATGTGCATGAAATGTTAGCTTGGTTGTGTGATAGAAGATGGGGATTGTGATTTCCTTAAAGGATGTGAGGACAAGTAATGATTTTAGAAGATTATAAACATATAGAATAAAAGTTATTATGATTGTAAGATTAAATTTTGTAGGCATTGTTGACCTCACTTTTGGAGTGTGGATTAACCATTTTTATCTAAGATTTAGTAACCTTCTAGACACTTGGATTTCCTTAGTGCTAGGACACTTCTAATGACTAAGGGGAGACTAAAACTTGAGCTTAGAGGGTTAGAAGGTGTGTCTAGGAAAAAAAGGTTTTATCCATCCCATGGCTTAAATCAAGACTCATATCTATTCACTCATCCAAACTCAATTTCATGTAGAATAAGCTAAACCAACTCCAACACAATCAATTAATCTTACTCGAATTTTGTTTTCTAATCCAAGCTCCAAGCCAAACTAACTTAGGCCTTAACCCAAGTTAACCCCACCATAATCCTATAACTCAACTCAAGCCCATTCAAGTAAACTAAATCAAACTTAATTTTCTCAATCACTCTAATTATTCAATAGATCATTTCAATCCATTCCAATACTTGCTATCGAGCCAATTGAACCAAAGGTTTCAAATGAGCCAAAACCTAATTGAGCCCAAATCAATTGTAATTAAAGCCACCAATCAACTTTAAATTTATCATTGAACACACCCCAACCATTTATAACCTTAATTGGTCCAAGCTAGCTTGACCAAATCACTTGACCCAAAGTGACCAAAAAGGAGTAATTAGACCAAACTCTAATTAAACTCCCATTAGATCAAATCAATCCATCCAATCCCTTCATTTATGATTATAGATCATTATTGAACACCACTACAATCAATTGGAATTTAATCAATCCAATGCTTTGACCAAGTTGACCCAATTTGGCCTAAAGGGTCAAATTGAACTAAATAGAACCCTAAACCAATTTGATTGAAACCAATTCTTCCAACCACTCACTAATTCAATATTAAACATAATCCAACTTTCAATTGCATACAATTTGTGCAATCTAACTTAATTAACAAACTTAGCCTAATTTGAACTAATGGATTAAATTGAACTAATTCACTCCATAATCCAAGTTAATTCAAATCAATTCATCCAATCAATCACCAATGATCAATTGAACATAGACATAACCCATGCAAATTTGGCCAAATTTGGTCAAATTAGACAACATGACCCATTTGACCCAAATTGAACCACATGAGCCAAATTCAAATCTAACCCAAATTGAATCAAACTAATTACACTCACCCAAATCATCACTTTGACCCAATTTAGTTAAATTGGTCAACTTAACTCAATTGAACCAATTTGACCCATATGGGTCAAATTTAGCTAAACCCAACCAAACTTGGCATGACTCATCCTTTGGCCACCATGGGCTTGCCCAAGTGGACCCAACCCATGGTGAACTGATTTACGTCAAACCCATTGAACCAACCCACCCAAATGGGACAAAATCCACATTTGGATGGGTTCTCCACCTCCTTACCCCATGCCACCTTTGGCTCTTCTTGGATAAGAGGACCACTGACCCAACCTAATCCAAAGCAGTTGGACTTAGGCTTTAGCCAACAAAGGGTGAATTCACCCATGGAAACCCATTGGTCCACCAAAGGGAGAGAGCGCACCCCATGCCAGCTCACTGCACTCTCTCAACCCCTTACCTTCAGCCACCTCAATAGTCTATTGCCATCTTTAACCACCTACCGGCCGGACTCGCCAAAGACTAAACTAATCCTAACCCTTGATTTAACTAGGAGGAGGGTATGTCCCTCTCCATGGATTCAAATCAACACACAATATCAAGACCAACTTTGACAACCTTTGCAATGACATTTTGGTCCACTTGGTGGAGGCAACTTATGATCTTCACAACATGGCTTCATCTCTTCAAGATGAAGCTACCTCTCGTGGACCACATATCTATAGTATGTGAGGTAAAAAATTTTGGCAACGTAGCTTTGGCCCATAGGGTTGGTCTATTTTTAAGCTAATCGTGTTTCTGTGCAATTTCCATCATAAGATCCCTTTAGATTCATTCCCTGATCATTTTGGAGTCAATTTTTCCATCAAATGAGCTTCAGTGAGCTTAGATCAAGTGACAAAGATGATGGTGTCCTTCTAGCTCATGGGATGAAAAATCACTGACGATCCATTCCGCGTGATTAGAATGGATGACCATGATTAATCAAAATAGAAATTTTAATTTAATTATTTTGGAATCATGAGATTGCATTAATGAGATAAAATTTCAATCGCCTCTGCTATCTTAGATGCTGCATTAGATAATTTAAGTAACTAATACTATGGTGCCACGGGGAAAGCACTACCGCGTCATCATTCACATGGCGCAGATGATTTAAAAGCTTTATTAGGCAATAAAAATATAATTAAATGGATAGAACTTAAAAAATTTTAATTATAGAAAAAAAAAAAATGCAAATTTTAGAAAGTTCAGATAAAAAAGAATTTAAGAAAAATAAAATCCCAAATTTATGTCTAGTGAATAGTGCTTAATTAGAATATGAAGCCTAGAATAATTACTTTAACTGAAGCAAAATTACTTGGCTAATTAATTCCAAATTTCATGGGATGATTTTATGGGATGTCTTCTACCTCCCATAATTTTCTTAGAATTATTTTCCATGTAATTTAAAGAATTTAAAATCTCAATCCTAATTACCCTAATTAATTAATTTAATAATATTAAAATTGATAAATAGTAGAAATTAAATAATAATAATAATTAATCATTATGAATAGTGGGAATAGTGAGGAAAAGTAATTAGGACCCTTCCCTTATTTTTCTAAATATATTTTCTTAGGAGGATTAATTAACAAATGTAATAATGATTAATTAAGAAAAGTAATCATAAAAATAGAGATCAAACAAAATTAATGATTGGTTCGATAATTTAAACATAATCCATTAATTTACCTTTATGTGTTTTATAATATAAAGTTATTAAGAAAATTATGGTTAACCCATTGGTATGAGAAAATCATAAGAGTATCTAACTTAGATTATTTCCTTCTTTAATATAATTAAATGTTAAACATGAGCTTAATTCCATTAGATTTCTTTAGGTACATTGCAAATTTTATTTCCCTAAAGCATATCATTGAAGGGTCATGATCAAGTAGTTAACTAGATTTAAGAAATTTAGGGAAGGTTAATTAAATTGATATGCTTAATGACTTGAACCTAAATTAACCTCTTTAAATATCTTAAATCACCAACATGGGGTGGGGTATGTGTTAAGTATCCTCTCTCCTCAATAGGTTTCAATAACTCAATATCAAAATCAAACATCATATATATGCTATTTGTGTCACATGTTCATGTTTTCAAAAAAAAAAGATGATCAAAGGAACATGATTACATCTAAGTTGCATGTGTTGGACAAATATTATTATATGGTGTGGCTATTATCACTAACAAATACCAAATTATTTTCAAAATTATAAGCTAATGATGTAAATTTTAAGCTAATGTTGGTTATAAATATTCAATAAAGTTTACATTTAATTATAATTTTAAAATAATAAAGAATTTGTTTTATCTTTATGCTTCATGTACAGTCTACATACATTTGAATTAGCAAGTATATAGTCTAGCTTTAGGTAGCCCCATTGAGGTCTTAGATAACCTTACTTCCTAGTTTAAAATGGCATGTACATGCTTAATTTCATTTATATGTATTCATGTGCTAGAATTTGAGATAAAACTTTGCTTTTAGTGTCACTAAGCTTTGCATGAATAAAAGATTTGTTATTATATAATCTTTGCAAGATTTTCATCCCTAAGCTTTTGTATATGTTTACATGTATTTAATTTGGCAAGTATATAGTCTAAAATTTTGAGAACATGAGGCTTTAAAGTAACCCCAAGGAGGTCTTAGATAACCTCACGTTTAACAATGACATTGTTGACCTCACTTTTGGAGTGAGGATTGAATTTTCCCATCATAGGTCTAGGGTCTTCTAGACACTAAGAGCTTCTTAGTCATAAGACACTTCTAGTGGCTAAATGAATACTTTAACCTAGAGACTTAGAAGGATTAGCCATAGGATTAGGCCAGGACTGGGAAACTTACCTAGCTATAGCCAAGTCTGCTATCTCCTTAGCCAAATTACAACCTCAAATAAATTACAATCAAATCCAATTGAATCCCAATTGTATCCAAACTTCAAACCAAAATCAAATCCACTATAACCCAAACCAAACTATGATTCAATCCAATGGACTTAGCCAAATTTTCCTTCAATATACAAATTCAATTGATTTTCTCATAAATCAATCAATTCTTCAATTATCATTCCAAATCAAATCTATAATCAAATCAACCAAGCCAAAATCAATTCAATCAAACCTAACCATTTGACTTGAAATACTCAAATAAGCCAAAATTCATTTGAACCCAAATCAATTCAAAGTTATAAACCAATCCCAAATCAACATCCAAACTCAACTAAACTCAATTCAACTCAAAATCCAACTCAATTAGCCGTTGGTCCACTTGACCCAAGATATAAATTTGACCAAATTGAACTAAACTCCAATCCAACCCAAATTGGATTGAACCAAACCTTCAAATCTTCACCATGATAATTTTGATCATCTTGGATGGCTACAATCAACTCAATTCAATCAAGCTGACTATTTAGCTCACTTGACCCAAAGTGACCTATAGACCTATTTGAGCCAAATCTCAATCCAACCCAAATTAGATTGAATCAAACCATCCAAAGCCTCCTATGATGACTGTTGATAATTCTTGATTGATCAACTGCAATCAATTGGGTAAAACCAAGTCAACCTGGTCATTTAACCAAATTAACCCACTTAACCTACATGAGCCAAATGAACCAAACCTCATCCCAAGCCAAATTGTAACCAATGATTCATACTAACCTAAAATCAATCCTTGAACATGACTCGATCATCACTTGAGCCAAACCAAACTAGCCCTTTGACCCAAGTTGATCCAATTTGACCTAAAAGATCAAATTAGTTCAAATCAAAATCTAATCCAAATTGATTGCAACCAAAGGCTTAAGTTCATTCCAAATTGACTATTATACATGATCTAAGCCTTGATTGAACCCAATCTTATGAAATTAACCCAATTGACCCATTTAGCCCAAATTGACCTAAGGGTCAATTTATCATTCTAAATCAAATTGGTTGAAATCAAAGCTTACAATCATCTTTAAATGATCAATTAAATCTAAACCAATGCTTTGCCCTGGCTAATTTGGCCAAATTGGTCAACTTGACCTATTTGACCCATACAAATTCAAATGAGCAAAAATAAAATCAAAGCTAAATTAAACCAAACCAATTGAACCAAAACCTTTTGAATACTCATTTGACCTGATAATTGGTCAACATGACCCAACCTAGCCCATTTTGACCCATATGGGAACAAATTATACCAAACACATTCAAACCAAGCCCAACCTATTGAAACTTGGTATGACCATCCTTGGCTCACATTGATTTAGCCCAAATCCAACTGAACCCCTGCTTGACCTGAATTATCTCAAAATCCAATGAGTCAAGCTTGCTAAATAGGACAAATACCCCATTTGAATGGCCAAACCCACTCTCCTCCATGAAGCTGCCTCTTAGGCCTCTACCTTCGCAAGAAGTACACTTGCTCACCTAACCCAAAGGTGGTTGGGTAAATTATGAGACAAGTGGAGGTGAAATCACCCCTCTTTTCCTATTGGAACAAATGCAAAACAAAGGACTCCCACTTCCCCTCTCATGGTAGCCATTCCCCTTCACTCACCCACTCAAACTAAGCCAACTCAACACCTCTCTACCACCTGTGGTGGTTGGACGACCACTAGAGGACAAACTGATCCACATCATCTAATCCAACGGATGAGGGGTATACCTCCCCGTTGATTCAATTTGACACATTGAACATCCTCATAGCCACAGATGAGTTGCTAGAGCATTTCCACAAGCCTCCTCCTTGTCAAAAAAACACCAAGCATAAGACAATCCCATCTCTATCCAACTTGACCAAAACTCAATCCCATTCAAATTAACTCTTCCCACACGTTCACCAAGCTCCGGTAGGTGAAACGAATACTCCCTCAAGCATTTTGAACATCGAAAGAACTTCTAGACTAAATATAGTGAGGATTCTAGTGACATTTGATCAACAAAGCCACCATCGAGCAATCAAGGTGTCATCTTCTCAACATGGCTTCGCCTCTTCAAGGTGAAGCTACCTCGATCGGTTCACCGCTAGTCCAAAGCTCCAGCGAGGTATTTTTTGGAAAACGAGTATTTTCTAATTTATTTTAGGCCTCTTTGAAGAAAATGTAAATGTCGTGAGAATCCAATTGTAAGATCCTCGTAGATCACTCCACTAAAAGAGTGGGATCGATCCCGAGCCTCCCCGACCTTCGATGATCTCAATTTGGGTAGAGGAAGCTAGACAGTGTCTATCTTCCATCTCTTAGGGGATGATAGATCATCAGCCATCCATTCCACATAATTAGAATGGACAACCATGATCTTCCATTAGATTTAAACTATTTTATCCTAAATGAACTATGGGATTAATCTCCATTTATCGGTATGGGGCGATGGGAAGCACATCCACTGGCGCCATGTCAATGCTGAGTCAGACAATTTGAAATAATCAATCCCATGGTATAACGTGAAAAGCGTGCCACATTAGTGATTCGCATGGTGCCAATAGGATTAGGCTTAATCATGTTTTTTAATCACTAAAACTTTAAAACATCATAGCTAATTATAGAAAAATAAAAAATCCATATAAATACTCATTTTAAAGGTAAAATGGAGGAGATTTAATTAAAAATATCCCCATTTGATTTTGAATAATAACCAAGGCAAAATTAAGGCTTGAATGCAAACTTAATTAGTTGAATTCTGCCCAATCACTTAGGTAATTAATTCAAGATTTGGAGAATTGATTTAATGGGATGACCTCTGCCTCCCATGATTTTCTTGGAATTTATTACCTAGGTAATTAGAAAAATTGGTGTTTTAAACCCTAATTACCTTCTTTAATTAATTTAATGATTAATTAACATTCAAAATAGAAAAAATAATTAATTAAAGCTTATTAATCACTAAGTAATAGTAAATGGATGAGGCAGAATGATTAGGACCTCCTTCCTAGCCTCTTTCCTAAATTCATTTCATTATTAAAAGGATTAATTAAAATGGTAATTAATTAATCAAATGGCTAAATTAAATCAAATTGAAATGCAAATCACATCAGATAATTAATAATGAAATAGAGGGTTCCTCTTTATGTGTTTAATAGCATAAAGATCCTTAATAAAATTATGGTTAACCCAAAAGTGTGGGAAAATAAAAAAGTACTTAATTTGATTCTTTGACTTAATTAATCTTTAATTATGAGCCAATTGCATTAGTTCTTTTAAAAATATTGCAACTTTACATTTCTCACATGTTCATATCTTATGTGGCTCATGATTATATGAATAATCAAATTAAAGAAGTATAGAAAATGGTAATTAAGTGATTTAATTAATGATTTAACTTAACTATTTCATAAAATTCATTTAACTACCTTTCCTTAAACCAATTATAATTACTAATATGGGAATAGGATCAAAATAACAAATATTTTCACTCCTTATTAAGTTCAACTCAAATCCAAAATCAAATTAATAATGAACTTTTGTTTTCTTTAAATAAATTTTTTTAATGTGATTGTCCTTAGGAATTAATATATTTGAATGAACCATGTGTTTATATTTAGTTATTCCTTTCAAATCACTTCTAAATGTTGTATGTCATATGAACCCATGCATTCATGTTTTTAAATCTATATCAATCAAATAGATTTTGTTGGTGTAAGCTTGCATGTGTTAGCTTAACTTAATGATATGTGTGACTATTATCACTAATAAATTCAAATCTATTTTCCAAAGCTTATAAATCGATAATAATATGTGGAATGATGATAGTTATAAACTCATATAAGACTTGCATGTGCTTATAGCTTAGTTATGTGAATGTGAAACTCTCTTTCTTGAATTCATATATAGATTTACATAGGTTTGAATGTTAATGGGTATATAGTCGGACATCCGAGAATATGAGGCTTTAAGTAGTCCAAAGGAGATCATTTGATTATCTCACTAGTTAACAAAGGCACATACCCATTTGATTTTCATTATTATGTATTTTAGTATTAGAATTTAGATGAAGCTTCAATTCATATGCATAAATAATTCAATTGGAGAAAATACAATCTTTACATGATATTCATCTTTATAATTGTGTATACATTTATATGTATTTAAGATAGCAAGTGTTTAGTGGACATCCTGGAATATGAGCCTTTAAGTAGGAGATCATTTGATTACCTCACTTCGATTAACAATGGCATGTACTTGCTTACATCTTTTATACATGTGTATGTGTGCTTAATTAAATGATGAAAGTCCCCTTTTGTTATCAAAAAATACATGCATCCATAACCATCTAAGTCATTGGCATACATTACATGTAAGTTAGTGCTCTCTTCTTATGATTCATATATAGATTTACATAAGTTTGAATGTTAATAAGTATATAGTTTGGACATCCTGGAATGAGGCTTTAAGTTGCCCCAAGGAGGTCATTTGATTACCTCACTTCTCGGTTAACAATGACATGTACTTATTTGATTTCATTCCTATGTATTTTGGTATTAGAATTTGGATAGAGCTTTAATTTGGATGTATAAAATAATTCAATCAAACACAAATGTAAATTCCAAATGCATGCATCCATTCATCATTCAAGTGTGCCAAAATATGTTGTGTATAGGTATGCTAAGTGTTAAATCATGTGCATATTAGATGTGATGGAAAGAATGATATATATGTTGTGTGATATTAATTCAATTATATTAATCTTAAGATGCCTTTCATATTGAATATGATTATTTAAAGTTAACCCAAACTTAGGATTAATAAGAAAATACTTAATAAACCATTCACTAAAAGAACTAAGTCATAAAAATATTCTTTAGAAAATGGTTTAAGGTAGGGATGTGAGGAGGTGAACTCCTTTCCTCTTTTTATAACACTTAGATGCTAAGTGTAAATCAAATGAAATTAAGCAAAATACAAACTAAAATTCACAAATCAACTAAACAACTTGAAGTGGAACAACCTTTATGTTAAATTAGATTCTTTCACACTTAGAAAATCACAACTTTAATGCTTAGTTAAGACATACTACACAAGCCTTAGCACACACACTAGAATTAAGCCACCACTTCTAGTCCTAAGTTAGGATGGTGTATGTGTAATGGCTATTTTGTTTTATTATGTAATGTTTTAGACTGAATGTTAAGGTGCATGTTTCATAGAGTGGATGTTAGGCCACTCTTAGCCTCATATTATTTTTTGCAGGAGGTTATGCTTAAAGGGGTTGCTTAAAAATAATTATAAATACTTTGCTTTTAGGTTCTTAAACCCCTAAGCATAACCCAAGTTAGGACAGATGGGCTTGGTTACCCATGTGTGGGGTTCTAAGTCTAAATTATGAATATAATTGCTTAGGATTGTATGTATGTTTAGCTAACCTCTATTTTGTAGGTGTAGTCAAATTTACTTTTCCTATGTAAATATAATTTTTATAAAAAGAATTAGGATTAGAGCTATGGGGAAGTAGGATGAGCAGTGGCTAGAAGGTCTTGTCCTGGGGTGCCCTCTGATTCCTTTGGAGCAAATAAAAAATAAAAAAGGAGAAAGAAGAAATGAAGACTGTCATAGCATATATTCATTTTTATTTGTAATTATTCTTCTTACATTATGTAGTGGAAGAAGGTTGACTAGCTCCCTTACCTGAGCAGTCGCTTTACCCGTACATAGCCTTTCATATTCTATCTCTAGTCAGTGTCGTATTTGGCATGAGTGAGATAAAGACTAAGCTATACTGGTACACTAAAACTAACAACTCTACTTGGTATATGAGTTAAAACTCTTTAAGGTTCCAAGATTAACCAATTGCTTCCAACCTAACTTTGATATTTCATTTACAACTCTTTGATCTGGGTGGAATTTGTGGGTCACATGGAGAAACATGTGAGATCGCTATAAAGGAATGGTACACTCTGAAGTTGGGTAGAGATACCTTCTCTAGTGAAAGAGTTCTAAAGGTCACTTATGAACTAGAAAAATAACACTCAGTCACCTACTCAAAGAATGACTATTCTTGTAGCTCCTATTAAATGATAGGTGGTATCATAAGGTCACACAAAATAGGTTTTTTTAGTTTCTAGAGAAGAAAATCTAAAGTACTTCCATGATGGGACACAAGACCAACCAAGAAAAGAGTAGAAGAATGTCGACCAATGTTTGAGTGAGTGTTAGACTTAGAACAAGAAGGTTTTCCCTGGCATCCTATATAGTAAAAAAAAGATCCACTTATTTTGCTCAATGCGCTATTTGATAGAAGAAGTTTTGTAGGGCTATCTATCTCACTGATAATGAAGTAGGCTTTCCTACTTTTCTTTCATAACCTTCAACGACCTTGTTAAAAGTTTAGCGATCCCCAACTCCTCTCAAATTTTGAGATGAAATAGAAATGGAACAATTTTGCTTGATGGTAAGCCTTCCACATAGAAATAGGCATTGAACCGAGAAGATTGGATTTGATTGCCTACCTATTGACCTACTCAACTAGGGTCATGAAAAGCCCAGGACAAAAAAAAGTTTAAAAGTGATTGAATGATGTCGCAAGTTTGGATAATCTTTCTGGATTCGATCAAAGAAAGGTGAAAATATTCTTTTTCTTTGGCTAGTCAGTGGGGAGGTTGGTCCAATTAGATGAGTTGTACTTTCCACTTTTGGCGGCTTGATTGGTCACATACATATTCCTATTTTACTTCTATACATGATAGAACTCATATGTCATTGATCATATAAAGAGAATGTGTTGCCTATGTGACTAGGAAAGTCAATCTATGATAGGTCTATACTTTTATCAGGGGCACCCCGATCGTTTGACTTGACATCTCATTGAAGAGAGAGTGGGTCATCCATCCAATCCATGTGTTCACAGTAAGTGAAAATGATTCACTACACATATGCCATTTTGACCCTATGAAAGCAAGCACCGAGCTGGTCCATACCAAATTACCTTAATTTTCCATGCCATGTTGAGAGCTCAGAAGAAGCTAATGTTGGAAAGCTAGCATGTGCAAGAAGAAAGAACTCTTAATCAATGAGGAGCAGAGAAAGGAGATTTCTCGCATTCGGTAAACTCAATCCTTGACCTGGAAAAGTCTGATCTAAGAATACCAAGCTCACTATCAAGTTTGAGCTCTTTCTTCTCCCAGGTAGTAGGTTTGTTGTTAACAAGAGGACAAGTGATGACTTTCCTTGTACACCTAATAGAGGAAATGGTAAGTAGGGGTAAAGCAAAAAATAGAAGTAGAAAGAGTAGGAGTAGGAGAAGCCTAGAGAAATTTTTGATTGAATGAAGCCTTGGGACATGAAATGCTTTAGGGAACAACCAAGTACCATCATATCTTGAAGAGGAAAGAAAGAAGTTGGTATTCATAAGCAAGAGGTCCTAGGATGACAGCTCTAAATCATACATTTAGCTTTGCTGACCCTTAGTTTTCTTTCAAGCAGCAATGGAGGAAGGAAAGGAGGCCTATCGAAGTTACTTTCCAAGGTTAAGGTAAGTTTAGTGGTGTGTAGCTAATCTCGCTAATATCTAAGATCGAGGGACAACTCTGGCTCCACTTCTACTCATGCACTCGTGAAAACAAACTCATGGCCTAGCCTAGTTGGTGAATGAGCTTACAAGTGGTAACTGCTCTATATATGTCCTCACTTTTGAAGAAGCTGTTATGGCACTTTCAAAATCTTGTGACTCACATTAAGGGAGTAATAGGAAATGAATTAGCAATTTCCCCAATTAAGCCACTAATAAATCCCAAGAAAATTAGGGGAGGTAGTAGTCATCCCCCAAAATACAATCAAGAAGTTTGAGATTAATCAGCAGATTAATTTGGGAGTAAATTGAAAATTAAGATTTCCAATAAAACCTAAATTTAGAGAAAAGAGATATTCAAAACTAATTACAATAAATTTTGAAATATTCTATGTTCAAATATCTTTCTAATGCAATTTATTTCATATTATCTTTATTTTTCTAGGTTGAGATATGAATTTTAGAAGTTTAGGAAATTAATAAAAAAAATATTTAAGACTTAATTAATTTCCTAATCTTATGGCGCCATATGTGGCTAACTTACTTTACATGCACTCACCGATTCATTTTAAAATGTCACATCATAGCATGTGTGGTGGCGTATGCTTTTCCCTCCTCGATTAAGGAACGATGGTCGAGATTAAATAAAATAATAGAGAGGATAAAATAGGATATAAAATGCATTTTAATCTCAGCCGTCCATCCAAAATGCGTGGATGGATGGACAGAGATCTTCCCTGTGAAAAATGTGGACCATCCACTTTCAAAGTGAAGAGCTAAGCTCAAGCGAGTTCAGATTGGATTTAAAATCAACCCACACCATATAAACCTAATGGCAAGCACATATAATGGTCAAAATTATATGGGATCAAAATTTCTTTCATAAAGCTCCACACCACATTGAGTTTAATGCTAAAAAAATGGCATACCTCATCAGAGGTGATCAGCGGTGCTTGATTCCCTTGGAGAAGCTTCGTCTAATTGAGATGAAGCTTTGGTGAAAGTTTTAGCTCTTGAGGTTGAGTGGATGACTCTATGGACCAAATCCTCCTTAGTTTGAGTTTAATTTTGACTGAAATGGATCTTCCCTTGCTTAAAGAACTTGGAAGAAAGCTTAGTCAAGCTCATTTCTCGGAGTGTGCAAAGGGAATTTGGTTGAATTTGAGTGTAGTGGAAGTTGGAAATTCAATGGACCTCTATTTAAGGAAAACCAAGAAATGCCAAATTCAATCTCCAAGCTTGGAACTCTTGCCAATGACTCCTATCACTCTCTAGGCTTCAATCGACAATGGGGAAGTGAAGATTCAAATGATTTAGGGGGAGTATATCTCCCCCTATGGAAATCAAACGGCTGAGAAGGGAGAAGCCATTTTGATCCAATTGAGCTTAGACAGTGGGTTTGTTAGGTCGTTTAGGTTGTCTTTGAGTTAGTTTTAGGCTAGGGAGTGGATTAGTGGAGTAGCCTTATGCTCAAAATAAGTGGGAAGAGGTTTTCCATGTGGCCATTTCTGCCATGTGTGTTGGCCATATGGTGGAGTTTGACCCAAACCCATTGGGTTGGGTGCACCACCTCCCTAGGTTTACTTGACCTATTAGTAGAGTATCAAGTAGGTATGAAGAGGGTTTGACCAAATTTAAGTGGAATTGGCCAAAATTTGTTCTATGGCCTGGGGTAAAATGGTTATTTTGCTTGGGAATATGTTGGTCAAGGCATTGGATTTGGAAGTTTGTGGTATGGAGGGGATTTCAAGGTCAAAGACCAGGATCCTTTTGGTTTTCATCAAGTGGTGTGGTCAATTCAATTTGGTTTGAGGTAAAGGGTGGTAGCAAGCAAGAGTGGATTTGTATCTTTCAAGTTAATTTTGCTTGAACAGCATGACCAAGTCAAGATTTGGGTCAAGTTATCAAGGGCTTTTGGCCAAGTGATTCAAATGATTTGAACTTGACCCATTGGTTTCAATCAATTTGGCTTAGATCAAGTTTTGACATATTTTGACTTTTCAGGTCAAGTTGGGTCAACTTGGGTCAAGTGGCCAATTGGGCTAGGTTAGGCTCAAATGTTGACTTGGTCAAGTTCAAACATAGTTCATGAATGAACTTAGATCAATGGTTTCAATCAATTTGGCCTATGGTGGATTTTGGCAATGTTGGGTTTCATTTTGGCTAAGTTGACTTGGTCAACCCTTAGTTTGACTTGGTTTGACCTATTTAATTGATTGATCATCTCATGATTGTTGATCATGATGAGAGGCATAGGTGAGTTTGATTCAATCCAATTTGGTTAGGATTAGAATTTGGCTAATAAGGGTACTTTAGGTCACTTTGGGTCAAGTGAGCCTAAATGTGTCAAATGGCTTGGTCAAAGCTAATTTGAGTTTGATTGAACTTGTAAATGGACTTATGATTGAAGTATAAATCCATTCGCAAGTGATTTGAAGTCAAATGGGCTTTGATTGATTTGACAATTTCAAGTTCAAAAGGGTAAACATAAAATGGATTTTGGCTTGATTTGATTTTTAGTCAAGTGATTAAAGTTTGTATTTATATTTGGATTCATGATTGTTGTATTGAATGAATCATGAAGAAAATTCAAGAGTTTGGCTTGATTTGAGGTTTATTTGGCTAAGTTCAAAATTTTGACTTGAAAAGCTTAGGATTTTGAATGAGTTTGAGTTTGATTTTGGAAGTGGTTTTGATTGTTTGAATTTATATTTCATTTATATATGTGAATATAAATGAGAATATAAATGGGTTATGAGAAAATTTCAAAGGTTTTAAGTGATTTGATCATGATCTAGACTAAGTCCTTAAGAGGAAATTAAAGGATTTAGGAAAGATTTGGAATTTTGGATTTGAGTTTTGAGTTTAGTTTGATTGATTTGAATTTATATTTCATTTATATATGTGAATATAAATAAAAATATAAATGAGTTATGAGAAAATTTCATGGATTTGATTTGATTTAGGTATGATTTTGGCTAAGTCCTTAAGAGGAAATTTAAAGGACTTAGGAAATTTTGGAGTTTTAGAATTGAATTATGGATTTAGTTTGATTGATTTATATTTATATTTCATTTATATATGTGAATATAAATGAATATAAATGAGTTATGAGAAAATCTCATGTGTTTGAATTGATTTAAAGATGATTTAGGCTAAGTCCTTAAGGTGGAAATTAAAGTCTTATAAAATTTTAGAGTTTTGGAATTGAATTTTGGATTTAGTTTGATTGATTTATATTTATATTTCATTTATATATGTGATATAAATGAGAATATAAATGAGTTATGAGAAAATCTCATGAGTTTGAATTGATTTGAAGATGATTTTGGCTAAGTACATAAGAGGGGGTTAAGGACTTAAGAAGGATTTTAAATTTGGAATTTGAATTTGGATTTGATTTGATTGATTTGAATTTATATTTCATTTATATATGTGAACATAAATGAGAATATAAATGGTTTGTAAGAAAATCTCATGAGTTTGAATTGATTTTAACATGATTTAGGTTAAGTATTTAAAGTGGAAATTAAAGACCTATAAAAGATTTTGAATTTGGAATTTGAACTTGGATTTGATTTGATTTGAAGATGATTTTTGCTAAGTCCTTAAGGTGAATTTAAAGACTTAGATAAGATTTTGACTTAAGAAATTGAATTTAGATTTTGATTTGATTGATTTGAATTTACATTTCATTTATATATGTGAATATAAATGAGAATATAAATGGGTTTTAAGAAAATCTCATGAGTTTGAATTGATTTGATCATGATTTAGGTTAAGCCTTTAAGGAGGAAATTAAAGACTTAGAAAAGATTTTGAATTAGGAATTTGGATTTTGATTTTGATTTGAATTTACATTTCATTTATATATGTGAATATAAATGAGAATGTAAATGAGTTATGAGAAAATTTCAAGGATTTGATTTGATTTGAAGATGATTTTGGCTAAGTCCTTAAGATAGGATTAAGGACTTTAGAAAAATTTGGAATTTGAAATTTCATTCATGGGTTTCAATCATGTATTTCAATCATGGATTTCAATCATGTGGCATTAATTTGAGTTTGGAGAAAATCAAATAAGATTAATTTGGAGTTTTACTTGAAGGAAGGAAGGTGAGGAGTGTTTCAAGCTGAGCGTAGAAAAATTTTCCTAACACCCCTAAGGCATGACCTATTTCTATGGCCAACCCTTCTAAGTCTATAGGGCAAAGTTGAGTGTCCACCTAATCACTAGATGTGTCTTACGACTAAGGAACTCTTAAAGTCTATGAGAAGTCCTGTGTCTAAGATAGAGGGGTTGAGAGCTCATCCTAAAAGTGAGGTCAATAAAGGGCACCCAATAGATGTGGTGTGACTGACAAGGAACATCACAGGTATTGCTGTTGACCAAAATGATAAACAACACCAAAACATCAGAAGCACAAACAAAAATAATATATCCCTAACCCAAGGTGTAGAAAGAATCCAAAACTTAGTGCAATGTGGCTCTACTTATGTCCAAGACATAAAAGAGTGGGAGGAATCCACTAAGGATAGAGTATATTAACCTTCCATTAGGGAAGCAGGTTCAAGTCATCCATAAGGGGATGAGGAGTTTGATTAAATTTAAGTCTCACTAAGGAGAAATTTCTATTGGGGAAGAGGATTGAATTAATTTCAATTTTTAGATTTGGATTTTGAGATGGACCTAGGTTTGCGATGGATCAGACCAGTAGGAGCCATGAGGAAAGACCTAACTCAGATTTACCAATCTAAAGGAGTAGTCTACTAAACAAGTAGTAGGACTAGCAAACCAAAGGGATGCCTTTCGGTATGCATCAACTATATCAAGAAAAAAGCGTAGTATACTTACATCCTCTAAAGTAGAGACTTGTAATCTATTAACAAAACAATAGATTGAACCTAACCAAGGGCTGGCTATTGAGTGAATGTCGTTAGGGGACTTAGATCAACTCAAGGATAGTCAAGATTAATTTTATTTTTAGATTTGTTTTGATGGATTTTGTTGGTTTACAATGGATCATACTGAGAAGGAGCCACAGGCCTAGACCTAAATTGATTTACCAATCCAAAGGGGTAGTCTACTAGTAGGACTAGCCAACCAAGGGGATTTTCATATGTAGCTTGTACTAGGAAGAAAGCATAGTAGACTTACATCCTCTAAAGTAGAGACCAATTGCTGGGATAATCTATTAGCAAGAAAATAAATTGAACCCAACATAGGGCTGAATATTGACTGAATGCTACTGGGGAACTTAAATTAACTTAAGGATAGTCAAGATTAATTTCACTTTTAGATTTGTTTTGATGGATTACGTTGGTTTGCAATGGATCATACTGAGAAGGAGCTTATACCAGCCTAGACCTATCTCAAATTTATTGAACCAAAGGGGTAATTTACTAAACATATAGTAGGACTAGCCAACCAAATGGATATCATTCAGTATGCAACAGCTGTACTAGGAAGAAAGCATAGTAGACTTACATCCTCCAAAGTAGGGACTAGTTGCTGGGGTAATCTATTTGCAAGGAAATAGATTGAAGTGAATCTAAGGCTGTCTATTGAGTGAATGCCACTGGGGGACTTAAATTAACTCAAGGATATTCAAGATTAATTTCATTTTTAAATTTATTTTGTTGGATTCATTAGTTTGAAATGGATCATACTGAGAAGGAGCTTATATGAACCTAGACCTATCTCAGATATATTGAACCAAAGGGAGTAGCTTCTCAGCCGATGGGAGAACTATTCGACCAAAGGAGTGCCTTTTGGTTTGCAATGATCAATTAAAGGGAAGAAAGCTCAAAGACTCACATCTTCCACTACAAAAGACCACTGGGGTGATCGAGTGCTTTGGGCAACAAATCAATCCCGACCTAAGGCTGCCCATCAATTTGCAATAGTCATGCTTGAAAGAATGCATCATAGTCTTACATCTTTCAAAGATGAGGTAACCGCTTATGGAAAAATAGATTGAACCTGACCTAAGTGTGACTATGGAGTGAGTGCCGACCCGGGGACTTATCTCAACTCAACTAATTAGGCAATTCCTATAAGGAGTTCTGCTAACACTTCCCTAAAGGTAGGATGCCTGCTTGGGAAAAGGGGCCCTTTAAGGGCTTGAATTCCTAATCCATAAGCAAATATTTTATTTATTTTGTTTAGTTTATTTATCATGGACCCTATTAGTTTATGAGGGATCAAATTGAGAAGGAGCTTATATTAGCCTAGACCTATCTCAGATTTACTAAACCAAGGGAGAATTTATGCATCTGCTGAACAAATTCTCCAACCACAAGGGTGGCTACTAGGAAAGAGAGATTGTCCAACCAAGAGTAACCGGGTAGTGTCTAAATGGGATCGCAAAGGATGTGATCCAAATAGAGTTCCGCAGAGGATGGGGCCGCTAAGGGCTTAATCCAAAACCCTAGAGAAAATGACATGGTTAGTCATATATCTAATAGGTATTCGGTGGC
Source organism: Cymbidium sinense (assembly GCA_021442155.1). NCBI lineage: Eukaryota > Viridiplantae > Streptophyta > Magnoliopsida > Asparagales > Orchidaceae > Cymbidium > Cymbidium sinense. The sequence goes on along the minus strand of JAKCPB010000697.1, from coordinate 2,204 downwards.
CAACTCAAGGAGAAAGCACAGGGACTCATCTCAAGAGTGGTGTATCCACCGTGAGTCAGTCGATATAACATCAACCAACCTAAGGTGCCCATCGCCAATAAGCATCCTAAGAAGAAAGCTCGAGGACTCACATCCTCTTATAGCAGAATTGATTGCTGTGATAGTTTGTCTTTGGATCGATAGGTGCCAACTGAAGTAGGATGAATTTTGAGTGAATGGCACTAGGGGACTTAAATCTACTCAAACATAGTCAAGAAGAAAAGAGCCTCTAAGGGACTTATCCTAAATTTCAAATATACTCGACCTAGTTAAATCATGATGATTAGTTCATCTTCTTAAATAAAATCAACATGAGGTAGCTTATTGGTTGGGCAGTGAAGTCTACCATACTAATAAGGCACTCATTGGTTTGCAATGGTCAAGTTAGGAAGAAAGTGCGGGGACTCACATCCTCCAACAAGTGATCATTGGGGTGACATACTAGCAAGGTAGTATGTAGACCCGACCTAGAGTAGCTAATGAGTGAGTGCCACAATGGACTTGCTCCCACATAAAAATAGCCCAAGATAAAAAGATTTGTGTCTATTTTGTGTGTTAAAAGGGATATGACACCTCTGAGGGACTCTTACACCTACTAAAATATGCTTGGGGATTTATATACAATGGTGCCACGGATGGCAAACAGGATTCTCACTAAGAAAGGATACCGCTTGGGTTCTCTCACACCTATGTTAATTGTACTAATCAAAATAGAATGCCTCTTAGTTTATCTTACACCTAGTCTAATAGTTCAAAAGATTTTGATTGTGTTGTGAAAGAGGGATAGGATGCCACTAGGAAACTCTTACATGTGCCCTAGACACATCACGGTGGTTTCGCAAGATAAGAAAACAACTCTTCGGAAGAAGAGATAAATTTGATGAAATGGAATTAAATTTTTGTTTATTTTATTAATAATTATTTTTAAACATGATTAATTTCATGGGTAATATTTCTTTATATAGAGCCCATTAATTGGAAGTATCGGGTGTTCCCCTTTATAATCACTAAGCTGATAAGATCCTCCTTGGTAGGCATTCTCTATGACATAGGGGCCTTCCCAAGTGGTTCAAACTTGCCTCCCATCTTTGATGGGAAACAATTGGTCTCCTCTGACTAACACAAGTTCTCTACTCAGAAAGACCTAGGTGGACTAGCTTGTGAGCTTGAATCATTTTGGCCTTGTACAACTCGAGGTTCTAGCATGCCCATGGCGACTTTCCTCCAAGCCTTCGAGCTCTTCTAACCACAATTTTGCATTCTACTATGTAGTGATCTTTCTACCCAATGCAATCCTTAGTGATAAGAGTTGAACTTCTAAAAGTAAAATAGCTTCGGACCCATATACTAAGGAAAATGTGGTAAAATGAGTTGGGATTTGATATGTGGTGTAGTAGACCCACAAGGCTTCAACCAACTGCTCATTCCACTTTTGCATGTTGTCATTAAGAGTCTTTTTTAATATTTAGATGAGAGTTTTGTTGAATGATTTCATTAAACAATTTGTTCTGGGGTAGTAGATGGTGGAGTATCTCTAATCTATACCATGTCTTCTAGCGAAGCTATTGATTTCTGTGCTTTTGAATGTAGTACCATTATCAGATATAATTTGTCGAGGCACCCCAAACATATATATGATATGGTTCTTGAGAAATTGAAGCACATGTTGAGCTGTGACCTCTCTGAGTAGGATGGCTTTTGCCAACTTGGAAAAGTAGTCAGTGGCAACTAAGATGAATTAGTGCCCCTTGGAAGGAGGATCGATCAGATCAACAATGCTAGTACCCCCAACACTTGAATGGCCATGAGGCCAATGTAAGGTGTAGAATGTTGGGTGGTTGGTGGAGGACCACACCGTACACCTGACACTGAGGGAATCTCCTAGCTATATCCATGCAGTCTATAATCATCGAAGGCTAGTAGTATCCAAGGAGCTTGATCTTCATCTTCTTCTTTGGACTAGATTGATGTGTTCCTCATAGACCTGAATGTACCTCGATTATAATGCCATGTGCTTCATGTTTGTCTAAACATCATAACCACATTTGGTCAAAGGATGGGCAATACAGGGTGCCATCAACGAGAACATAGGAGAGAGCTCTTTATTTCACCTGATGAGTTTATGACTATTCTTAAGGTAGTTTGCCGGTGTTCAAAGAATCTAT
>JAKCPB010000696.1:0-79684 GCA_021442155.1 Cymbidium sinense | reverse complement strand
ATTTAGTTATTGGTATTAGTTTTTACTTAATTTTAATTAGTTTTATTAGTTTTATTTAGATATTAATTATTTGTTTAGGTTTTATTAGTTAGGTTTTACTTTATTAGTTTTATTAGTTTATTATTTTATTATTACTTTTCTTTATTGGTTAGTTAGTTAGTTATTATTATTAGTTTACTAGTTTTAGTTTTATGATTATTAGTTAGTTTAGTTAGTTAGTTATTAGTTTAGTTTATTATTATTATTATTAGTTAGTTTTTTAGTTTTACTAGTTCATTAGTTAGATAGTTTTAGTTTTTAGTTTAGTTTTTATTAGTTTGTTTATTAATTATTAGTTAGTTACTATTAGTTATTATTAGTTTAGTTTAGTTATCATATTTTTTAGTTTTAGTTAGTTTTATTAGTTTATTATTTAGTTAGTTATTAGGTTTAGTTTTATTAGTTTAGTTATTTAGTTTTATTAGTTTATTAGTTTTTATTAGTTATTAGTTATTAGTTAGTTAGTTTAGTTAGTTATTATTTGGTTATTATTAATTATTTGTTATTAGTTTTATTAGTTTAGAATTTTAATTATTAGGTTTAGGTTTTAGGTTTTTGTTATTTATTATTAGTTAGTTATTTAGTTATTAGTTTATTAGTTGATTTAGTTGTTAGTTTAGTTATTAGTTAGCTATTAGTCTGTTAGTTTTATTGGTTTTTAGTTTAGTTAGGTTATTAGTTAGTTTAGTTATTATGTTTATTAGTTATTAGTTATTATTTTAGTTAGTTATTAGTTTTATTATTATTATTAGTTATTAGTTATTATTTTAGTTAGTTATTAGTTATTATTATTATTAGTTAAGTTATTATTATTAGTTTTAGTTATTAGTTTTATTAGTTAGTTTTAGTTATTAGTTATTAGTTTTTAGTTTTACTTATTAGGTTTATTTATTAATTTAGTTTTTTATTAGTTATTAGTTTAGTTCTATTATTAGTTATTAGTTTAGTTTTATTATTAATTTTTTAGTTAGCTAGTTAATTAACTAGTTTAGTTATTAGGTTTAGATTTATTTATTAGTTAGTTTATAGTTTTTTCTTATTTTTTTATTAGTTATTAGTTATTAATTATTTTTTTATTTTTTTATTAGTTATTATTTAGGTTAATATTACTTTAGTTTTAGTTTAGTTTTTATTTTTGATTTTATTAGTTATTTAGTTTATTATTATTAGTTTTTAGTTTTACTTATTATTAGTTTATTAGTTTTATTAGGTTTAGGTTTTGGTTTAGGTTTAGTTAATTATTAGTTTTAGTTATTATTTAGTTATTAGTTAAGTTTTTATTACTTATTATTAGTTTAGTTATTAGTTATTATTAGTTAGTTATTATTAGTTTTTAGTTATTAGTTTAGTTATTATTAGTTATTAGTTAGTTATTATTATTATTAGTTAGTTAGTTTAGTTATTTATTAGGTTATTATTAGTTAGTTTTTATTATTTATTAGTTATTAGTTATTAGTTTAGCTATTATTTAGTTTTTTAGTTAGTTATTAGTTATTAGTTATTTAGTTTTTAGTTTTTAGTTTTATTATTAGTTATTAGTTTAGTTATTAGCTAGTTATTATTATTTAGTTTATTAGTTATTAGTTTTAGTTAGTTATTATTAGTTAGTTAGTTTTTATTTATTATTTTTAGTTGTTAGTTATTATTTTATTAGTTTATTATTATTAGTTATTAGTTTAGTTATTAGTTATTATTAGTTTAATTATTAGGTTTTATTATTTATTAGTTATTTTTATTATTAATTATTAGTTTAGTTATTTATTAGTTATTATTATTATTAGTTTTATTATTAGTTAGTTTTTTTAGTTATTAGTCTAGTTATTATTAGTTAGTGAGTTATTAGTTATTAGTTTTTAGTTAGTTAAAATTTTAGTTATTATTAGTTAGTTTTTAGTTTATTAATTTTTTATTAGTAATTAATTTTTAATTAGTTAATTTTAGTTAGTTATTAGTTTAGTTTTTTTTAGGTTATTTAGTTATTTAGTTTTATTATTAGTTTAGTTATTAGGTTTTATTTAGTTATTATTTATCAATTTTTGGTTATTAGTTTATTAGTTATTACTTATTGTGAGGTTCACTTATTAGTTAGTTTTATTATTATTATTATTAGTTATTAGTTTTAGTTTATAAGGTTTTATTAGTTATTATTATTTATAATTATTATTAGTTATTAGTTAGTTTAGTTAATAATTTATTAATTTATTAATTATTAGTTATTTTTATTATTAGTTATTATTATTAGTTTAATTAGTTTTTATTAGTTTAGTTTTATTATTATTGGTTAGTTTGTTAATAGTTTATTAGTCATTTAGTTTATTAGTTTAGTTATTATCAGTTAGTTTTATTAGTTAATTTAGTTATTAGTTTATTAGTTTTTATTAGTTTTTATTAGTTATTAGTTTTAGTTATTAGTTATTAGTTTAGTTAGTTTTATTAGTTATTATTTATTATCATTATTAATTAGTTTAGTTATTAGTTTAGTTTATTATTATTAGTTTTATTAGTTAGTTATTTTAGGTTTAGTTAGTTATTAGTTTTTAGTTTAGTTTAGTTTTATTAGTTAGTTAGTTAGGTTATTAGTTAGTTATTAGTTAGTTAGTTTATTAGTTTATTAGTTTAGGTTATTAGTTATTAGTTAGTTTATTAGTTTTAGTTATTTTAATTATTAGTTAGTTATTAGTTTAGTTATTAGTTATTATTTATTTATGTTTAGTTATTAGTTTAGTTTAGTTAGTTTTTAGTTCAGTTTGTTTAGTTAGTTTATTTAGTTTTAGTTATTATTATTTAGTTATTAATTTATTAGTTTTATTAGATTTATTAGTTTTATTTGTTTTATTAGTTTTATTAGTTTTAGTTTTTTATTTTATTTAGTTTTTATTAGTTATTTATTTAGTTAGTTAATTATTAATTATTATTAGTTTTTTATTAGTTAGTTATTAGTTAGTTAGTTTTTTTAGTTAGTTAGTTTAGTTATTATTTAAGTTTTATTATTTGTTTCTTAGTTATTATTAATTTTATTTTAGTTATTATTAGTTATTATTTGTTCATAGTTTATTAGGTTTCTTATTTAGTTTATGTTTTAGTTTTTCGGTTTTATTATTTATTAGTAATTAGTTTAGTTATTATTATTAGTTTTAGTTTAGTTATTATTAGTTATTTAGTTTAGTTAATTATTATTAGTTATTATTTTTAGTTAGTTTATTAGTTTATTAGTTAGGTTTTATTAGTTATTAGTTATTTATTAGTTTATTAGTTTTTTAGTTTTTTATTTATTAGTTAGTTATTTTATTAGTTATTAGTTTTATTAGTTTATTATTATTAGTTATTAGTTATTAGTTTTAGTTTTAGTTTATTAGTTTTATTTAGTTATTATTAGTTAGTTTTTAATTTAGTTATTAGTTTTAGTTTTAGGTTTTTATTATTTAGTTATTATTTATTAGTTAGTTAATTAGTTTATTATTATTAGTTTTATTAATTATTAGTTTAGTTATTAGGTTTTATTAGTTATTAGTTAATTAGTTTATTAGTTTTATTAGTTTTATTAGTTTTATTTGTTAGTTTATTATTCAATTTTTAAGGTTTTATTATTATTATTATTTAGTTATTAGGTTTTTAGTTAGTTATTATTAGTTATTTGTTAAGGTTTATTAGTTATTTAGGTTTTATTAGTTATTAGTTATTATTAATTAGTTTTAGTTTTAGTTTTGAGGTTTTTTAGTTATTATTATTAGCTATTAGTTATTTAGTTTATTTAGTTTATTTAGTTTGAGTTTTTAGTTTCTATTAGTTTTATTTAGTTATTAGGTTTTTAGTTAGTTTTATTAATTAGTTTATTATTATTATTATTATTATTATTTGTTAGCTTTCATTTTATTAGTTAGTTTTTATTTAGTTAGTTTAGTTTATTATTAGGTTTAGTTTTTATTAGTTTATTAATTATTAGTTTGATTAGTTTAGTTTATTAGTTTGATTAGTTTTTAGTTTTATTATTTTAGGTTTATTATTATTATTATATTAGTTATTATTAGTTTAATTTATTAGTTTTTATTATTAGTTATTTATTAGTTTTTATTAGTTATTAGTTAGTTTTAGTTATTAGTTTAGTTATTAGTTAGTTATTAGTTAGTTATTAGTTTTATTAGTTATTAGTTTTAGGTTTAGTTTATTAGTTATTTATTACTAATTATTAGTTTATTAGTTTAGCTTTTTAGTTTTTATTAGTTATTATTATTATTAATTAGTTTTTAGTTTATTATTAGTTAGTTAGCTATTAGTTAGTTTTTTAGCTTAGTTTTTATTAATTATTATTAGGTTTATTATTTATTAGTTTTTTAAGGTTTTAGTTTTAGTTTTTTAGTTTATTAGTTTATTATTATTAGTTTTAATTATTATTATTTGGTTATTATTATTATTATTAGTTATTAGTTATTATTAGTTTTATTATTAGTTAGTTTTATTAGTTTATTAGTTATTAGTTATTAGTTTAGTTTTAGTTATTAGTTATTATTAGTTATTAGTTATTAGTTTTATTATTAGTTTTTAGTTTTATGGTTAGTTATTAGTTCTTTTAGTTAGTAGTTTTATATTATTTATTAGTTTTTTTAATTATTAGTTTTTTGTTACTTATTATTAGTTTTAGTTTTTAGTTATTATTAGTTATTAGTTATTTAGTTATTAGTTAGTTATTATAGTTATTATTATCAGGTTTTTATTAGTTGTTAGTTTTTAGTTTTTATTTATTAGTTATTAGTTTATTAGTTTTTTTAGTTATTATTAGTTTATTAGTTATTATTAGTTATTAATTTAGTTAGTTATTATTATTAGTTATTAGTTTTAGTTATTAGTTATTATTAGTTTTTGTTTTATTAGTTATTATTTTATTATTATTAGTTTGTTATTAGTTAGTTTAGTTTTTTAGTTATTAGTTTAGTTTTTAGTTTTAGTTTATTATTAGTTAATTATTTATTTTATTAGTTAGTTTTAGTTATTAGTTATTATTATTAGTTTTAGTTATTATTATTATTAGTTTAGTTTATTAAGTTAGTTATTAGTTAGTTATTAGTTTTTTTTTTTATTAGGTTTAGTTTTATTAGTTAATTTAGTTTTATAATTTATTAGTTTATTATTAATATTAGTTTAGTTATTATTAGTTATTTAGTTTATTATTAGTTATTAGGTATTATTATTAGTTAATTAGTTTAGTTATTAGTTATTTATTTAGTTTATTATTATTAGGTTTAGGTTTAGGTTTAATTATAAGTTAGTTTTTGTTTAGTTTTTTAGTTACTAGTTAGTTAGTTAGTTAGTTTTTTTAGTTATTAATTTATTATTATTAGTTATTATTTTTAGTTAGTTATTATTAGTTTAGCTTATTATTAGTTTTATTAATTTGGTTTTATTAGTTTATTAGTATTTGTTAGTTATTATTATTATTATTAGTTATTAGGTTTTATTAGTTTATTTATTTATTATTATTATTATTATTATTATTATTATTATTATTATTATTTATTATTATTATTATTATTATTATTATTATTATTATTATTATTATTAGTTTTTAGTTTTTATTTGTTATTAGTTAGTAAGTTAGTTTATTAGTTTATTTAATTATTAGTTTAGTTATTATTTTATTATTTAGTTAGTTATTATTAATTTTAGTTATTAGTTTTATTAGTTTAGTTATTAGTTAGTTTATTTGTTTTTTTATTTTTGGTTATTTAGTTTAGTTAGTTTTAGTTATTATTAGTTTTCTTCTTAGTTTTATTATTATTATAGTTGGTTTTATTATTATTAGTTTTCTAGTTTTAGTTTATTTATGAGTTATTAGTTTTATTAATTTAGTCTTTAGTTATTAGTTATTATTAGTTTAATTATTATTTTAGTTTTTAGTTTTTATTAGTTTAGTTATTAGTTAATTAATTATTAGTTTTTTTAATTTTTTAGTTATTAGTTTGTATTATTAGTTAGTTTTTTTTAGTTTATTAGTTAGTTATTATAGTTATTAGTTTATTATTATTAGTTTTAGGTTTATTAGTTATTAGTTTTTAGTTAGTTATTTAGTTTATTATTTAGTTATTATTATTAGCTTTATTATTAATTATTATTATTAGTATTATTTATTATTTTAGTTATTAGTTATTAGTTTATTAGTTATATTATTAGTCATTAATTAGTAAGTTTTATTATTTATTTATTAGTTTATTAGTTTAGTTATTAGGTTTTATTATTTATTTAGTTTAGTTATTTTTATTAGTTATTATTTATTAGTTATTAGTTTAGTTTATTAGTTTATTATTTTTTTAGTTTATTAGGTTTATTATTATTATTATTTATTAGTTTAGTTATTAGTTATTAGTTTTTTTAGTTTTAGTTAGTTTTTTATTTATTTATTAGTTATTATTAGTTAGTTATTATTATTAGTTAGTTATTAGTTTATTAGTTTATTATTAGTTATTAGTAGTTATTAGTTTTATTAGTTAGTTATTAATTTAGTTTATTAGTTAGTTATTACATGTTATATTAGTTTAGTTAGTTATTATTATTAGTTATTAGTTAGTTAGTTAGTAAGTATTAATTATTAGTTTGTTAGTTTATTATTAGTTAGTTATTAGTTTAGGTTATTAGTTTTAATTTATTAGTTTTTTTATTAGTTAGTTTATTATTAGTTAATTATTAATTGATTTTATTATTAGTTATTAGTTATTAGTTTATTTTTTTATATTATTATTAGTTTTATTATTGTTATTATTAGTTTATTTGTTTTAGGTTTTGGTTTATTAGTTTTTTGGTTATTAGTTTTATTAGTTTTTAGTTTTATAAGTTAGTTATTATTATTGCTTATTATTAGTTTAGTTATTTTATTAGTTTATTATTAGTTATTAATTAGTTAGTTATTATTATTAGCTTTTTTAGTTTAGTTAGTTATTAGTTTATTTAGTTTTTATTAGTTTTATTATTAGTTTATTAGTTTAATTATTATTAGTTAGTTTTAGTTTATTAGTTATTAGGTTTAGTTATTAGTTTAGTTAGTTTATTTGTTAGTTTATTAGTTTTCTATTTTTATTTTTAGTTAGTTATTTAGTTATTATTATTAGTTATTAAGTTAATTATTATTAGTTTAGTTATTTATTAGTTTATTATTATGAGTTATTACTTATTATTAGTTAGTTAGTTTTTTTAGTTTATTATTATTATTTTATTAGTTTATTTGATTATTATTTTTATTTTTATTATTAATTTTATTTTAGTTATTAGGTTTTAGTTTATTAATTTAGGTTTAGTTTTAGTTTTATTAGTTTTATTATTAGTTATTTAGTTAGTTATTAGTTTTATTAGTTTTATTAATATTATTAGTTTATTAGTTTAGTTATATTATTTAGTTATTATTATTAGTTTTAGTTAGTTATTTAGTTAGTTATTATTTGTTAGTTATTAGTTTATTAGTTTAGTTATTATTAGTTAGTTTGTTATTAGTTTATTAGGCTATTAGTTTAGTTTTTTAAGTTTATTATTAGTTTAAGAGGTCATTGATTCATCCAATGTGAGTTAAAAAGGATTCTATCAAGGCGTTGCCAAAGTTTAGAGTTGTGCCATGTGTAATTAGATCCAGTAAAACCAATGTCAATAAGGTTGCAATCAAGAATCATATTAGAAAATTCTTCCATAGAATGAATATTGGGAGAGCAACCACCTTCTTTTGAGGAAGAAAGGATAGTGTTGAAATCACCCCCAACAAGCCAAGGTTTATTTATAGCTAAAGCAAAAGCTTCTCAAATTGTCCAAAAGAACATTCCTTCTAGCTCTGTTACAAGAAACAAAAATAAAAGAGCTCAACATAGAAGAATCACCAAAAAATATCTAAACATTAACAACTTGCTGAAGATCATTTAAGATGGAAACATTTAAGGTGCTATTCTAGAAGCACCAAATTTTATTACTGGTATTAGAGAAGAAATTATTAAAATCAGGCATTCTATCAACATGATTGATGTTAGATGCATGTATGAGAGGTTCAATAACAATAAGTAAAGATATAATGTTAATACAGTAGAGATTTCTAACACGATTATGGACAATGAGGGTTCCAATCCCTTGAACATTCCAAATAAGAGAATTAAACATAAGAAAATTATTAAGTAAAATAAAGGGAAACAATAAAATAAAGGGGTTAGAAAGTAAACAACCTCTCCAATGCTAACAGACCATTATTTATGAGAGGATGAACCGGTCTAGTATATCCGGTCGAAGTTCTATGGAAATATTTTTTGCTTTAAAAGATTTCTTTTGAAAATAGTTTGGAATGTTCGATTTTTATCCAAAGTATCACCATCGAAAAGACGATTAGAGGTATTAATAACGATCGAATCGCGTAACATTTCTAATCACAACTTCCCCTTCTTCAATTTCAAAATTAAGCTAAAAAGTGGGATTAGAATGAATGTCAATCTTGGGATTAGGAGAAGGAGAGGAAGTAGTACCATTAAGAGCACAAATACCAGTGTTAGATTCTAAGTTTTATTCCAGATTTCAGCCTTATTCAAAGTTTCATTCAAATTATCATTAAAATTCTCATGCTCATCAATTACAAGAGGCAAGGAAACCTGAATAGATTCATTTGTGAGGGAATTAGCATTTTTTTAAGCCTCTATTAAATTTGAATTATCTTGAAAAGGCAAGTTATCATGTAGAGAAGGATTGATTGACAAACCATCAGATTCAACATTAGTAATATCTTTTACCTGATCAGATTGAGTGGTGTGAGTAGCATTATTGAGAACATCAATGGATTCCAAAGAGGATGAAATAATATTACCATTTGAGTTGGCTTTAGGAACATCAATAAGTTTATTGACTTTATCATTAGGTAGAGTAGAGTTAGGATCATTCAAAATTTTCTTTTTTAGATGTGGGTGAATAACAAAACACTCAGAGTTATCATTCCTGTGAATTTTATAGTGTGAACAAAAAACCAAAAAGTTTTCAAATTCACTCTTTGGAAAATAACCAAACTTTTTTGAACCAATCTAGATTTCCTTAGAATGTTTTTTAGAAATATCAAGTTCAACCAGTATATGAGCAACAGAAGGATGGGATCTCACAGCGGTGGCCAGATCAATTTGAAGTGGCCAATTGAAAAGAGCCCCAATAGGAAATAAAACCTGATGAGTAACATAGTGAATCCTCATATTCAAAAATTCCAACCACACAGGAACAATCGGTGAGTCCTCCTTTATGTCAAAAAGGGGAGACCACTTTAACAGTCACATTTGGCAATTGAATGCAAAATAAGATTGACGAGAGAAAACCCTTGAGTAATCCAAATCGTTCATAAGTTCAATCAAAACATGTATAGGATTGATCAAACTAATAGAGAAAGCACCCAAGAGTTTAAGGTTGTGAAAAAAAGAACAAATTTTGTCCAAGTTTGGATGGCGCAAAGAAAATTTACCAACCAAAGTAAATTCGATAAACTTTGCAAGATTCTCGACATCAAGATCCGAACACATGATCTTAGGGGTGCCACGAAACGAAGTCAAAATCAGATTCACCGAATTAGAAGAGGAAAGGCTCTTACCAGATAGAGCATCCTTAAAGGATTTAATAGTAGGCATAACATGAGGGACATTAGATTCTAGAATACCCAATCGATGCTCAATTGCATAAGGATAGAGTAACTATAATAAACCATCTTCAATATACACATTGCACCAATGATCAAGATTGGTGAATAATCAAAATAAGAAAACCCTAGGGGAAAAATGAAATATAGGTTTTATGGTTTATATTCATGTTTAATGGTTTATTTTATTTTTTATGGTTTTCTATTTTATTTTATTTTTATTTATTTATTTTTTTGTATATTTTATTTTTATTTATTTATTTATTTCTTTTTAGTTTTTATTTTATTTATTTATGTTTATTTTTATTTATGTTTATTTATTTATTTATTTTTATTTTTATTTTAATTTTAATTTTATTTTTATTTATTTTTTATTTATTTTATTATTTATGTTTTTTATGTTTTTTTATTTTTTTATGTTTATGTTTATTTTTATTTATTTATTTTTAAATTTTTACTTTTTAATTTAATTTAATTTAATTTATATTTATTTTATTTAATTATATAATTTTATTTTATTTTATTTTTAATTTTTTTAGTTTATTTATTTATTTATTTTATTATATTTATGTTTATTTTATGTTTATTTTTTATGTTTTTATTTTATTTTTTTTTTTTTTTATTTATTTTTTTTTTTATTTATTTATTTATTTTTCTTTATTTATATATATATTTATTTAATTTAATTTTATTTTATTTTATTTTATTTTATTTATGTTGATTATTTATAGCTTTATTTTTTATTTTATTTTTATTTTTATTTATTCTAATTTACTTTTATTTTTTATTTATTTATTTTGATTTTGATTTTTATCTTATTTATTTATTAATTTTATTTTTATATTTATTTTTATTTTTTATTAACTTTTTAATTTTAATTATTATTTATTTTTTCTTTTATTTTTATGTTTTTATTTTACTTATTTATTTTTTATTTTTATGTTTTTTATTTATGGTTTATTTTTCTTTTTTACGTGTATTTTTATTTTATTTATATATTATTTTTTATTTAATTTAATTATTTATTTATTCATGTTTATGGATTTTTATGATTATTTTTTATTTTATTTTATTTATTTTATGTTTATATTTATTTATTTATGTTTTAATTTTTTATTTTTTTATTTTTATTTTATGTTATTTTATGTTTCATTTTATTTTTTATTTTTATTTTACTTTTATTTATTTATTTACTAATTTTATTTTTATCTTTATTTATTTTATTATTTTATTATATATTTATTTTTTATGCTTATTTTATTTATTTATTTAATATTAATTTATTTTTTTTATTTTTATGTTTATTTTTATATTTTTATATTTATTTATTTTTACTTTTTTAATTTTATTTTATTTTATTTTTATTTATTGAATTTTATTTAATTAATTTTTATTTATTTATTTTATTTTATGTTTATGTTTATTTTAATTATTTTAATTATTTATTTTTATTTTTATTTTAGTTTTTTTTATGTTTAATTTATTTTATTTTTATTTATTTATTTTTAAATTATTTTTATTTATTTATTTATTTTGTTATTTATTTATTTATTTTTTTATGTGTATTTTATGTTTTTGGCTTATTTATTTTATTATTATTTTATGTTTATTTTATTTTATTTTATTTTTTATTTATTTTATTTATGTTTATTTTATTTATTTAATTTTATGTTTATGTTTATTTATTTTTATTTATTTATGGTTTTATTTTATGTTTATTTTTATTTTATTTTATTTTATTTATTATTATATTTTTTATGTTTATTTTAATTATTTATTATTTATTATTTATTTATTTTATTTTATTATATTTTATGGTGTTTTATGTTTATGTTAATGTTTATTTTATTTTTTATTTATTTTATCTTTTATGTTTATGTTTATTTTATTTTTATGACTATTTTATGTTTATTTGTTTCTTTTTTATTTTGTTATTTTTTTAAGTTTATTTTTATTTTTATTATTTATTTATTTATTTTTATTTTTTATTTTATTTACTTTTATTTTATGTTTACTTATTATTTAATTATTTTTATTTCATGTTTATATATTTAGTTATTTTATTTAATTTAATGCTTTTTGTCTTATTTTTATTTTTTATTTTATTTTTTTCTATGTTTATTTATTTTATTTATTTATATTTATTTTATTATGTTTTTATTTATTTACTTATTTTTATTTTTATTTTATTTTATGTTTATTTATGTTTATTTTATTTATTTTTTTATGTTTATTTATTTTTAATGTTTATTTTTATTTTTAATTTATTTTTCTTTTATGTTTATATATTTTTTATTTATGTTTATTTTATGTTTATTTTTTTCTTTATTTATTTTATGTTTATATATTTTATTTATTTTATTTATTAATGTATTTATGTTATGTTTATTTTTTCATATTTTTTAAGATTATTTTTTATTTATGTTTATTTTTTTATGTTTATCTATTTATCTATATGTTTATTTTATTTTAATGTTTATTTTATCATTTTTTATTTACTTATTTTTATTTTTATTTTTTATGTTTATTTTTTATTTTATTATTTATTTTTTATTTTTATTTCATTTATTTTTTATTTTATTTATATTTATGTTTATTTTTATTTGTATTTTATTTTGTATGTTTATTTATTTATTTTTTTATAATTTATTTTATATTTATTTATTTTATTTTTATTTTTTATATTTTTATTGTATGTTTATTTTTATTTTAAGTTTTTATTTATTTATTTATTTATCTTATTGTTTTTATTTTTATTTATTATATTTATTTTATTTCTATTTTTATTTTTATGTTTATTTTTTATTTTTTTATTTTTTTATTTTATGTTTATTTTATTTTTAATTTTTAGTTTTATGTTTATGGTTTTTATTTTTATTTGATTTATTTATTTTTATTTTTATTTTATTTTACTTTATTTTTTATGTATTTTTTAATTTTTTATGTTTACTTTTTTTAATATGTTTATTTATTTATTTTATGGTTTTTTATTTTATTTTTATTTATTTCTTATTTATTTTATTTTATTTATTTATTTTTTTTATGTTATTTATTAATTTTTATTTTTATTTTATTTATTTATTTATTATTTTATGTTTATTTATTTATTTTATTTTATGGTTTATTTTATTTTTACTTTTTAATGTTTATTTTATTATTTTTATTTTATTTTATTTTTTTATGGTTTAGGGTTTAGGTTGGGTTTAGGGTTTAGGGTTTAGGGCTTAGGGTTCTAGACTTAGGGTTTAAGTTTCAGAGTTTAGGGTTTAGATTTTAGGGTTTATGTTTTACTATTTAGGGTTTATGGTTCAAGATTTAAGGTTCAGGATTTTTAGGGTTTAGGGTTAAGATTTTTTTTAATTTTTATTTTTTTAAAATAAGTAAACTGATAGATTTAAGTTTATTTAGTTTATTTTTTATTTAGTTTAGTTAATTTTAGTTATTATTATTATTTAGGTTTATTTTTATTTTTATTTTATTTAGTTTATTTATTTTAGTCTAGGTAATTTATTTTTGTTTATTTTTTTATTTAGGTTTAGGTTTAGGTTAGTTTAGTTATAATTATTATTATTATTAGTTTTAGTTGTTCATTTAGTTATTAGTTTTTATTAGTTTTTATTACTTTATTATTAGTTTTATTATTAATTTAGTTAGTTTAGTTAGTTTTATTATGACATATTATTTTATTAGTTTCATTAGTGTTAGTTTTTAGTTGTTATTATTATTAGTTAGTTTTTAGTTTTATTATTAGTTATTAGTTATTATTATTGGTTATTAGTTATTAGTTTTATTAGTTTATTATTATTAGTTAATTTTATTAGTTATTTAGTTTAGTTATTTTAGTTAGTTATTTAGTTTTAGTAGTTATTATTTTAGTTTTAGTTAGTTTTATTATTTTAGTTTTAGTTAGTTTTAGTTATTAGTTATTTAGGTTTTATTAGTTTAGTTATTAGTTATTAGTTAGTTAGTTTAGTTATTTTTTTATTTTAGTTATTAGTTTAGTTATTAGTTATTATTTATTAGTTAGTTTTTATTAGTTTTAGTTTATTAATTATTAATTTTTTTAGTTATTAGTTTAGTTATTAGTTATTATTAGTTAGTTATTATTTAGTTATTATTAGTTTTATTTAGTTATTTATTATTAGTTTTATAAGTTATTTATTAATTAGTTAGTTATTAGTTATTATTATTAGTTTATTTGTTTATTATTAGTTATTATTTAGTTATTATTTTTATTAGTTTATTATTAGTTATTAGTTATTAGTTTAGTTAGTTTATTTATTTATTATTATTTATTAGGTTTTATTATTAGTTATTAGTTTAGTTATTTAGTTAGTTTTATTATTAGATTTATTTTTTGTTTTTAGTTTTTAATTAGTTATTAGTTTTATTAGATTAGTTAGTTAGTTTAGCTATTTATTTTAGCTATTTATTAATAGTTTAATTAGTTATTTTATTTATTATTAGTTAGTTAGTTATTTAGTTTTGTTATTACTTTAGTTAATTTATTAGTTAGTTTAGTTATTAGTTTTAGTTAATATATTTTATTTATTAGTTAGTTTTTATTAGTTTTATTATTTATTTATTAGTTTATTATTATTAGGTTTATTAGTTATTAGTTAGTTTGTTTTTATTAGTTAGTTATTAATTTATTATTAGTTTATTAATTATTAGTTTATTAGTTTTACTAGTTATTTAGTTATTTAGTTATTAATTTTATTAGTTTATTAGTGTATTAGTTTTATTAGATTTTATTAGTTAGTTATTTATTAGTTAATTTATTAGTTTATTT
This sequence comes from Cymbidium sinense, assembly GCA_021442155.1. Lineage (NCBI taxonomy): Eukaryota > Viridiplantae > Streptophyta > Magnoliopsida > Asparagales > Orchidaceae > Cymbidium > Cymbidium sinense. The sequence goes on along the minus strand of JAKCPB010000696.1, from coordinate 65,231 downwards.
AGCTATTAGTTTATTAGGTTTCTAGTTAGTTTAGTTATTTAGTTTTATTAGGTTTATTATTAGTTATTTTAGTTTTTTCTTTAGTTTTTTTATTAGTTCTATTATTTAGTTATCATCATTAGTTATAAGTTATTATTAGTTATTATTAGTTATTAATTTAGCTTTAAGTTTATTAGTTAATTAGTAATTAGTTATTATTTATTTTATTACTAGTTTAGTTATTAGTTTTTTAGTTTTATTAGACCTTTAGTAGTTTAGTTATTTATTAGTTTAGTTTTTATAACTTATTAGTTAGTTATTAATATTAGTTTTAGTTATTATTAGTTAGTTTTTAGTTAGTTTATTTTCAGTTATTAGTTATTAGTTTTAGTAGGTTAGGTATTTATTAGTTATTAATATTAGTTTTATTAGTTATTTAGTTTAGTTATTATTATTATATGTTTTAATTTATTAGTTTAATAGTTTTTTATGTTTTCTTTTTAGTTAGCTTAGTTTGTTTAATTAGTTTAGTTTAGTTATTTAGTTATTATTTATTAGTTTAGTTATTTAGTTTATTATTATTAGTTTATTATTTAGTTATTAGTATATTAGTTTTTAGTTTAATAGTTTTATTAGTTTTTCAGTTTATTAGTTTAGGTTATTATTTGTTATTAATTTCATTAGTTTATTATTAGTTATTATTTAGTCTTTATTAGTTTTCATTATTATATCTAGTTATTATTATTAGTTATTAGTTTATTAGTTTATTATAATTAGTTATTAGTTTAATTTAGTTTATTAGTTATTAGTTTAGTTATTAGTTTTTATTAGTTAGTTAGTCCATTTAGTTTTTTTATTATTTATTAATTTATTAGTTAAGTTTTTTAGTTTGTTATTAGTTATTAGTTATTATTTTATTTAGTTTATTATTATTAGTTATTAGTTAGTTATTTATTATTAATTTAGTTTTATTAGTTATTTAGTTATTAGGTTTAGTTAGTTATTATTACTTTTAGTTATTAGTTTATTAGTTATTATTAGTTATTATTAGTTATTATTTATTAATTATTATTAGTTAGTTTATTAGTTTAGTTTATTTATTTATTTTTTATTATTTTATTAGTTTTTTAGTTTAGTTTTATTTGGTAGTTACTTTATTATTATTTAGTTTTAGTTTTATTATTTTTTCATTTTTTATTCAGTTTAGTTTAGTTATTTAGTTATTATTAGTTAGTTATTAATATTATTAGTTATTCATTATTATTTATTATTAGTTTTATTATTAGTTATTTAGTTATTAGTTTTTAATTATTATTATTAGTTTATTAATTTTTATTTAGTTTTAGTTATTTAGGTTTTTATTAGTTAGTTATTTAGTTTTTAGTTATTAGTTATTATTAGTTTAGTTAGTTATTAGTTATTAGTTTTATTAGTTCTTAGTTATTAGTTTATTTATTAGTTTAGTTATTAGTTATTAGTTTTTTATTATTAGTTTAGTTTATTTTGGTTATTAGTTCTTTGGTTTATTAGTTATTATTTTTTTTATTAGTTATTAGTTTTATTAGATTAGTTAGTTAGTTATTATTAGTTATTAGTTTAGTTTTTTATTAGTTAGTTTATTATATTAGTTTTGTTTATTTATTATTAGTTATTAGTTTTTAGTTAGTTTTTATTAGTTATTAGTTATTATTAGTTTTATTTATTTATTATTAGTTTTATTAGTTAGTTATTAGTCATATTTTTTTTTATTAGTTATTAGTTTAGTTAGTTATTAGTTTAGTTATTATTAGTTATTTATTAGTTATTAGTTAGTTATTTAGTTAGTTAGTTTTATTAATTAATTTTTAGTTATTATTAGTTATTAGTTTTTATTATTTAGTTAGTTATTAGTTTATTAGTTTAGTTATTTATTTTTTAGTTTATTTATTTGTTTATTAGTTCTAGTTATTAGCTATTAGTTTAGTTTTATTAGTTTAGTTATTAGTTATTTAGTTAATTATTAGTTAGTTTTTTTAGTTTTTGTTAGTTATTTGTTATTATTAGTTATTATTAGTTTTAGATATTTATTATTAGTTAGTTGGTTTAAGTTTATTGATATTATTTTATTTATTTAGTTTATTAGTTTTAGTTATTTAGTTTATTAGTTTAGTTATTTATTAAGTTATTAGTTTATTAGCTTATTAATTGGTTATTTTATTATTATTATTAGTTTATTAGTTTTTTTAGTTTTATGTTATTAATTATTTAATTATTATTATTTTAGTTTAGTTTATTAGTTATATTAGTTATCTTTTATTAGTTTTATTATTTGTTAGTTATTATTAGCTTATTGGTTGTTCATTATTAGTTATTAGTTTGTTAGTTTATTAGTTTTTATTGGTTATTAATTATTTTAATTATTTTTAATTATTTTTAGTTATTATTAGCTTTTAGTTTTAGTTAGTTTTTATTAGTTAGTCATTAAAATTTTTATTATTGGTTATTATTAGTTTTGGGTTAATTATTTAATTAGTTAGTTCTTTTTATTATTATTATTAATTATTAGTTATTAGTTAATTTGTTTTTTATTTAATTTTTATTAGTTATTAGTTTAATTATTATTAGTTAGTTTCTAGTTTAGTTATTATTAGATTTATTAGTTATTAGTTTTATTATTAGCTAGTTATTATTATTAGTTAGTTATTTATTATTTTATTTTTATTAGTTATTAGTTAGTTATTAGTTTTATTATTTATTTTATTAGTTTTATTATTATTAGTTTTAGTTAGTTATTATTAATTTTAGTTAGTTATTAGTTATTTAGTTATTAGTTTAGTTATTATTAGTTTTATTAATTTTATTAGTTTATTTATTAGGTTTTAGTTTATTAGTTATTAGTTAGTTTTTAGTTTATTATTTAGTTTGTTTTAGTTATTATTATTATTATTATTATTATTTAGTTATTAGTTTATTATAATTAGTTTTATTTTTTATTACTTAATTATTATTAGTTTTAGTTATTAGTTAGTTAGTTTTAGTTCTTAGTTGTTATTAGTTTAGTTATAAATTAATTATTAGTTTATTAGATTATTAGTTATTAATTATTAGTTTTAGTTTTATTAGTTATTTATTTATTAGGTTTTAGTTATTAGTTAGTTATTTAGTTTAGTTATTTAGTTATTTAGTTTTAGTATATTAGTTTTAGTAGGTTTTATTAGTTTTAGTTTACTTTTATTAGGTTTATTATGATTAATTTTGTGTTTAATTATTTAGTTTTAATTATTAGTTAATTATTATTATTAGTTAGTTTTTGTTTGTTTTTTATTATTGGTTTATTTTTATTAGTTATTATTATTATTATTATTATTAGTTATTTAGTTATTAGTTTAGTTTTTTTTATTTTTTTTAGTTATTATTTTAGTTATTAGTTATTATTTATTATTAGTGAGTTTTATTAGTTTATTAGTTATTAGTTAGTTATTAGTTAGTTATTTATTAGTTATTTATAAATTTTTATTAGTTTTAGTTATTAGTTTTATTAGTTTATTTATTAGGTTTTATTAGTTTTTAGTTATTAGTTTATTTATTATTAGATATTAGTTTATTTATTAGTTGTTTCTTAGTTTTGTTAATTTTTAGTTATTAGTTAGTTTAGTTATTACTTTATTAATTCTAGTTTTTTGTTAGTTTTTATTAGTTTTATTATTAGTTATTAGTTTAGTTATTATTAGTTAATTATTAGTTACTAGTTATTAGTTTTATTAGGTTTTTAGTTTAGTTATTAGTTTAGTTTTAAGTTTTTTGTTAGTTATTAGTTATTATTATAATTTAGTTTTTAGTTTATTATTATTTTAATTATTACTAGTTATTTAGTTCTTAGCTATTATTATTTGTTTAGTTATTAGTTTATTAGTTTAATTATTTTAATTATTGGTTTAGTTATTAGTTAGTTATTAGTTATTAGTGTTTTTAGTTTTATTAGTTTTAGTTAGTTATTATTATTATTAGTTTATTTATTAGTTTAGTTATTAGTTATTATGTTAGTTAGTTTAGTTTTTATTATTTAGTTTTAGTTATTAGTTATTAGTTATTAATATATTAGTTAGTTATTTATTATTTTTATTATTTAGTTTATTAGGTTTTATTAGTTATTAGTTAGTAATTTAGTTATTAATTTATTAGTTAGTTAGTTTATATTTTAGTTATTACTTTATTAGTTTTTAGTTATTAGTTAGTTAGGTTTTTTAGTTATTAAGTTTAGTTATTAGTTTTAGTTTATTAGTTTATTATTAGTTTATTAGTTATTATTTAGTTATTTAGTTTTATTATTAGTTAGTTATTATTAGTTTTATTAGTTTTTATTAGTTATTAGGTTTAGTTTAGTTATTTCACTTAGTTATTAGTTTATTATCTATTATTAGTTAGTTATTAGTTTATTAGTTATTAGTTTAGTTTTATTATAAGTTTTTATTAGTTTTTAGGTTTTTTATTTATTAGTTATTAGTTAGTCATTATTAGTTATTATTAGTTTAGTTTAGTTTATTTAGTTTTCAGTTAGTTATTAGTTTATTAGTTATTTAATAGTTAGTTTTAGTTATTAGTTTTATTATTTAATAGTTATTAGTTTAATTATTTATTTTTTTAGTTTATTATTTATTAGTTTTTTTTTAGTTTAGTTTAGTTAGTTTTATTAGGTTATTTAGTTTTTAGTTTATTGGTTTATTATTATTAGTTTTATTAGTTATTTTTATTAGTTAGTTAGTTATTTAGTTATTATTAGTTATTAGTTTAGTTAATTTTTATTAGTTATTAGTTTTATTATTAGTTTTAGTTATTAGTTAGTTTTATTAGTTTAGTTATTAGTTTAGTTAGTTATTTTTTAGTTATTTAGTTTATTAGTTTTAGTTTATTATTTATTTAGGTTTTAGTTTATTAGTTATTAGTTAGTTTGGTTATTAGTTTAGTTTTTAGTTATTATAAGTTAGTTATTTAGTTATTAGTTTTAGTTAGTTATAAGTTTTATTAGTTATAAGTTATTAGTTTAGTTTAGTTATTAGTTTATTATTAGTAGTTAGTTATTATATTTTTAGTTAGTTTAGTTAGTTTTATTATTATAATTACTTATTAGTTAGTTAATTTATTAGTTTATTAGCTATTTAGTTTTAGTTTAGTTTTATTAATTATTTTATTAATTAATTATTAATTATTAGTTTATTATTTTAGTAGTTATTATAAGTTAGTTAATTTTATTATTATTAATTTATTATTTAGTTATTAGTTTATTAGTTTTATTAGGTTTATTTATTAGTTAGTTAGTTTTAGTTAGTTTTATTAATTAGTTTTTATTTTATTAGTTTTAGTTAGTTATTAGTATTTAGTTAGTTTTATTAGTTTAGTTAGTTAGTTTTAGTTATTTTATTATAAGTTAGTTATTTAATTATTTATTAGTTATTAGTTAGTTTTAGTTATTATTTTTGGTTATTAGTTTAGTTATTATTTAGTTTAGTTATTTATTATTAGTTAATAGTTATTTAGTTTAGTTAGTTTTTATTAGTTAGTTTTTTTATTAATTATTATTAGTTAGTTATTAGTTTGTTTAGTTTATTTATTAGTTATTAGTCATTAGTTATTAGTTAGTAGTTATTTAGTTATTTAGTTTTATTATTAGTTTATTTATCATTATTAATTATTAGTTATTAATTTAGTTTTTAATTTAGTTTTTATTAGTTATTAGTTTAGTTTTATTAGTTTTTATTAGTTATTAGTTTTATTAATTAGTTTTAGTTAGTTATTAATATTAGTTATTAGTTAGTTAGTTATTAGTTTTATTTTTAGTTTAGTTTTTTTAGTCTTATTTATTAGTTAGTTAGGTAGTTATTAGTAATTATTATTATTAGTTTAATATTTTATTTATTACTTAGTTTTATTAGTTTTATTAGTTTTAGTTATTAGGTTTTGTTTTATTATTAGTTCTTTAGTTATTAATAGTTATTATTTATGTTTACTTACTTATTATTAGTTTATTTTATTAGTTTTATTAGTTTATAGTTTACTTAGTTTTATTAGTTAGTTATTTAGTTAATTATTAGTTTGTTTTTTATTATTATTAGTTAGTTATTATTTAGTTTATTATTAATTATTATAGTTAGTTATTTATTTAGTTTATTAGTTTTTTGGTTATTAGTTGGTTAGTTTTTTAGTTTATTAGTTATTATTTATTAGTTATAAGTTAATTAGTTTTAGGTTATTTTGTTAGTTAGTTACTATTCAATTTTTAGTTTTAGTTAGTTTTTAGTTTATTAGTTATAGTTATTTTATTAATTTAATTAGTTAGTTTAGTTAGTTTATTAGTTAATTGTTTAGTTAGTTTTTTTTTAGTTTTATTTTTTTATTATTAATTTGGTTATTAGTTTATTAGTTCATTTTAGTTAATTATTATTATTAATTAGTTTAGTTTATTAGATTATTAGTTTAGATATTTAGTTAGTTTATTAGTTTTTAGTTATTATTAGTTATTTTTTAGTTATTAGATAGTTTAGTTATTTAGGTTTATTTATTAGTTTTGTTATTAGTTATTTAGTTATTATTAGTTTTAGTTTATTATTAATTATTATTATTTAGTTTATTAGTTAATTAGATTAGTTATTATTAGTTTTTATTTAGTTTAGTTATTTAGTATATTAGTTTATTAGTTTTATTAGTTATTTAGTTTTATTTTTTAGTTATTAGTTATTAGTTCATTATTTATTAGTTTTATTATTTTTTTATTAGTTAGTTTTATTTAGTTAGTTTAGTTTATTAGTTATTTATTAGTTTATTATTATTAATTTAGTTATTAGTTTAGTTTATTAGGTTTATTATTAGTTAGTTATTAGTTTAGTTATTAGTTTTAGTTAATTGTTACTTATTGGTTTTAATATTTTATTAGTTAATTATTTTTAGTTTTATTATTTATTATTTTAGTTAGTTATTAGTTATTTATTTAGTTATTTTTATTATTATTAGTTAGTTATTATTAGTTATTAGTTTAGTTCTACTAGTTTTATTAGTTTATTTAGTTAGTTTATTAGTTTTATTTTTAATTATTAGTTTAGTTTTAGTTATTTTTATTAGTAATTAGTTATTATTGGTTTATTTAGTCTATTAGTTTTGGTTAGTTTTATTAGTTATTATAGTTAATTTAGTTAATTTATTATAGTTAGTTTATTTCTTTTTATGTTCATTATTATTAGTTTTTATTAGTTATTTAGTTATTTATTAGTTAGTTATTATTATTAGTTTATTATTAGTTATTTTATTTTATTAATTTTATTTGGTTTATTATTAGTTTATTATTATTATTATTATTAGTTATTAGTTTACTTATTAGTTTAATTATTATTATTAGTTTAGTTTAGTTTTATTATTTAGTTATTAGTTAGGTATTTTAGTTTTATTAGTTAGTTATTATTATGTAATTATTATTTATTATTATTATTTATCAGTTAGTTATTAGTTATTAGTTTAATTATTATTTAGTTATTTAGTTTAGCTTTAGTTTTATTTTTAGTTAGTTTAGTTTATTATTAGTTTTTAGTTATTTATTAGTTTTTAGTTAGTTTATTAGTTTAGTTATTTAGTTTAGTTTTAGTTATTTTTTATTAGTTATTTAGGTATTATTAGTTATTAGTTATTTATTATTATTAGTTATTTTAGTTAATTATTAGTTAGTCATTTATTATTAGTTATTAGTTTTAGTTAGGCTTAGTTTTAGTTATTATTTAGTTTATTAGGTTTTATTATTAGTTATTATTAGTTTAGTTTTTTTTAGTTAGTTAGTTATTTAGTTATTATTAGTTAGATTTTTTAGTTTATTATTATTATTATTAGTTTATTAGTTTTTAGTTAGTTTTTTTATTATTAGTTATTAGTTTATTATTAGTTAGTTAGTTTTTAGGTCTTTATTAGTTTTATTATTATTTGAGTTATTAGTTTTAGTTTACTAGTTTTTACTTTAGTTATTTAGTTATTATTAGTTTATTAGTTTATTTTAGTTCATTTAGTTTTATTAGTTTGTTATTATTATTAGTTTTAGTTAGTTTCTATTAGTTATTTAGTTTAGCTATTAGCTTTTTTTAGTTTTTTAGTTTTATGGGTAATTATTAGTTTAGTTATTAGTTTTAAGTTTATTTTTAGTAGTTATTTGGTTTTATTAGTTTTATTAGTTATTATTAGTCAACTAGTTTTAGTTGGGTTATTTATTTATAAGTTATTATTAGATATTAGCTTTTAGTTTTAGTTATTTATTATTTAGTTTTATTAGTTTATTATTAGTTATTATAGTTATTATTTATTTTATTTAGTTTTATTATTTCTTATTATTAGGTTTATTAGTTAGTTAGTTTTTACATTATTTATTAGGTTTAGCTTTAAGTTAGTTAGCTTTTTTATTAGTTTATTAGTTTTATTATTTTATTATTTAATTTTATTATTTATTTACTTTTATTAGTTATTTATTATAAGGTTAGTTCTTATTTTTTTATTATTAGTTATTATTAGTTTTATTAGTTAGTTTTATTATTATTAATTAGTTTAGCTATTAGTTATTTAGTTAGTTTTATTAGTTTTAGTTATTTAGTTATTAGGTTTTAGTTAGTTTTAGTTATTTAGTTATTAGGTTTTAGTTAGTTATTAGTTAGTTTTATTTAGTTATTTTTATTAGTTTAGTTTATTAGATTTTTAATAGTTTTATTAGTTTTATTATTAGTTAGTTTATTATTAGTTAGTTAGTTATTTAGTTTTATTAGTTATTATTATTTAGTTATTATTTTAGTTTGTTAGTTTTTTGTTAGTTAGTTTAATTTTTTTTAGTTTTTAGTTATTAGTTTTAGTTAGTTTTTATTTATTATTATTAGTTAGTTAGTTATTATTAGTTATTAGTTAGTTAGTTTAGTTTTTTTAGTTTTATTAGTTATTATTAGTTTGTTTTGTTATTTATTAATATTTTTTAGTTTTATTAGTTATTAGTTAGTTATTTATTATTTGTTAGTAATTAGTTATTAGTTTATTATTAGTTTTATTATTACTAATTAATAGTTTAGTTGTTATTAATTATTTATTAGTTTATTTAGTTATAATAATAATTATTATTAGTTATTAGTTTATTTAGTTTTATTACTAGTTATTTATTAGTTTATTAGTTTATTTATTTTATTCATTTTTTATTATTAATTATTAGTTGGTTATTAGTTTAGTTATTCTTAATATTTTAGTTTTAGTTAGTTATTAGTTTATTAGTTTTAGTTTTAGTTTTTTTTAGTTATTGTTATTAGTTGGTTAGTTGGTTAGTTATTATTAGTTAATTAGTTTTCAGTTAGTTATTAGTTTTAGTTTAGTTAGTTATTATTATTATTATTAGTTTTCTAATTTTATTATTATTTAGTTAGTTAGTTTTAGGTTTATTAATTAGTTTAGTTTTATTAGTTTTATATTTATTAGTTATTAGTTTTAGGTTTAATTAGTTATTAGTTTAATTTTAGGTTTTTTATTAGTTATTAGTTTAGTTTTTGGTTATTTTATAGTTGTTAGTTTAGGTTTTTTATTATCGGTTACTTATTAGTTATTAGTTTAGGTTAGGTTTTATTAGTTAGTTATTAGTTATTAGTTTATTATTAGTTTTAGTTATTTAGTTATTAGTTATTATTGTTATTATTAGTTAGTTTATTATTAGTTTAGTTAGTTTAGTTAGTTATTAGTTATTTAGTTTAGTTATTTTTTTATTTATTAGTTATTAGTTTTTAGTTATTAGTTAGTTATTAGTTTAGTTATTAGTTTAGTTATTAGTTATTAGTTAGTTAGTTTTATTATTTTTACTTTTAGTTATTAGTTATTAGTTATTATTAGTTATCATTTTATTATTTTTTTAGTTATTAGTTATTTAGTTTAGTTTTTATTTATTATTTTATTAGTTTGTTTATTAGTTTATTAGTTTAATTAGTTTTTATTAGTTATTAGTTTTTTTAGTTTTTATTAGTTATTAGATTATTATTATTATTATTATTATTATTATTATGTTTTAGTTATTCATTATTAGTTTAGTTATTTATTAGTTTTATTAGTTATTAGTTAGTTTAGTTTTATTATTTTTGTTTAGTTATTTATTATTAGTTATTAGTTATTATTAGTTATTAGTATGTTAGTTTTTTACTTTAGTTAGTTGTTTAATTATTAATTAAGTTTTTAGTTTATTAATTTATTATTATTAGTTAGTTATTAGTTTATTAGTTTTAATTAGTTATTTATTTATTTAGTTATTATTAGTTATTAGTTATTTAGTTTTTAGTTAGTTATTAGGTTTAGTTATTAGTTAGTTTAGTTAGTTATTTTATTTAGTTTTATTAGTTTTTAGTTATTTAGTTTATTATTACAAGTTATTATTCATTATTATTTATTAGTTAGTTAGTTAGTTTATTAGTTATGTGTTAATTACTAGTTATTAGTTTTTTCGTTTATTATTTATTAATTATTATTATTATTATTATTATTTTAGTTAGTTATTAGTTTTATTATTAGTTTATTATTTTAGTTATTATTTATTATTTTATTAGGTTTAGTTTTGTTTTTAAGGTTTATTTTATTATTAATTTTAATTAGTTATTAGTTAGTTATTAGTTTAATTTAGTTATTAGTTATTGTTAGCTATTAATTTATTAGTTATTTAGTTTATTAGTTTATTTATTATTTATTTTAGTTATTGTTAATTTTTAGTTTTTTAGTTTTATTATTTTATTAGCTAGTAGTTTAGTTAGTTTAGTTATTTTATTATTAGTTATTATTAGTTAATATTTTATTAATTTTAGTTATTAGTTTTTTATTAGTTAGTTATTCAGTTATTTTATTAGTTTAGTTAGTTTAGTTACTATTATTATTTAGTTTATTAGTTTAAGTTATTAGTTATTAGTTTATTAGTTATTCTTAATTATTAGTTTTTTATTTAGTTATTTAGTTTTATTATTAGTTATTAGTTTATTAGTTTTAGTTAGTTTTATTAGTTATTTATTTATTATTATTATTTAGTTATTAGTTAGTTTTTATTTACTTATTATTTTAGTTATTTATTACTTAATTTTTATTATTATTAGTTTTAGTTTAGTTTTTTAGTTTTTTTCTTTAGTTACTATTATTAGTTTTATTTTTTTATCATTATTTATTAGTTATTTTATTAGTTATTATTAGTTATTAATTTAGTTATTATTTAGTTATTATTAGTATAGTTATTTATTATTTAGTTTTTAGTTTTAATTATTATATTTGTTATTTATTATTAGTTTTATTAGTTTTTATTAGTTATTTATTAGTTAGTTAGTTTATTATTTATTTATTCATTATTTATTTATTTATTAGTTTAGTTATTTTATTATTTATTATTAGTTTTTTCCTAGTTAGTTAGGTTTTTAGGTTTTTTTAGTTAGAATTAGTTATTAGTTATTAGTTTAGTTATTAGTTATTATTAGGTTTTATTAGTTATTAGTTTAGTTAGTTTATTATTAGTTTAGTTTATTAGTTTTGTTTTATTTTTTTAGTTATTTATTTAGTTTTTGTTAGTTATTAGTTTATTAGTTTTTAGTTATTAGTTTAGTTATTATTAATAGATTAATTATTAATTTTTTAGTTTTAGTTTTATTAGTTTATTATTATTAGTTATGTACAGTTTTATTAGTTTATTATTAGTTAGTTTTTACTTTTAGATAGTTTTAGTTAGTTATTAGTTGTAGTTATTAATTTAGTTTTTTAGTTATTAGTTTAGTTTTGTTATTAGGTAGTTATTAGTTTTTTGTTATGTTTATTAGTTTTATTTAGTTATTAATTAGTTAGTTAGTTTATTATTAATTTAGTTATTAGTTATTAGGTTTTAGTTTAGTTAGTTAGTTTAATTAGTTAGTTTAGTTTAATTATTAAGTTTTAGTTTTTTAGTTAGTTTAGCTAGTTTTTTAGGTTATTAGGTTTTATTAGTTTTATTAGTTTAGTTTAGTTTTTTATTAGTTTTATTAATTTAATTAGTTTATTAGTTTATTAGTTTAGTTTTAGTTAGTTTAGTTTTTAGTTTTAGTTTTTATTATTAGTTTTAATTATTAGTTATTTAGTTTAGTTAGTTAGTTTTTATTAGTTATTAAGTTTAGTTTTATTAGTTTTATTTAGCTAGTTTAGTTAGTTCTTATTTAATTAATTTATTTTATTAATTATTTTATTAATTATTTATTTAGTTATTTATTATTAGTTATTTTTAGTTATTACATTTTATTTATTATATTTTAGTTTTATTAGTTTTATTATTAGTTTATTAGGTTTAATTTTTATTAGTCACTTAGTTTTTTAGTTATTAGTTTAATTTATTAGTTTTTAGTTAGTTTTATTATAGATTATTAATTTTTTTAGTTAGTTATTTGTTAGTTTTTAGTTAGTTTTTAGTTTTATTATTTATTAATTATTATTATTATTATTAATCTATTATTATTAGTTAGTTATTAGTTTTAGTTTTTAGTTTTATTAGTTTTATTAATTATTACTCAGTTTAGTTTTTTTTTTTATTATTAGTTTTTAGTTTATAAGTTATTAGTTTTTAAGTTTTATTAGTTAGTTAGTTAGTTTAGTTATTATTATTAGTTTTTTATTATTATTTATTATTAGTTATTTTAAGTGGTTTAGTAGTTTAGTTTTTATTTATTTTATTATTATTATTTTCATTATTTATTAGTTTTTATTTTATTAATTTTTTGTAATTAGTTTTATTAGTTTATTAGTTATTAGTTATTTACTTTTTATTATTAATTTTAGTTATTAATTTATTATTATTATTAGTTTAATTATTTAGTTATTATTATTATTATTATTATTATTATTATTATTATTATTATTATTAATTATTTTAATTATTATTAGTTTTTATTATTTTTTAGTTATTAGTTTTTTTTGTTAGTTAGTTTTAATTTAGTTATTATTTATTATTATTAGTTAATTTTTATTAGTTATTTAATTATTAGTTTAGTTATTAGGTTTTAGTTATTATTTCTTATTAGTTTTTATTATTTATTATAAGTTTAGTTATTATTTTTGTTATTAAGTTTATTTATTTATTATTAGTTATTATTAGTTATTAGTTATTAGATTATTAGTTTATTTTAGTTAATATTATTAGTGTATTATGTTATTAGTTTTAGTTTATTAGTTTTATTATTTAGTTATTAGTTTAGTTATTTTTAGTTTATTATTATTATTAGGTTTTAGTTTTATTGTTTAATTATTTATTAGTTTAGTTTTATTAGTTTTAGTTTAGTTTAGTTATTATTATTATTATTTTATTAGTTTATTAGTTTTAGTTAGTTTGTTAATTATTAGTTTTGTTTTATTAATTTTTAGTTTTATTTGTTAGTTAGCTTATTAGTTATTAGTTATTAGTTATTATTATTTTTAGTTATTAATAGTTTATTAGTTTTTTATTATTATTATTTTTACTTTAGTTATTATTTTTAGTTAGTTATTTAGTTTATTTTATTTATTATTTAGTTAGTAATATTAGTTATAAGTTTACTAGGTTTTTTGTTATTATATGGTAATTATTAGTTTAATTATTTATTATTTATTAGTTTATTAGTTATTAATTAGTTATTAGTTAGTTATTCTTAGTTAGTTTTTTATTATTAGTTATTAGTTTGGTTTATTATTAGTTTATTAGTTATTTATTTAGAGTTATTATTATTATAAGTTTCAATTATTAGGTATTATTATTATTTAGTTAATATTTATTATTTTTAGTTTTTATTAGTTACTATTAGTTTATTAGTGTATTAGGTTTTAGGATTAGTTTCATTATTATTATTAGTTTTTATTAGTTATTAGTTATAGTTTTTAAATTTATTATTATTTAGTTTTATTAGTTTTTAGTTTATTAGTTTTAGTTAAGTTTATTATTTAGTTTATTAGTTTGTTTTATTAGTTTAGTTATTATTAGTTTAGTTTATTATTAGTTATATAGTTTATTTTATTAGTTATTAGCTTTTTTATTAGTTTTTAGTTATTTCTTAGTTATTTAGTTATTACTACTAAGTTATTTATTTAGTTATTATTAGTAATTTTTTATTATTGGCTTATTAGTTATTAGTTTAGTTAGTTTAGTTAGTTTTTTTTTATTAGTTTATTATTATTATTAGTTTTTTAATTATTAGTTATTAGTCATTAGTTAGTTTTAGTTAGTTTATTAGTTAGGTTTTTTAGTTATTAGTTTATTATTTTAGTTATTAGTTTATTAGTTAGTTAATTTATAGGTTATTAGTTAGTTTAGTTTATTAGTTTTTATTAGTTTTTATTAGTTATTTGGGTTTTAGTTTAGTTTATAGTTTTAGTTATTAGTTATGTTATTATTAGTTTATTAGTTTCATCATTAATATTATTATAAGTATTAGTTTAATTTTTTTAAGTTTTTATTATAAGTTAATAATTTTTATTAGTTATTAGTTTAGTTAGTTATTAGTTTTATTTTATTAGTTTTATTTAGTTATTAGTTTTTATTAGGTTATTAGTTTTTATTGTTTATTAGTTTTAGTTTTATTAGTTAGTTAGCTATTTATTTTGTTTGTTTTTTAATAGTTTATTTTTATTAGTTACTTTAGTTATTTAGTTTTATTTATTAGTTATTAGTATTTTAAATTTATTATTAGTTATTAGTTTACTTTTAGTTATTACTTAGTTAGTTTAGTTTAGTTTTTATTAGTTATTAATTATTTATTAGTTATTATTAGTTTATTATTAGTTAGTTATTAGTTTATTATATTAGTTAGTATTATTATTATTAGTTTTAGTTATTATTATCTTAATTATTATTAGTATAGTTTTTATTAATTTATTAGTTTTTTATTTATTATTTATTAGTTATTAGTTAATAGTATTATTAGTTAGTAGTTATTTAGTTTATTAGTTTAGGTATTATTATTATTTTATTATTAGTTTAGTTATTATTATTAACAGTTTAGTTATTATTAGTTATTAGTATAGTTAGTTATTTAGTTTTAGTTTATTAGTTTTTTACTTTTAGTTATTGGTTATTATTAGTTTATTAGTTTTATTTAGTTTTAGTTTTTAGTTTATTATTATTTATTACTTAGTTCTTATTATTAGTTATTAGTTATGTTAATATTAGTTTTATTATTATTTTAGTTTTACTTATTAGTTTTAGTTATTAGTTTAGTTTATTAGTTTATTAGTTTTAATTTTTTTTATTAGTTTAGGTTATTATTAGTTATTATTAGTTTTATTAGTTTTACTAGTTATTAGTTAGTTAGTTTTTATTACTTATTATTTATTAGTTATTTTAGTTTAGGTTTAGTTTTATTTTATTTAGTTTTTTTTATTTTAGGTTTAGTTTTTTTTTAGTTTGGGGTTTAGGTTTTTTTATATATATATTTTTAGGTTTATTTTTTAGGTTTAGGTTTTTATTTTATTTTATTTTAGGTTTATTTTATTTTTCTTTTATGTTTAGTTTTTATTTTATTTAGGTTTTTAATTTTTAGGTTTATTTTATTTTTGAGTTTAGATTTATGTTTATTTTATTCTTATTTTAGTTTTATGCTTTTTTTTAGTTTAGGGTTTAGGTTTTTTAAAATTTATTTTTAGGTTTATTTTTCAGGATTAGGTTTTTATTCAGTTTTTTTTATCTTATTTTAGGTTTATTTAATTTTTATTTTAGGTTTAGTTTTTAATTTATTTAAGCTTTTTATTTTTAAGTCTATTTTTTTTAGTTTAGTTTAGGTTTTTCATAATTTTATTTTAGTTTAGTTTTTATTTTTTATTTTATTTTATTTTTAAGTTAGTTCAGGCTTTGGTTTAGGTTTAAGTTTAGTTTAGGTTTTTATTTTTTCTTATTGCTCTATTTTATTTATGTTTAGGTTTATTTATTTATTTTATTTTTAAGTTTTATTTAGTTTAGGTTTAGGATTTTAGGTTTTTAGGGTTTATGGTTAGTTTACGATTTATGGTTTTGGCTTTATGGTTATTTTAGTTTAGGTTTAGGTTTATTTTATTTAGTTTATTTAGTTATTATTTTAGCTTTAGTTTTTTTAGTTTAGGGTTTAAGTTTTCTTTTTTATTTATTATTAGGTTTATTTTTTTAGGTTTAGGTTTTTATTTAGTTTTTATTTTATTTTATTTTAGGTTGACTTTATTTTTATTTTATGTTTAGTTTTTATTTTATCTACATTTTTTATTTTTAGGTTTGTTTTATGTTTAGTATAGGTTTTTATTTATTTTATTTTAGTTTAGTTTTTATTTTCTATTTTATTTTATTTGTAGGATTAGGTTTAGGTTTTAGTTTAGGGTTTTATTTTAATTTATTTTGTTATTTTATTTAGGTTTAGGTTTTTTTATTTATTTTATTTTTAGGTTTTATTTAGTTTAGGTTTAGGTTTTTAGGGTTTAGGGATTAGGGTTTAGGGATTATAGTTGTAGGTTCCAGGGTTTAGGTTTTAGGGTTTTAGGTTTTGGGTTTAGGGTTTATGGTGTAATGTGAGTTTTAGGGTTTAGGGTTTAGGGTTTAGGAGTTAGGGATTAGAGTTTTTAGGGTTTAGGGTTTAGGGTTTAAGGTTTATGGTTAGGGTTTTTTATTTTTTTATTTTTTCATTAAATAGGTAGGCTTAGGTTTATTTTGTTTATTTAGTTTACCTTTTAGTTTAGATTTTTATTTTTATTTTATTTTAATTGAGTTATTATTAGTTATTATTTATTAGTTATTAGTTTTTAGTTTAATAGTTATTAGTTTAGTAGTTTAGTAGTTTAGTAGTTTAGTTATTTTAATTATTAGTTTTATTATTAATTTTTAATTAGTTTATTAGTTATTATTTAGTTTTCTAGTTTAGTTATTAGATTTTAGTTAGTTTTTAGTTATTAGTTTATTAGTTATTATTTAGTTTTTATTTAGTTATTATTTTATTAGTTTTAGTTTTTTATTAGTTAGTTTATTAGTTATTAGTTATATTAGTTTAGTTATTTAGGTTTTTAGTTTTTTATTATTAGTTTAGTTATTAGTTTATTAGTATTAGGTTTATTTATTAGTTATTATTATTTTAGTTAGTTTAGGTTTAGTTTATTATGTTTTAGGTTTTTAGTTTATTAGTTTATTAATTAGTTTTATTAGTTTAGTTAATTTTTTAGTTTTTTAGTTAGTTATTAGTTTTTATAAGTTATTAGTTATTTAGTTTATTAGTTTTATTAGCTAGTTAGTTTATTAGTTTCATTATAAGTTATTAGTTTAGTTATTAGTTATTAGTTTTAGTTATTATTATTATTAGTTTTTAGTTTAGTTTTATTTAGTTATTATTAGTTAGTTAGTTATTAGTTATTAGTTTAGTTATTTAGGATTATTTTTTAGTTATTAGTTATTAGTTTAGTATTTTTAATTTTATTATTTAGGTTTTAGTTTAGTTAGTTATTAGTTTAGTTATTATTTTTATTATTAGTTATTAGTTTATTATTAGTTTTAGTTATTAGTTATTATTAGTTATTATTATTTTTATTAGTTTAGGTTTAGGTTTCAGTTTTATTATTAGTTTTAGTTTATTAGTTTATTTTGTTTTTAGTTTTATTAGTTTGTTTATTATTATTAGTTATTAGTTTTTAGGTTTTAGTTTATTATTATTAGTTATTAGTTTATTTATTTATTTAGTTTTATTATAATTAGTTTAGTTATTATTTTAGTAATTAGTTTATTATTATTATTAGTTTATTAGTTTTATTATTTATTTATTTAATTATTTATTTATTATTATTAGCTTTATTAGTTTAGGTTATTTTTAGTTTTATTAGTTTTAGTTTAGTTATTAGTTTAGTTATTATTAATATTATCAGTTTATTAGTTATTAGTTAGTTATTTTATTTATATTTTTATTAGTTAGTTATTTGGTTTAGTTTTTTAGTTTTAGTTTTTATTATTAGTTTAGTTTTTTAGTTTAGTTTAGTTAGTTTATTATATTATTAGTTAGTTTATTATTTACTAATTTTGGTTATTAGGTTTTTTATTATTTATTAGTTTGTGTATTATTTATTTTATTAGTTTAGTTATTAGGTTTTTTATTGTTGTTAGTTTTATTAGTTTGGTTTTTAGTTATTATTAGGTTTTAATTTTTTATTATTTTTAGTTTAATTATTTACTTATTAGTTATTAGTTTAGTTTTTATTAATTATTATTATTATTATTATTAGTTTGGTTATCAGTTTATTATTTTATTTAATTGTTAATTTAGTTATTAGTTAATTATTATTAGTTAGTTTAGTTATTATTTTAGTTAGTTATTAGTTATTAGTTTAGTTAGTTTTTTAGTTATTATTATTATTAATTCGTTATTATTAATTTTTATTAGTTTATTAGGTTTTATTAGTGTTTTAGTTTAGTTAGTTAGTTTTTTATTAGTTATTATTAGTTATTAGCTTTTATTTTAGTTTTAGTTAGTTATTAGTTTCAGTTTATTATTAGTTTTAGTTTTATTATTAGTTAGTAGTTATTATTATTAGTTATTAGTTTAGTTATTATTAGTTTATTAGTTTTATTATTAGTTTTATTTTATTATTTGTTTATTAGTTTAATTATTTATTTAAGTTAGTTATTTTGTTAGTTTATTAGTTTATTGGTTTATAGTTATTAGTTGTTATTATTAGTTATTTAGTTTAGGTTATTTTTTATTATTAGTTATTTGTTTTAGTTTTATTAGTTATTAGTTTGTTAGTTTAGTTATTATTAGTTATTAGTTTAGTTATTAGTTTTAGTTAGTTATTTTATTATTATTTAATTATTTAGTTTATTAGTTTATCTTTTATTAGTTAGTTAGTTTTATTAATTTAGTTAGTTAGTTATTATTTAGTTATTAATTATTAGTTTATTAGTTTATTAGTAAGTTAGTTTTATTAGTTTAGTTTAGTTTATTAGTTATTAGTTATTAGTTATTGGTTGTAGTTTTCATTTTAGTTTTATTATTAGTTTTATTATTATTAGTTATTAGTTATTGGTTTAGTTATTAAGTTATTAGTTAGTTAGTTTAATTTTAGTTAGTTTGGTTTATTAGTTTTAATTAGTTTATTATTTTTAGTTATTAATTAGTTTATTAGTTATTATTTTAGTTAGTTTATTATTATATATTATTAGTTAGTTATTAGATTAGTTATTAGTTTAATTATTATTAGTTAGTTTTTAGTTATGTTTTATTAATTTTAGTTAGTTAGTTAGTTTTTTAGTTATTAGTTAGTTTAATTATTAGTTTTTAGTTAGATAGTTAGTTCCATTTTTTAGTTTTTTAGTTTTTATTTAGTTTAGTTATTGTTAGTTAGGTTTTATTATTATTATTAGTTTATTAGTTTATTAGTTATTAATTTCTTAAATTATTTATTTAGTTTTAGTTAGTTTATTAGTTAGTTTTTATTAGTTTAGGTTTATTAGGTTATTTTATTTAGTTTATTATTATTATTTTTAGTTTATTAGTTTATTTTTTAGTTATAAGTTTATTAGTTTAGTTATTAATTATTAGTTTATTATTAGTTAGTATTATTATTAGTTAGTTATTTAGTTAGTTATCAGTTTAATTATTAGTTTGTTAGTTATTAGTTTGTTATTTAGTTTATTTTAGTTTTTACTTATTAGTTCTTTTAGTTAACTATTATTATTAGTTTTAGTTATTAGTTAT
Source organism: Cymbidium sinense (assembly GCA_021442155.1). Classification (NCBI taxonomy): domain Eukaryota; kingdom Viridiplantae; phylum Streptophyta; class Magnoliopsida; order Asparagales; family Orchidaceae; genus Cymbidium; species Cymbidium sinense. The sequence continues at coordinate 45,576 of JAKCPB010000696.1, read as the reverse complement.
TATTAGTTATTGTAGTTATTTTAGTTTTATTAGTATGGTTTATTAGTTATTAGTTTAGTTTTTTATAAGTTAGTTTTTATTATTAGTTTAGTTATTTAGTTTTAATTTTATTAGTTTAGTTATTAGTTTTATTAGTTTTTATTCATTATTATTAGTTAGTTTATTAGTTAGTTATTGTTTTAGTTTTATTATTAATTATTAGGTTTTTATTAGTTTAGTTTATTAGTTATTAATTATTAGTTAGTTTTATTATTTATTATTATTATTAGTTAGTTAGGTTTATTAGTTTTATTATTTTAGTTTATTAGTTATTATAAGTTAGTTTTAGTTATTTAGCTTATTAGTTATTAGTTATATTTGTTTATTAGTTACTTTTATTATTATTAGTTAGTTAGTTTTATTATTAGTTTTAGTTAGTTATTAGTTAGTTATTAGTTCATTAGTTTACTAGTTTATTAGGTTTAGTTATTATGTTTTGGTTAGTTAGTTAGTTATTAGTTTTAGGTTAGTTTACTATTATTTAGTTAGTTTTTAGTTATTATTAGTTTATTAGTTTTAGTTTATTTATTATTAATTATTATTAGTTATAATTATTTAGTTTAGTTATTATTTATTATTAGTTATTAGTTTAGTTATTATTTTAGTTTTATTTAGTTATTAATTAGTTATTGGTTTAGTTTATTAGTTATTAGTCATTAGTTTTTATTAGTTATTAGTTATTAGCTAGTTATTTAGTTTTAGTTATTAGTTAGTTATTAGTTTTATGAGTTTATTATTATTAGTTTTTTGGTAATTTTTTATTGGTTATTAGTTATTAGTTAATAATTATTAATTTATTTTTTTATTATTTAGTTAGTTATTATTTTTAGTTATTATTAGTTTAGTTAATATTAGTTTAGTTTTATTAGTTTAATTTTTAATTTAGCTTATTAGTTTAATTTTTAATTTAGTTTATTAGTTTAGATATTTAGTTTAGTTATCAGTTTATTTATTAGTTATTAATAGGTTTAAGTTTTTAGTTATTAGGTTTTTTAGTTTAGTTTAGTTAGTTTTATTAGTTATTTTTATTAATTTTATTATTAGTTTATTATTAGTTATTAGTTTTAATTATTAGTTAGTTATTATTAGTTATTAATTTAGCTATTATTATTAGTTATTATTTATTAGTTATTAGTTAGTTCTTATTATTAGTTATTAGTTATTATTATTAGCTTATTAGTTTATTAGGTTTAGTTTTATTATTTATTAGTTTATTTATTAGTTTTAGGTTTAGGTTTTGTAATTAGTTATTAGTTTTTTAGTTTTAGTTTATTAGTTTAGTAGTTTAGTTTATTAGATTTTATTTATTTAATTTATTAGTTATTAGGTTTAGTTATTAGTTAGTTTTTAGTTGTATTTTTAGTTTATTAGGTTTTTATTTATTAATTAGTTATTAGTTTAGTTTTAGTTAGTTTAGTTAGTTTATTAGTTTTAGTTTATTGTTATTAGTTTAGTTATTAGTCTATTAGTTAGTTATTAATTTTATTATTAGGTTTATTAGTTTTAGTTTCAATTTTAGTTATTAGTTATTAGTTTTATTTAGTTTTAGTTTAGTTATTTAATTTATTAGTTATTAAGTTTAATTATTAGTTTATTTAATTTTATTTATTAGTTAGTTATTAGTTAGTTTATTAGTTTTTATTAGTTAGTTAGTTATTATTAGTTATTATTATTTATTAGTTTAGTTATTTATTAGTTAGTTTTATTAGTTTAGTTATTAGTTAGTTATTAGTTACTTAGTTTTATTAGTTAGTTATTATTAGTTATTAGTTATTATTATTATTCAATTTTTCTTAGTAGTTTATTAGTTTTTATTAGTTTTGTTATTTATTATTAGTTATTTATTTATTAGTTTAATTAGTTATTTAGGTTTTAGTTAGTTATTATTAGTTATTATTAGTTATTAATTATTGTTTCATTTTTAGGTTTTTAGGTTTTTAGTTAGTTATTAGTTTAGTTTATTTTAGTTAGTTATTAGTTAGTTATTAGTTTAGTTATTTAGTTTAGTTAGTTATTAGCTTAGGTTTCATTATCTATTATTAGTTAGTTTAGTTTATTAGTTTTTAGTTATTAGTTTATTAGTTTAGTTTTTATTAGTTATTAGTTTTTTGGTTAGTTGGTTTTAGTTATTATTATTGGTTATTGGTATATGATTAGTTATTTATTATTATTAGTTGGTTTATTAGTTTATTAAATTTTTTATTATTAATTTTAGCTTGGGTTTAGTTATTAGTTTAGTTATTTATTAGTTTTATTAGTTTTTATAATTAGTTATTATTAGTTAGTTATTTTTATTAGTTATTAGGTTATTAGTTATTATTAGTTAGTTATTTGTTATTATTATTTATTAGTTATTATTATTAGTTATTAGTTAGTTTTATTAGTTACTAGTTAAGTTTATTAGTTAAGTTATTTAATTTTTTTATCTAGTTATTTAGTTTTTATTATTTATTAGTTTTAGTTTAGTAGTTTTTATTAGTTTTTAGTTAGTTTAGGTTATTATTTAGTTATTAGATTAGATATTTACTTTTAGTTAATATTAATTATTAGTTAATTAGTTTTATTAATTTAGTTATTATTTTATTAGTTAGTTATTAGTTTATTAGTTTTAGGTTTAGTTAGTTAGTTAGTTTTAGTTAATTTAGTTAGTTTTTAGTTGTTGTTATTATTATTAATTAGTTGAGTTATTATTAGTTGGTAGTTATTTGTTTAATTATTAGTTTATTAGTTAGTTATTATTATTATTACTTAGTTTTTTAGTTTTTATTAATTAGTTTTTAGTTAGTTTTTAGTTTAGTTATTAGTAGTTTTTAATTATTATTATTAGGTTTAGTTTTTTTATTACTTTATAGTTAGTTATTAGTTTAGATATTAGTTTAGGTTTATTAGTTAGGTTTTTTAGTTAGTTATTAGTTAGTTAGTTTTATTAGTTTAATTATTAGTTAGTTATCATTAAATATTATTAGTTATTAATTTATTAATTTATTAGTTTAGTTTTTATTATTAGTTTATTTAGTTTATTAGTTTTTTGGTTATATAGTTCTATTAGTTTAGTTAGTTTTTATTTATTATTTATTAAGTTTATTAGTTAGTTATTTAGTTTTAGTTATTATTTAGTTTAGTTTTATTAGTTTAGTTATTTTATTAGTTATTATTATTAGTTTAGTAGTTTAGTTATTAGTCATTATTATTAGTTAGTTTTTAGTTTATTATTAGTTAGTATTTTAGTTTTAGTTATTATTAGTTAGTTTTATTAGTTATTAGTTTAGTTATTTTATTATTAGTTTTAGTTAGTTTTTATTATTAGTTAATTTTATTAGTCTATTAGTTTTAGTTATTGGTTTTAGTTACTAGGATTTTTTGTTTAGTTAGTTAGTTATTTAGTTATTATTATTATTAGTTTAGTTTTATTATTAGTTATTAGGTTTATAAGTTTTAGTATAGTTTAGTTTTTAGTTTATTAGTTTATTAATTATTTAGTTATTTATTTATTATTAATTTTATTTAGTTATTAGTTTTAGTTTTATTTATTTTTAGTTAGTTTTATTTAGTTATTAGTTATTAGTTTAGGTTTTATTAGTTAATTTTTAGTTTATTAGTTTTATTAGTTTATTAATTTTTATTATTAGTTTTTCTATTAGTTAGTTAGTTTTTATTATTAGTTTATTAGTTTTAGTTTTATTATTATTAGTTAGCTTAGTTAGTTAGTTATTAGTTTAGTTTATTATTATTACTATTAGTTAGTTTTTTAGTTTTTTAGTTTAGTTATTAGTTATTAGTTAGTTATTATTAGTTATAAGTTATTATTAGTTTAATTTAGTTATTTATTAGGTTATTATTATTAGTTTTATTAGATTAGTTAGTTATTTTAGTTTTATTAGTTATTAGTTTTTATAGTTTATTAGTTACTTGCTACTTTAGGATTAGTTATTAGTTATTAGTTTATTAGTTACTTGCTACATTAGGATTAGTTATTAGTTATTAGTTTATTAGTTTTAGTAGTTTTATCAGCTAGTTAGTTTATTAGTTTTAGTTTAGTTATTATTTTATTATTTTATTTAGTTTAGTTAGTTTTATAAGTTATTATTAGTTAATCATAAGTTTATTAGTTTAGTAGCTATTATTATTATAGTTATTATTATTATTATTACTATTATTATTATTAGTTTTAGTTTATTAGTTTATTTAGTTTAATTGTTAGTTAGTTAGTTTATTAAAATTAGTTTTAGGTTTAGTTGTTAGTTTAATTAGTTAGTTTTTTAGTTTATTAGTTATTAGTTTAGTTTTTTTTAGTGTTATTAGTTATTAGTTATTAGTTTTAATTAGTTATTAGTTTATTAGTTTTTTTAGTTTTAGTTATTTTATTTATTTAATTTTTGTTATTATTAGTTATTAATTAGTTATTATTATTAGTTAATTATTAGTTAGTTATGTTATTTATGAGTTTGTTAATTTATTATTAGTTATTAGTTATTATAATTAGTTTATTATTTATTATTAGTCATTAATTAGTTTTAGTTAGTTTTATTAGTTTTTTAGTTAGTTATTAGGTTTAGTTTTATTGGTTTATTAGTTTAGTTTTTTAGTTTTTTAGTTGTATTTGTTTATTAGTTTTTATTAGTTATTTGTTAGTTAGCTTAGTTAGTTATTATTTAATTATTATTAGATATTATTTATTAGTTTTATTAGTTTAGTTTATTAGTTATTATTTTTAGGTTTTAGGTTTTAGTTATTTATTATTCGTTAGTTGTTTAGTTATTACTTTATTAGTTAGTTTTGTTATTAGTTTAGTTATTATTATTATTAATTATTTTAGTTATTAGTTTATTAGTTTTATTAGTTTTTAGTTTAGTTAGGTTATTATTTAGTGTAGTTATCAGGTTTATTAGTTATTAGTTATTATTTTAGTTAGTTATTAGTTTTATTATTATTATTAGTTAGGTTATTATTATTAGTTTTAGTTATTAGTTACTAGTTTTTGTTTTAGTTATAGGTTTAGTTATTAGTTTAGTTTTTTATTAGTTATTAGTTTCATTTTACTATTAGTTTTTTAGTTAATTAGTTGGTTATTTACTTTAGTTATTAGGTTTAGTTTTATTTATTAGTTAGTTTTTCATTTTTTATTAGTTTTTTAATTATTAGTTATTAGTTATCAGTTAGTTTATTATTTTATTATTAGTTATTAGTTAGGTTATTATTAGTTTAGTTTTTGTTTAGTTTTTAATTTTGGTTTTATTAGTAAGCTTTATGTTTATTAGTTTAGTTATTTAATTTATTATTATTAGTTTTTAGTTTTAGTTATTATCAGTTATTAGTTATTAGTTATTACATATTATTAGTTTATTAGTTCTATTAGGTTTAGGTTTTAGTTTAGGTTTTAGTTATCATTTAGTTATTAATTTAGTTTTTATTAGTTAATAGGTATTAGTTTACTTATTAGTTATTATTATTAGTTTTTAGTTATTACTTATAGTTATTAGTTTAGTTATTATTAGTTATTAGGTTTTTATTAGTTATTAGTTAGTTATTATTATTAGTTAGTTAGTTTAGTTATTTATTAGGTTATTATTAGTTATTATTATTATTTATTAGTTTTTAGTTATTATTTAGTTTTTTAGTTGGTTATTAATTATTAGATATTTAGTTTTTTAGTTTTTTAGTTTATTAGTTTTTAGTTTTATTATTAGTTATTAGTTTAGTTATTAGCTAGTTATTATTAGTTAGTTACTTTATTAGTTATTAGTTTTAGTTAGTTATTATTAGTTAGTTAGTTATTATTTATTATTATTAATTATTATTTTATTAATTTATTATTATTAGTTATTAGTTTAGTTATTTAGTTATTACTTATTGGTTATTATTAGTTTAGTTAATAGGTTTTATTAGTTATTAGTTATTTTTATTATTAGTTATTATTATTAATGTTTAGTTTTTTTAGTTATTATCTATTAGTTTTTAATTAATTAGTTATTATTTTAGTTATTATTAGTTTGTTATTTGTTTATTAGTTTATTATTAGTTATTAGTTTTTAGTTGGTAAGTTTATTAGTTAGTTAGTTATTAGTTTAGTTTTTTTAGGTTATTTAGTTATTTAGTTATTTAGTTATATTATTAGTTTAGTTATTAGTTATTAGTTTTTAGTTATTAGATTATTAGTCATTATTTATTGTTAGGTTTAGTTATTAGTTAGTTTTACTATTAGTATTAGTTATTAATTTTAGTTATTATTATTATTTTATTTATTACTTAATTATTATTAGTTAGTTTTAGTTTATTAGGTTTTATTAGTTATTATAAGTTGTAGTTATTATTAGTTATTAGTTAGTTTAGTTACTTATTTATTAGTTTATTTATTATTAATTATTTTTATTATTATTTATTTTTATTAGTTTTATTAGTTTAGTTAATTTTTATTAGTATAATTTTAGTTAATTTAGTTAATAGTTTATTAGTTATTTAGTTTATTAGCTTAGTTATTATTAGTTAGTTTTAATTAGTTAGTTTAGTTATTAGTTTATTAGTTTTTAATAGTTATTATTTGTTATTAGTTTAGTTAGTTTTTTTTTATTAGTTTATTTTATTATTATTAGTTTTATTAGTTAATTACTTTGGTTTAGGTAGTTTTTAGTTTAGTTTAGTTTTTATTAGTTAGTTAGTTAGGTTATTAGTTAGTTATTAGTAAAATAGTTTATTAGTTTATTAGTTTAGTTATTAGTTATTAGTTAGTTTATTAGTTTTAGTTATTTTAGTTATTAGTTAGTTATTAGTTTATTAGTTTTATTAGTTTAGTTTTTATTAGTTTTATTAGTTTTAGTTTTTTAGTTTTATTTAGTTTTTATAAGTTATTTATCTAGTTAGTTAGTTATTAGCTATTATTAGTTTTTTATTAGTTAGTCAGCTTTATTAGTTAGTTAGTTTAATTATTATTTTTGTTTTATTATTAGTTACTTAGTTATTATTAGTTTTTAGTTTATTATGTTTATTTAGTTTATTTAGCTTTTTTTTATTTCTTTTAGTTTATTTTACTTTTTATTTTTATTTAGTTTTATTTTTATTTTTATTTAATTTAGTATATTTATTTTAGTTTTATTTATTTTAGTTTAAGTTTTTTATTTTAGTTTATTTTGTAGGTTTAGGTTTATGTTTAGGTTTATTTTTTAGTTTAGTTTTATTTTTAATATATTTTTTAGGTTTAGGTTTTATTTTTTAAGTTTAGGTTTAGATTTTTATTTTATTTTTTTAGGTTTAGGTTTTAGGTCTTTATTTTAGGTTTATTTTTAGGTTTTATTTTTTTGTTTAGGTTTAGGTTTATTTTTAGTTTGTTTTATTTTATTTAGTTTATGTTTAGTTTTTTTTAGCTTTAGGTTTCGGTTTTATTTATTTTAGTTTAGGTTTATTTTTAGTTTATTTTAGGTTTAGGATTTTTTTTAGTTTAAGGTTTAGGTTTTATTTTTTATTTATTTTTAGGACTTTTTTACGTTTAGGTTTTTATTTAATTTGTATTTTATTTTATTTTCGGTTTAGTTTTAATTTTATTTAGGTTTTTTTTTTTTAGTTTTATTTTATTTTTGGTTTAGTTAGTATTTTTTATTATTTTTTTAGGTATAGGTATAGGTTTAGGTTTAGGTTTAGGTTTTAGTTTAGAATTTTATTTTATCTTATTTTTTATTTTGTCCAGGTTCAGGTTTATTTATTTATTTTATTTTTAGGTTCTATTTAGTTTAGATTTAGGTTTTTATGGTTAAGGTTTTAGGGTTAAGGGTTATATTAGTTTATTTTCATTTAGGTTTAGGTTTATTTTATTTTCTTTATTTAATTTTTATTTTAGATTTAGGTTTTTTTTAGTTTAGGGTTTAGGTTTTATTTATTTATTTTTAGGTATATGTTTTTTTAGTTTTTATTTTATTTTATTTTAGGCTACTTTTATTTTTATTTTTAATTTATGTTTAGCTTTTATTTTATTTTTTAGTTTAGTTTAGGTTTTTATTTAATTTATTTTAATTTAGTTTTTAATTTTTATTTTATTTTATTTTTAGGTTTAGGTTTAGATTTTTATTTTATTTTATTTTTTATTTAATTTAGGTTTAAGTTTTTTAATTTATTTTATTTTTAGGCTTTATTTAGTTTAGGTTTAGGTTTTCAATTTTTAGAGTTTAGGGTTTAGTGTTTAGGGTTTAGGGTTTAGTCTTTGAGGTTTAGGGTTGCAGGTTTTAGGGTTTCGAGTTTAGGGTTTAGAATTTTAGGGTTTAGGGTTTATGGTTTTAGGGTTTAGGGTTTTAGGCTTAAGGTTTATGATTTAGGGTTTAGGGTTTAGGGTATAAGGTTAGATTTAGGATTTAGTGTTTAAGGTTTAGAGTTTAGGGTTTATAGTTTAGGGTTTAGGGTTTAGGAATTAGGGTTATGTGTTTTTAGGATTTAGTGTTTAGGGTTAGGGTTTGTTTAATTTTTTAATATTTATTTTTTAAAAAAGTAAGTAAACCAATAAGTTTAGGTTTATTCAGTTTATTTTTTATTTATTTTAGGTTATTTTTTTATTTAGGTTTATTTTTATTTTTATTTTGTTTAGCTTATTTATTTTAGTTTACAAATTTTCTTTTTATTTATTTTTTGGTTTTAATTTAGGTTTAGGTTTATTTTTTAGGTTAGTTTTATTTTTTTTTATTTATTAGATTGAGGTTTTAATTTTTTATTTTTAGGTTCAAGTTTAGGTTTTTATTTTTATTTTTAAGTTAAGCTTTTAGGTTTATTTTTTAGTTTAAGTTTGAGTTTATTTTTAATTTATTTTATTTTATTTAGTTTAGGTTTAGGTTTAGGTTTAGTTTATTTTAGGTTTATTTTTTGGTTTTATTTATTTTAGTTTAGTTTATTTTAGTTTGGTTTAAGTTTTTCTTAGTTTAGGGTTTAGATTATTTATTTATTTTGATGTTGTTTTAGGTTTCAAGTTTTTTTTAGTTTTTTACTTTATTTTATTTTAGGTTTATTTTTATTTTATTTTATTTTAGTTTTTATTTTATTTAAGTTTTTTCTTAGGTTTATTTTATTTTTTTAATATAGTTTAGGATTTTATTTATTTTATTTTGGTTTAATTTTTATTTTTAATTTTATTTCATTTATAGGATTAGGTTTTGGTTTATTTATTTATTTTATTTATTTGTTTTATTTAGTTTTGATTTAGGTTTTCAAGTTTTTATGGATTAGAGTTTAGGGCTAGTTTAGGGTTTAAAGTTTAGGTTATTTTAGTTTTATTTATTTTAGTTTTGGTTTAGGTTTATTTTCTTTTTAGGATTTTAGGGTTTAGGGTTTAGGGTTTAGGGTTTTGGGTTTATGATTTAGGGTTTAGCATTTAGGGTTAGGTTTTTTCATTTTTTTATTTTAATTTTTGTTTTAAATTAAGTAAACCAGTATGTTTAGGTTTATTTTTTATTTAGTTTATTTTTTATTTATTTTTTATTTTTACTTAAGTTTAGTTTTCTTTTTATTTAGTTTAGTTTATTTATTTTACTTTAAAATTTTTCTTTTAATTTATTTTTTAGGTTTATTTTTTAGTTCAATTTTAATTTTATTTTATTTTTTAGGTTTAGGTTTTATTTTTTATTTTTAGGATTAAGTTTAAGTTTTTATTTTATTTTTTTAGGTTTAAGTTTTAGGTTTTTTATGTTTACTTTTATGTTTTATTGCTTAGTTTAGGTTTAGATTTATTTTTATTTTTATTTTATTTTATTTTATTTTGTTCAGATTTAGTTTTTGTTAGGTTTAGGTTTAAGTTTTATTTATTTTAGTTTAGTATATTTTAGTTTAAGTTTAGGTTTATTTTATTTTATTTTAGGTTTAGAATATTTTTTTAGTTTAATGTTTAGGTTTTACTTTTTTATTTATTTTTAGGTATTTTTTAGGTTTAGGTTTTTATTTAGTTTTTATTTTAATATATTTTAGGTTTAGTTTTTATTTTATTTAGGTTTTTTATTATTTGGTTTATTTTATTTAATTTAGATTAGTTTTGGTTTTTATTTATTTTATTTTTATTTAATTTGTATTTTTTTTATTTTATTTTATTTTTAAGTTTATGTTTAGTTTTAGGTTTAGGCTTAGGTTTTAGTTTAGGTTTTTATTTTATTTTAATTTTTATTTTATTTAGGTTTAAATTTATTATTTATTTTATTTATAGGATTTATTTAATTTATGTTTAGGTTTAGGGTTTAGGGTTAGTTTAAGGTTTTGAGTTTTGGGTTATTTTAATATAGGTTTAGGGTTATTTTATTTTTATTTTAGGTTTAGGTTTTTTTTTAGTTGAGGGTTTAGGTTTTATATTTATTTATTTTTAGATTTATCTTTTAGGTTTACATTTTTATTTTATTTTTATTTTAATTTATTTCAGGTATATTTTATTTTTATTTTATGTTTAGTTTTTATTTTCTTTAAGTTTTGTTTTGGGTTTATTTTATTTTGTTGTTCAGTTTAGGTTTTTATTTAATTTACTTTAGTTTAGTTTTTATTTTTTTATTTTATTTTATTTCCAGGTTTAGGTTTTGGTTTTTATTTTATTTTATTTATTTATTTTATTTTTAGTGTTTCTTTAATTTTGGTTTAGCCATTTTGATTTTTAGGGTTTAGGGATTAGGGCTTAGGGTTTAGGGTTAGTTTAAGGTTTAGGGTTTGAGGTTTAGGCTTTAGGGTTTAGGGCAATAGATTTTAGGGTTTAGGGTTTAGGGTTTAAGCTTTTAGGGTTTAAGGTTTAGGGTTTTAGGGTTTAGGATTTAGGGTTTTGGGTTTTAGGGTTTAGGGTTTAGGATTTAGAGTTTAGGGTATACGATTAGGATTTTTTATTTTTTATTTTTTATAAAAAGTAAACCAATAGGTTTAAATTTATTTAGTTTATTTTTTATTTATTTTAGTTTATTTTTTAATTTTTATTTAGGTTTGTTTTATTTTTATTTTTATTTATTTATTGTAGGTTTTTTTATTTTAGTTTAGGTATTTTATTTTTGTTTATTTTTTTATTTATATTTTTAGTTTAGGTTTAGGTTTAGGTTAGTTATTAATTTATTTAGTTAGTTATCAGTTTAGTTATTAATTTTTATTAGTTATTATTAGGTCATTTTTAGTTTTATTATTAGTTTAGTTAGTTTTATTATTACTTATAATTTTATTACTTTTATTAGTTTTAGTTTTTAGTTATTATTATTATTAGTTATTAGTTATTAGTTATTAGTTATTATTATTAGTTAATTTTTAGCTTTATTATTAGTTATTGGTTATTATTATTAGTTATTAGGTATTAGTTTTTATTAGTTAGTTTTATCAATTATTTTGTTTAGTTATTTTAGTTAGTTATTTAGTTTTATTAGTTATTATTTGTTAGTTTTTAGTTTTTATTTTAGTTTAGTTAGTTATTTAGTTATTAGTTTTAGTTTTAGATATTTTATTATTTAGTTATTAGGTGTCATCAGGACGGTCGATCCGGCCGGTTGATGTGAATCCTAAGTCGTTAAAAAAATTGACGCAATAAAGAACTTCCCTCGACATGACAAAATCTGTGGTTCAACTGTGAAATCAGAGAACCTATCCCGGTTCAAACAATTCGCCGGTTTGCCTCCATTTACGATCGGATAGTTGAAAGTTTTTTCACGATGGCTCAGATCCCTACCCAGCCCAAACCCTGCGTACTTCTTGCCCGCCCCGTCCCCCCACCCCCTCAAGCCACACACACAAAATCCCAGCCGCCATTATTCACCACGATTGATACGATTGATTCATGCCCCCCAACTCAGAACACCACCAAGATAAAACATTTTTGTCGCCCCCCTTCATGCAAAATTTAATTGTTTGGGAAGAATGTTAAAACCAGGCTTGTCTTCCAGAAAAATATACATGGATTTTTTTTGGAATTTGAAGACTACAAAATGATCAAAGAAATTCAAGACACACCATCCAGACAAGATTCAAGGTGATATTTAGCAATTTCTTTATTTCATCTTATATTTTTTCTTGGCCCTTCATAAGTATTATAGATAATATATAATATGTGTGTGTTATTCTCTCATACAAGTTCATAAGTGAATTGATTTTATTATATATAACCATTTTTTAAATTTATATGAATGGATTTATGATAAGTTTATGCTGAGTTTGATGAACTAATCCATCTTCTTATAGGATGTATTTTGACAATTTATTTATTCACATTCTCTTTCATTTATTCAACATTTATTTTCTTTTTTATATTTAGAATGGAGCCTTCTGAAAGTCAAAATTTTATTTCTTTCCATAATGTTTGTGAGAAAATAGATCCGATGTGGAATCATTTTAATGAATCTAGATGTCCTAATGGGAAAAAGCAGTATAAGTGTTTGTATTGTGGACTAATATACAAGGGTGGAGGCATAAATAGAATGAAGCAACATTTAGCAGGGGTTAAGGGGAACATTGCTACATGCAAAAAAAGTTTCACATGATATTCTCTTTCAAATGCAAGAAAATTTAAAAGCAATATCTCAAAAAAAGCAAGATACAAAAGAGGATAGAGAGAGTGTGCATCCTTTTAATCAGCATATTATTGAAGAAGAGAGAGGCTCTTATTTATCAACTACACATGATAAAGAATTACATAAAGGAAAAAAGAAAAATAGATGAAATTGATGCTTACTTTGCTCCAAGAATAAAACCTGGTTCACCACCATCTTTAAAAAGTGTTTTGGAATCTAAAGAAGCAGTACAGAGAGCTGACATGGCCATTGCTAGATGGTTTTTTGATAATTGTATTCCATTCAATGCTTTAAATTTATCGTTCGCTCAGAAAGCTATAGATGCAATACTTGCTATTAGACCAAGTTATGAACTTCCATCATATCATAGGATGAGAAATAATTTATTGAGGGATTGCAAAGAAGAATGTAAACTTCTAATTGAATGTTATTGGCATTGTTGGAAGGAAACAAGGTGCACTTTAATGGTTGATGGATGAACAGACATTAGAAATAGAACATTAATTAACTTTTTAGTTTATTTTCCATGAGGAGTATCTTTTTTAAAATCTATTGATGCTTCTTACATTAAGAAAGATGCTACAACTCTTTTTCTTTATTTGATGAAGTAGTTGAGAGGATAGGTCCAAAAAATATTATGCAACTTGTGACTGATAATGCAGCAAATTATAAGAAGGCTGAAGAGTTATTGCATGAAAAGTATGAGAATATTTATTGGTCACCTTGTGTAGCACATTGCTTGAATTTGATTCTAAAAGATATTGGTAGCATGCCTCATGTAGTGGATCTTGCTAAGAAGGCATCGAAGATAATAATATTAATTTACAATCATATTTTTCTATTATCTTGGTTGAGAAAAAGACAAGGGTGGACTAAAATAGTATGCCCAAGAGCTACTCTCTTTGCAACAACTTTTATTACTTTGAAAAGTGTATATAATCATAAAAATGATTTGCAAGCTCTTGCTACAAATAAGCATTATGTAGATCCAAAGTTAGCAAAAACTATTAAAGGAAAAGAAGCATCTTCTATAATCATGGATAACAAATTTTGGAATGATTGTTTAATCATGTAAAAAATAACAGGATCATTAATAAGATTATTACGAGTTATTGATTCAGATGAAAAACCATCTCTTGGTTATGTTTATGATGGCATGTATAGAATAACAAAAGGTACTTAAAAGAATGTTTAGAGGTGTTAAAATATTGTGTAAGCCATATACTTATATTATTAAGAAAAGATGGGATGAACAACTCCGCCAAGGTATCCACTCAGTTGCTTATTTCTTAAATCCATTTTTGATGATCAAGAGAATTCATCAAAACCGTTATGCAAGGATTAATTAAACTTATTGGAAATAAAGATATATGTCCCAAGCCTAATCTTAGAAAGTTATGCAAGGATTAATTGAACTTATTGGAAATAAAGATATATGTCCCAAGCCTAAACCAGAAAGGTATCCACTCGGGATAATTTAGAATGTTTTGGGAAGCCGATTGCACTCACTATGGCCAAAGAAATAGAACTTCGTTAGTGAGTTTTTCATAATTTTATTTATTTTTCATTGTATCTCATTATCTTTTTTGACATATTTTATATTTTTGAAGTTAATTAAAATTTTATATGCAGATGAGTGATGGAAGATGTTTGGTTCTAATGCTCCTAATTTACAAAAATTGGCTATTAGAATTTTAAGCCAAACTTCTTCTTCTTCTGGGTGTGAAAGAAATTGGAGTATTTTCTAACAAATTCATACAAAAAGAAGAAATAATTTGGAACACCAGAGGTTAAATGATCTTGTTTATGTTCATTATAATCTTAATTTGAGCAACATGTATGTTTTTTCTTAAAAATCTTTTAATATTATGCTATTGTTCTTAAGTTCTTAACATTGATACTTAGCTAAAATTTTATGTTTGTTTGATAAGTTTCATCTTAAAAAAAGAAATTATGATCCATTGGATTATTTGAGTATTGAGGCAATAGACTTTTGGATAGTTGATGAATAATGCACTCCTGAGTTAAATTATGATGATTTAGAGAATAAAATATATAAAGATGATGCCATTCCTATTATTGAAGGAGTAAATATATCATCCAATATAACAACTAATAGTAAGTTAATTAAATGATACTTATGTTGATTATAAAGATGAAGAAATAATTTCTTTTGTATGTGTGATTTGCAGATGCTAATGAGGGTCATGAAGCAACTAGTGTAACAGTTGAAAGACATAAACACTTGAACATGATATTTTAGAAGCTTTTAGAGTTGATTGGGAGAAAAACTTTTGGGAGGTAGCTTTTTATACAGGATCCTTTAAAGAGACAATATTTAGAGATGCATTTTAATATATTTGATTAGAATCTATTTCTTTTAAACTTATTTTAGAGATAAATTTTAATTTGTATTTGATGTTTTAGTTTTTTTGAGGATATTTTTAGCTAAAAAACACAAAAATTATTGATACATCATATAATATTTTTATTGAATTATTAATATCTCAATTTTTTTATTATTTGTTATTTATTAGTTTTAATTATTAAGTGTTCTACATCATAATTTGCAATGTCTTTCAGTAGTTAGTTTCATTTATATTTTTCTTGTATATTTAATATAGTTGATGCCAAATTACTAATTTTATTTTAATTTCAATTCCTTTTTAGATAAGTAATTTTTTGAAGCTCTACAATGGGTTATTTCAAAGAATTATTATGGCAACAAAAAAGGTTAGTATTTATATATTAATGCATTTAACTTTAAAATTGTAAGAGATTTTTTTGGCATATGATTTCTATTTTATAATTTATTTCTCTCAAATTTTACATATTTTTTGATTATTTGATCATTTAAATCTCATTTAGATAGTTTTAATATTTATTATATCATTTGGTTCAACCTCCGGTTCGACCCTAGTTCGACCTTTAAACCTTGAACCTCTTTATTTTTTGGTTTTATGTTCAGTCTGATTTCTACAACCTTGGTTATTAGTTAGTTATTAGTTTATTAGGTAATTTGTTTTAGTTTATTAGTTTTATTATTTAGTTTTATTAGTTTTTTAGTTTAATTATTATTTATTTATTAGTTTTAGTTATTAGTTAGTTATTATTATTAATTATTAGTTTATTTTTATTACTTAGTTATTAGTTTAGTTATTTCTAGTTTATTATTATTAGGTTTTATTTTTTATTTAGTTATTTATTAGTTTAGATTAGTTATTATTATTATTAAGTTTTATTAGTTTATTAGTTTTAGTTAGTTTGTTAGTTATTAGTTTAGTTTTATTAGTTTTTAATTTTATTAATTAGTTAGGTTATTAGTTATTAGTTATTAGTTATTATTAGTTTATTATTTTTTATTATTAGTTTTAGTTTAGTTATTATTTTTAGTTATTTATTAGGTTTTGTTTGTTTATTATTTAGTTAGTTATATTAGTTATAAATTTATTAGTCTTTTAGTTATTATTAGTTATTATTAGTTTTATTATTTATTATTTATTAGTTTATTAGTTAGTTATTATTAGTTAGTTTATTATTATTAGTTATTAGTTTAGTTTATTATTAGTTTTTAATTTATTTATTTTAGTTATTATTAGTTTTTATTTAGTTTTATTAATTATTATTATTTAATTATTATTTATTAGTTTTAGTTATTAGTTATTATTAATTTTTATTAGTTATTATTAGTTTTTATTAGTTATTATTAGTTTATTAGGTTTTAGGTTGATTTTTATTATTTTTATTAGTTTTTATTAGTTATTAGTTATAGTTTTTTAGTTTATTATTATATAGTTTTATTAGTTTTTAGTTTATTAGTTTTTGTTAGGTTTATTATTTAATTTATTACTTAGTTCTATTAGTTTAGTTATTATTAGTTTAGTTTATTATTAGTTATATAGTTTATTTTGTTAGTTATTAGTTATTTCTTAGTTATTTAGTTATTAGTAGTTAGTTATTTATTTATTATTAATAGTAATTTTTTATTATTAGTTTATTAGCTATTAGTTTAGTTAGTTTAGTTTTCTTTTTATTAGTTTTTTATTATTAGTTTATTATTATTATTATTAGGTTTTTAATTATTAGTTATTAATCATTAGTTAGTTTTAGTTAGTTTATTAGTTAGTTTTTTTAGGTATTAGTTAGTTATGAGTTTTATTTCAGTTATTAGTTCATTAGTTAGTTTAGTTTATAAGGTTTTATTAGTTTTTATTAGTTATTTAGGTTTTAGTTTAGTTTTTAGTTTAGTTAGTTTTTTATTTAGTTTAGTTATTAGTTATTTTATTATTAGTTTATTAGTTTCATCATTATTATTATTATTAGTTTTTGTTTTTTAGTTATTATTAGTTTTAATTTTATTTATTTTTAGTTTTTATTAGTTATTAGTTTTTATTAGTTATTAGTTTAGTTAGTTATTAGTTTTAGTTTATTAGTTTTATTTAGTTATTAGTTTTATTAGGTTATTAGTTTTTTATTGTTTATTAATTTTAGTTTTATTAGTTAGTTAGCTATTTATTTTATTAGTATTTTAATAGTTTAGTTTTATTAGTAAGTTTAGTTATTTAGTTTTATTTATTAGTTATTAGTTTAGTTATTTAGTTTATTATTATTAGTTATTTAATTTTATTATTTGTTATTAGTTTATTTTTAATTATTATTTAGTTAGTTTAGTTTATTTTTATTAGTTTACATTTATTTATTAGTTATTATTAGTTATTTATTAGTTATTTATTAGTTTATTATATTAGTTATTATTTATTAGTTATTATTCTTATTAGTTTTAGTTATTATTTTATTTATCAATATTAGTTTAATTATTATTAGTTATTAGTTTATTATTTATTAGTTATTTGTTATTTATTATTTAGTATATTAATTTAGTTATTATTATTATTATTTTATTATTAGTTTAGTTATTTTTTGTTAGTTATTATTATTATTAGTTTAGTTATTATTTGTAATTAGTTTAATTAGTTATTTAATTTTAGTTTATTAGCTTTTTAGTTTTAGTTATTAGTTATTAGTAGTTAGTTTTATTATTTTTAACTTATTAGTTAGTTAGTTTAGTTATTATTATTAGGTTTTGTTTATTATTTTTAGTTTTATTTATTAGTTTTATTTGTTTTATTATTATTATTAATTATTATTATTAGTTTTATTAGTTATTAGGTTTTATTAGTTTTAGTTCATTATTAGTTTATTATTAGTTTATTAGTTATTAGTTTTAGTTATTTATTATTAGTTATTCATTTTATTAGATTTTTAGTTTTATTAGTTTATTATTATTATTATTAGTTATTTATTATTAGGTATTATTAGTTTATTTAGTTATTAGTTTTATTAGTTATTATTAGTTTTTTAGTTTAGTTTTTTTATTAGTTATTAGTTTAGTTAGTTATTTATTATTATTTATTAGTTATTATTAATTATTTAGTTTTTACTTTATTTAGTTATTTTAGTTAGTTTTTATTAATTATGTTTAGTTAGTTTTATTAGTTTATTAGTTTTATTATTATTAGTTTATTTTATTTAGGTTTTTAGTTATTATTAATTATTTGTTATTAGTTTTATTATTTTCAGTTATTAATTCTATATTAGTTTATTAGTTTATTAGTTAGTTTTATTAGTTAGTTATTTATTAGTTATTTATTAGTTATTATTAGTTTAGTTATTAGTTTGTCACTTTTATTAGGTTTTAGTTTTTAGTTTTAGTTTATAGTTTATTATTATTATTTATTACTCAGTTATTATTATTAGTTATTAGTTATGTTATTTTAGTTTTACTATTATTTTAGTTTTAGTTATTAGTTATTAGTTATTAGTTTATTAGTTTTAATTTTTTTTATTAGTTTACGTTATTATTAGTTTTTTTTAATAGTTTTACTAGTTCTAAGATAGTTAGTTTTTATTTGTTATTAGTCATTATTTATTATTTATTATTATTAGTTTATTAGTTGTTATTATTTAGGGTTTAGGGTTTTTAGTTTTTAGGGTTAGAGTTTTTTTTTATTTTTTTAATTTTTAAATCAAGTTAATCAGTAAGTTTAGATTTATTTAGTTTATTTTTTATTTATATTTAGGTTTATTTTTATTTATATTTAGTTTAGTTTATTTATTTTAAGTTTATTTATTTTAGTTTAGGCTTTTTATTTTAGTTTAGTTTTTAGGTTTAGGTTTAGGTTTAGGTTTAGGTTTATTTTTTAGTTTAGTTTTTTTATTTTATAATTTAGGTTTAGGTTTTATTTTTTATTTTTAGGTTTAGGTCTATGTTTTTTTATTTTTTAGGTTTAGGTTTTAGGTTTTTATTTTAGGTTTATTTCTAGGTTTTATTTTTTAATTTAGGTTCATATTTATTTTTAGTTAATTTTATTTTATTTAGTTTTGGTTCAAGTTTAGGTTTAGTTTATTTTAGTTTAGGTTTATATTTATTTTATTTTGATTTTATGCTTAGGTTTGTTCTTTCAGTTTAGGGTTTAGGTTTTATTTTTTATTTATTTTTAGGTTAGTTTTTTTATTTTATATTTTAGGTTTAGGTTTTATTTTTTATTTTTAGGTTTAGGTCTATGTTTTTTTATTTTTTTGGTTTAGGTTTTAGGTTTTTATTTTAGGTTTATTTTTAGGTTTTATTTTTTAATTTAGGTTCATATTTATTTTTAGTTTAGTTTATTTTATTTAGTTTTGGTTCAAGTTTAGGTTTAGTTTATTTTAAGTTTAGATTTAGGTTTTATTTATTTTATTTTAGTTTATTTTAGTTTAGCTTTATATTTATTTTACTTTTGATTTTATGCTTAGGTTTGTTCTTTCAGTTTAGGGTTTAGGTTTTATTTTTTATTTATTTTTAGGTTTATTTTTTAGGTTTAGGTTTTTATTTAGTTTTTATTTTATTTTATTTTAGGTTTATTTTATTTTTATTTTAAGTTTAGTTTTTATTTTATTTAAGTTTTTTATTTTTAGGTTTATTTTATTTTTTTTAGCTTAGTTTAGGTTTTTAATAATTTTATTTTTGTTTAGTTTTTAATTTTAATTTTATTTTATTATTAAGTTTAGGTTTCAATTTAGGTTTTAGTTTAAGTTTTTATTTTACCTTATTATTTTATTTTATTTAGGATTAGGTTTATTTATTTATTTTATTTTTTGGTTTTATTTAGTTTAGATTTAGGATTTTAGGTTTTTAGGGTTTACGATTAGTTTACAATTTATGGTTTAGGGTTTAGGGTTATTTTAGGTTTAGGTTTATTTTATTTAGTTTAATTTGTTTTTACTTTAGGTTTAGGTTTTTTTAGTTTAAGGTTTAGATTTTATTATTTATTTATTTTTAGGTTTATTTTTTAAGTTTAGTTTTTTATTTAATTTTTATATTATTTTATTTTAGGTTTATTTTATTTTTCTTTTACATTTAGTTTTTATTTTATTCAGGTTTTTTATTTTTAGGTTTTTTTTTTTGAGTTTAGGTTTAAGTTTATTTTATTTTTAATTTTGGTTTTGATATTTTTAATTTATTTTCAAGTATATTTTTTAGGTTTATGTTTTTATTTTATTTTAATTTAGGTTTATTTTATTTTTATTTTAGGTTTAGTTTTTATTTTATTTAAGTTTATTATTTTTAAGTTTATTTTACATTTTAGTTTAATTTTAATTTTTTATTTTTATTTTTAAGTTTAGGTTTAAGCTTAGGTTTAGGTTTAGGTTTAGTTATGGTTTTTTATTTCATCTTATTGGTCTATTTTATTTAGGTTTAGGTTTATTTATTTATTTTATTTTTAAGATTTATTTATCTTTAGGTTTAGGATTTTAGGTTTTAAAGGTTTACGATTTATGTTTTATGCTTTAAGGTTATTTTAGTTTAGGTTTAGGTTTATTTTATTTAGTTTATCTTATTTTTATTTTAGGTTTAGTTTTTTTTTACTTGTTATTAGGTTTTATTTTTAGGTTTATTTTTTAGGTTTAGGTTTTCATTTAGTTTTTATTTTATTTTATTTTAGGTTTATTTTATTTTTATTTTATGTTTAGTTTTTATTTTATTTTTTATTTTAGTTTATATTTTTATTTATTTTATTTTAGTTTAGTTTTATTTTTTTATTTTATTTTATTTCTAGGTTTAGGTTTTAGTTTAAGTTTTTATTTTTATTTAGGTTTATATTTATTTATTTATTTTATTTTAGGTTTTATTTAATTTAGGTTTAGGTATTAAGTTTTTTAGGGTTTAATGATTATATTTGTAAGTTTCAGGATTTAGGGTTTAGGGTTTTGGGTTAGGGCTTTTTTTTCATTATTATTTTTAAATTAAGAAAACCGATAGGCTTAGGTTTATTTAGTATATTTACTTTACATTTTAGTTTAGATTTTTTATTTTTATGATTTAGTTGAGGTTTTTATTTTATTTAGGAATAAGTTTTTATTTTATTTTATTTATAAGTTATATTTAGTTTTGGTTTAGGTTTTTATGTTTTTAAGGTTTAGTTATTATTAGTTATTAGTTTATTAGTTATTAGTTATTAGTTTATTAGTTATTAGTTTATTAGTTATTAGTTTATTACTTTAGTTATTTTAATTATTAGTTTTATTATTAGTTTTAAGTTTATTATTTTATTAGTTATTATTAAGTTTTTTAATTTGGTTATTAATTTTTAGTTAGTTATTAGTTATTAGTTATTAGTTTATTAGTTATTATTTAGTTTTCATTTAGTTATTAGTTTATTAGTTTAATTAGTCATTAGTTATTGGTTTAGTTTAGTTAGTCATTATTAGTTTAGTTTTTTGTTTAGTTTTATTTAGTTTTTTTAGTTTATTATTATTATTAGTTAGTTATTAGTTTAGTTATTAGTTAGTTATTATTATTACTTTTAGTTTTTAGTTTTATTAGTTAGTTAGCTTTATTAGTTATTAGTTTATTAGTTATTAGTTTAGTTATTAGTTATTAGGTTTAGTTATTAGTTATTAGTTTATTATTTCAATTTATTAGTTAGTTATTTAGTTTATTAGTTATTAGTTTTGTTATTATTAGTTATTATTAGTTAATAGGTACAGTTTATTAGTTATTAGTTATTTAGTTATTAGTTTTATTATTATTAGTTAGTCAGTTTTATTTTTTAAATTAGTTTTTATTATTATTAGTTATTAGTTTATTATTTTAGTTATTTATTATTTATTAGTTAGTTAATTTATTTAGTTTTCATGTATTAGTATAGTTATTAGTTACTTTAGTTATTTAGGTTTATTTATTAGTTTAGTTATTAGTTTTATTAGTTTTATTAGTTATTAGATTATTTATTTAGTTTTAGTTATTAAGTTTTTAGTTTATATAGTTAGTTTATTTATTAGTTGTTATTAGTTACTAGATAGTTAGTTTTATTAGTTATTAGTTTATTAGTTTAATTAGTTTTAGTTTAGTTATTAGTAATTATTAGTTTAGTTATTAGTTACTTTAAGTTATTAGTTTATTATTTTAGTTATTTTTAGTTAGTTATTAGTTTATTAGTTAGTTATTTGTTATTAGTTATTATTATTAGTTTAATTAGTTTATTGGGTTTAGATTTTAGTTTAGTTTTTAGTTTTAGTTAATTTTATTAGTTATTATTTTAGTTAGTTAGTTAGTTTTAGTTACTGGTTTAGTTATTATTTTTAGTTTATTAGTTTATTAGTTATTAGTTAGTTATTTAGTTTATTAATTAGTTATTATTTATTTATTTAGTTTATTATTATTAGTTATTATTAGTTATTAGTTATTAGTTTATTAGGGTATTGTTAGTTTATTAGTTAGTTAGTTATTATTAGTTATATGTTTAGTTATTTTATTAGTTATTTATTAGTTAGTTTTATTAGTTATTAGTTTAGTTATTATTATTATTAGTTAGTTATTATTATTAGTTAGTTATTATTAGTTTAGTTTTTAGTTTTATTAGTTTTAGTTATTATTAGTTAGTTAGTTTTTAGTTTAGTTATTATTAGTTTTAGTTATTATTAGTTTTATTATTATTAGTTATTTAGTTAGTTTAGTTATTTATTAGTTAGTTAGTTATTAGTTTAATTTTATTATTGTTAGTTATTTTTTAGTTTATGTATTAGTTTTATTATTATTCGTTAGTTATTATTAGTTTTTAGTTTTTAGTTTATTATAGTTATTATTATTCGTTAATGGTTACTAGTTTTATCATTAGCTTATTAATTATTAGTTATTATTTATTAGTTAGTTGTTAGTTATTAGTTAGTTAGTTATTATTATTAGTTATTTAGTTATTATTAATTTATTAGTTAGTTTTATTATTAGCTTAGTTAGTTATTAGTTATTACTATTAGTTAGTTATTATTTGTTATTAGTAATTATTATTATTACTATTAGTAAGTTTATTTAGTTATTTATTATTAGTTTATTAGTTAGTTTTATTAGTTAGTTAATAATTAGTTTAAAGTTTAGTTATTATTAGTTTTATTACTTATTAATAGTTAATTATATTTTAGTTTAGTTATTTATTTATTAGCTTATTTAGTTATTAGTTTATTAGTTATTAATTTATTAATTTTTAATTATTAGTTTATTAGTTTAATTTTAGTTATTAGTTATTTAGTTTTGCTATTATTAGTTATTAGTTTGTTTTTAGTTATTATTTATTACTAGTTTAGTGTTATTATTATTATTAGTTAGTTTATTATATTTGGTTTTATTATTATTAGTTTAGTTATTTTATTAGTTTATTAGTTTATTAGTTATTAGTTATTAGTTTAGTTATTTATTATTAATTTTATTAGGTTATTATTTAGTTATTAGTTATTAGTTTATTAGTTACTAAGTTATTATTAATGTATTCATTTAGTTAGTTTAGTTATTAATTAGTTATTAGTTAGTTTAGTTATTATTAGTTAGCTATTATTAGTTAATTTTAGTTTTTTAGATTAGTTATTAGTTTATTAATTTTTAGTTATAAGTTAGTTAGTTTATTAGTTAGTTATTAGTTAGTTATTTAGTTTTATTAGTTATTAGTTATTATTAGTTAGTTTATTAGTTTAGTTTTTTGTTATTATTATTAGTTAGTTATTTTAGTTTTTAGTTATTATGATTAGTTAGTTATTATTAGTTAGTTTCATTACTTTATTTATTAGTTATTTGTTTATTAGTTATTTGCTTATTATTTATTAGTTTAGTTATTAGTTTTTATTAGTTATTAGTTATTAGTTTATTAGGTTTAGTTTTTATTAGTTTTTAGTTAGTTATTTAGTTATTATTATTAGTTAGTTATTATTAATTTATTAATTTTATTAGTTATTATTAGTTTTTAGTTTATTAGTTAGTATTTAGTTTATTAGCTTATTAATTACTATTAGTATTTCTAATTACTTATTAATTACAATAATAACAACAAGCCTTTATCCCACTAAGTGGGGTAATTACTTATTAATTAGTTTTAGTTTTATTATTATTATTAGTTTGTTATTATTTTATTAGTTTAGTTTAATTATTTTTATTATTTATTAGTTTTTAGTTTTTAGTTATTTAGTTATTTAGTTTAGTTATTATTTAGTTATTAGTTTAGTTATTAAGTTTAGTTATTAGTTAGTTAGTTATTAGTTAGTTAGTTTTTAGTTTAGTTATTAGTTAGTTATAAGTTAGTTATTTGTTTAGTTTTTATTATTAGTTAGTTATTATTATTAGTTTATTAGTTAGTTATTAGTTTAGTTAGTTTTAGTTAGTTATTTAGTTTAGTTTTTAGTTAGTTATTAGTTATTAGTTAGTTATTAGTTTAGTTATTAGTTATTAGTTATTATTATTAGTTATTAGTTTATTAGTTTAGTTATTTATTTTAGTTATTAATTATTTTTATTAGTTATTAGGTTTTAATTTTTAGTTTAGTTAGTTATTAGTTTAGTTATTTATTTTATTATTAGTTATTAGTTTATTATTAGTTTTAGTTATTAGTTATTATTTGTTGTTATTATTTTTATTAGTTTAAGTTTAGGTTTTAGTTTATTATTAGTTTTAGTTTATTAATTCATTTTATTAGTTAGTTATTAGTTTATTTAGTTTTTAGTTTTATTAGCTAGTTTATTATTATTATTACTTATTAGTTTT
The DNA here is from genome assembly GCA_021442155.1 of Cymbidium sinense. Classification (NCBI taxonomy): domain Eukaryota; kingdom Viridiplantae; phylum Streptophyta; class Magnoliopsida; order Asparagales; family Orchidaceae; genus Cymbidium; species Cymbidium sinense. The sequence goes on along the minus strand of JAKCPB010000696.1, from coordinate 20,991 downwards.
TAGGTTTTAGTTTATTATTATTACTTTAATTATTATTTTATTTGTTTATTTAGTTTTATTATTATTAGTTTAGTTATTATTTTAGTTATTAATTTTTTATTATTATTAGTTTATTAATTTATTAGTTTAGTTATTAGTTATTAGTTTATTATTATTAGTTTTTTTAGTTTAGGTTATTATTAGTTTTATTAGTTTTAGTTTAGTTATTAGTTTAGTTATTAATATTATTATTAGGTTATTAGTTATTAGTTAGTTATTTTATTTATTAGTTATTAGTTAGTTATTTAGTTATTACTTTATTTATTAGTTATTTATTAGTTTGTTTTTTAGTTAGTTATTATTATTATTAGATAGTTTAATTATTTTTAGTTATTACTTAGTTTAGTTATTAGTTTATTAGTTCTAGTTTTTTAGTCAATTATTATTAGTTATTAGTTTAGTTATTATTTGTTAGGTATTAGTTATTAGGTTTATTATTAGTTATTTATTATTAGTTTTATTAGGTTTTTAGATCAATTATTAATATTTAGTTGGTTTAGTTATTAGTTTTTAGTTAGTTGTTAGGTATAATTTTTATTTAGTATTTAGTTTATTATTATTTTAGTTATTATTAGTTATTTAGTTATTAATTATTATTATTAGTTTAGTTATTAGTTTATTTGTTTAGTTAGTTTAGTTATTAGTTAGTTATTAGTTATTAGTGTTTATAGTTTTATTAGTTTTAATTAGTTATTATTATTGTTAGTTTTAGTTATTAGTTTAGTTAGTTTAGTTTTTATTATTCAATTTTAGTTATTAATTTTAGTTATTAGTTATTAGTTATTACTTTTAGTTATTTATTATTAGTTTTACTTATTAGTTTAGATTTATTATTTGTTTTTATTAGCTATTAATTTATTTATTTATTAGTTATTAGTTAGTTATTATTAGTTATTATTAGTTTAGTTTAGTTTATTTAGTTTTCAGTTAGATATTATTAGTTTAATTAGTTTTAATTAGTCTAGTTATTAGTTTAATAGTTATTTATTAGTTAGTTTTATTTCATTTTAGTTATTAGTTTTATTATTTATAATTTATTAGTCTAGTTATTTATTTTTTAGTTTATTATTTATTAGCTTTTTAGATTTAGTTTAGTTTATTTTATTAGGTTATTTAGTTTTTAGTTTATTAGTTATTTTTTAGTTTATTATTATTTATTTTATTAGTTATTTTTATTAGTTAATTAGTTATTTAGTTATTATTAGTTATTAGTTATTATTTTTATTATTAGTTTTAGCTATTAGTTAGTTTTACTAGTTTAGTTATTAGTTTAGTCAGTTATTAGTTTTATTAGTTTTAGCTATTATTTTATTATTTTTTAGTTATTAGGTTTAGTTAATTATTATTTAGTTATTTAGTTTATTAATTTTAGTTTATTAGCTATTTAGGTTTTGTTTATTAGTTATTAGTTAGTTTAGTTATTAGTTTAGTTTTTAGTTTTTATTAGTTTGTTATTTAGTTATTAGTTTTATTAATTTTAAGTTTAGGTTTATTTAGTTATTTAGGTTTAATTACTTATTAGTTATTAGTTTAGCTTAGTTATTATTACTTATTAGTTTATTATTATTAGTTAGTTATTAGTTAGTTATTATTATTTTTAGTTAGTTTTAATATTATTATTAGTTATTAGTTAGTTAATTTATTAGTGTATTAGTTAGTTTGTTTTAGTTTAGTTTTATTATTTATTTTATTATTAGTTAGTTATTATTATTAGATTAGTGATTATATTTTAATTATTTATTAGTAATTTTTAGTTAGTTATTATTAGTTATTAGTATTAGTTAGTTATTTTTATTATTATTATTTTATTAGTTAGTTATTAGTTTATTAGTTTTATTAGGTTTAGTTTTTAGTTACTTATTTTTTAGTTAATTAATTTTAATTAGTTTTATTATTTAGTTTTTATTTTATTAGTTTTTAGTTAGTTTTGTTAGTCTATTTAGTTAGTTTTAATTATTTTATTATTAGTTACTTAGTTAGTTATTTATTAATTATTAGTTAGTTTTACTTATTATTTTAGGTTATTAGTTTAGTTATTATTTAGTTTAGTAATTTATTATTACTTATTAGTTATTTAGTTTAGTTAGTTCTTATTAGTTTGTTTTTTTATTATTAGTTATTATTAGTTAGTTATTAGTTTATTAGTTTTTAGTTTATTTAGTTTATTAGTTATTAGTTTTTAATTTTTAGTTTTTAGTTATTTAGTTATTTAGTTTAGTTATTAGTTTTGTTATTATTATTAATTATTAGTTATTATTTTAATTTTATTAGTTTTAGTTAGTTATTAGTTAGTTTTATTTAGTTATTAATATTAGTTATTAGTTAGTTAGCTATTAGTTTTACTATTAGTTTTATTATTAAGTTTTAGATTTAGTTATTAGTTTATTTTATTAATTATTATTTGTTATTAGTTTTAGTTAGTTTTTAGTTAGTTTTAGTTTTAATTATTAGTTATTAGTTATTAGTTTTTATTAGTTAGTTTATTAGTTAGTTAGTTTTAGTTATTAGGTTTTTTAGTTTTTATTAGTTTTAGTTATTAGTTATTTGTAAGTTATTTATTAGGTTAGTTTTATTGGTTATTTAGTTATTAGTTATTAGTTTTAGTTTATTTATTAGTTAGTTAGTTTAGTTTATTATTAGTTATTAGTTAGGTTAGTTTTATTTTAATTATTAGTTAGTTTATTAGTTTTATTAGTTATTAGGTTTAGTTTTTATTAGTTATTAGTTTTTTAGTTTAGTTATTAGTTTAGTTATTAGTTTATTAGTTATTAGTTAGTTATTTAGTTTTTAGTTAGTTAGTTTTTATTACTTATTAGTTTATTAGTTATTAGTTAGTTATTATTTTATTATTTTATTAGTTTATTAGTTTATTAGTTTATTAGTTAAATAGTTTTTAGTTTATTTAATTTTAGTTTATTATTTTATTAGTTTTAGTTAGTTAGTTTTATTAGCTATTATTAGTTATTTAGTTTATTATTAGTTTTTAGTTAGTTATTTATTTAGTTTTTATTATTATTAGATAGTTATTTTTATTTATTAGTTTTTTTAATTTATTAGTTTAGTTAGTTATTGATATTAGTTATTAGTTATTAGTTTAGTTAGTTTATTTATTAGTTAGTTAGTTTTATTATTAGTTTAGTTATTTAGTTTATTTTTTTTAATTTTATTTATTAGTTAGTTAGTTAGTTATTAATTATTATTATTAGTTTTAGTTAGTAGGTTTAGTTTTATTAATAGTTGTTTAATTATTATTAGTTATTAGTTAGGTTTACTTATTAATTATTAGTTTATTTTATTACTTTTATTACTTTTTGGTCTACTTAGTTTTATTAGTTTGTTATTTAGTTATTATTAGTTAGTTATTTATAAAGTTATTAGTTTATTTTTTTACTATTAGTTAGTTATTTTTTTGGTTATTATTAGTTATTATTAGTTTATTAGTTATTATTAGTTAGTTAGTTATTATTAGTTGGTTATTTCTTTAGTTTATTAGTTTTAGTTATTAGTTAGTTATTTAGCTTATTAGTTATTATTTATTCTTTATTAGTTAGTTAGTTTTAGGTTATTTTCATTGTTAGTTATTATTCAATTTTTAGTTTTAGCTAGTTATTAGTTTTTTAGTTATTAGTTTAGTTAATTTTAGTGTATTAGTTTTATAAATTATTATTAGTTATTAGATAATATTAGTTTGGTTTTAGTTTATTATTATTATTATTAATTAGTTTAGTTTATTAGTTTATTAGTTTAGTTATTATTAGTTATTTAGTTAGTTTATTATTTTTAGTTATTTTAGTTAGTTTTTTAGTTATTAGAAAGTTTAGTTATTGGTTTTTTAGTTATTATTAGTTTTAGTTAGTTATTAGTTATTAATTTTTATTATTTAGTTTATTAGTTCATTAGTTTAGTTATTATTAGTTTTTAGTTTGTTTAGTTATTTAGTTTATTAGTTTATTAGTTTTATTAGTTATTTAGTTTTCTAGCTTGATTATTATTTTTTATTAGTATGTTTTATTTAGTTAGATTAGTTTATTAGTTATTTATTAGTTTATTATTATTGATTTTAGTTATTAGTTTATATTATTGGTTTTATTATTAGTTAGTTATTAGTTTAGTTATTAGTTTTAGTTAGTTATTAACTATTAGTTTTATTAATTTGTTAGTTAGTTATTATTAGTTTTTTTAATTATTATTTTAGTTAGTTATTAGTGATTTATTTAGTTATTATTATTATTATTATTATTTATTATTAGTTATTTATTTTTATTATTTATTATTAGTTATTAGTTTAGTTTTATTAGTTTTATTAGTTTATTTAGTTAGCTTATTAGTTTTATTTTTTAGTTATTAGTTTAGTTTTAGTTATTTTTATTAGTTAGTAGTTATTATTGATTTATTATTTTTTAATTAGTTTTATTAGTTATTATAGTTAGTTTAGTTTATTTATTTTGGTTAATTTATTAGTTTTTTAGCTTTATTATTATTAGTTTTTATTAGTTAGTTATTATTATTAGTTTATTATTAATTATTTTATTTTGTTAGTTATTAGGTTTATTATTAGTTATTATTATTATTATTATTATTATTATTAATTATTAGTTATTAGTTTATTAGTTTTATTATTACTAGTTATTAGTTTAGTTATTATTAGTTAGTTAATAGTTTAGTTAGTTAGTTATTATTATTATTATTAGTTATTAATTTATTAGTTAGTTTATTATTACTAGTTATTCATTAGTTTATTGCTTTATCAGTTTTATTATTAGTTATTAGTCAGTTATTAGTTTAGTTATTATTAGTTTATTAGTTTTAGTTAGTTTTTAGTTTATTAGTTCTTAGTTATTATTAGCTTTTTAATTAGTAGTTTTATTAGTTAGTAAATATTTAGTTATTATTAGTTTTTTTAGTTATTAGTTTAGTTTTAGTTTACTTAGTTATTATTAGTTTATTATTATTAGTTATTAGTTAGGTTATTTTAGATATTTATTTTTTAGTTATTATTAGTTAGTTATTATTAGTTAATTAGTTTTTAGTTAGTTATTAGTTAGTCTGCTTTATTAGTTTTAGTTTAGTTAGTTATTATTATTATTATTAGTTATTTAGTTTTATTATTATTTAGTTAGTTTATTTTAGGTTTTTTAGTTAGTTTAATTTTATTAGTTTTATTTTATTAGTTAGTAGTTATTAGTTATTAATTTTAAGTTTAGTTATTTATTATTAGTTTAGTTTTTAGGTTTTTATTAGCTATTAGTTTAGTTTTTTAGTTATTTATTTAGTTATTATTAGTTAGTTATTATTAGTTACTAGTTTAGATTTTTATTATTAGTTAGTTATTAGTTATTAGTTTAGGTTAGGTTTTATTAGTTTTTACTAATTATTATTAGTTAATTTTATTATTAGTTTCAGTTAGTTTAATTAGTTATTAGTTATTTACTTTAGCTATTTTTTAGTTTATTACTTTATTAGTTATTAGTTATTAATTATTAGTTTTTAGTTATTAGTTAGTTATTAGTTTAATTATTAGTTTAGTTATTAGTTTAGTTATTAGTTATTAGTTAGTTAGTTTTATTATTTTAGTTTTTTAGTTATTAGTTATTAGTATTTATTATTTTATTATTAGTTATTATTTTTTTAGTTATTAATTATGTAATTTAGTTTTTATTTATTATTTTATTAGTTTAGTTTATTAGTTTATTAGTTTAGTTAATTCTTATTAGTTATTTGTTTTTAGTTTTTATTAGTTGTTAATGTAGTTATTTATTAGTTTTATTAGTTATTAGTTAGTTTAGTTTTTTTAGTTAGTTTATTTAGTTATTTTTTTAGTTTAGTTATTTATAACTAGTTATTAGTTATTATTAGTTATTAGTTTATTAGTCTTTTAGTTTAGTTATTATTATTATTATTATTAGTTATTATTAGTTTAGTTAGATGTTTAGTTATTAGTTAGGCTTTTAGTTTATTAATTTATTATAATTAGTTAGTTATTAGTTTATTAGTTTTAATTAGTTATTTATTTAGTTAGTTATTAGGTTTAGTTATTAGATATTTTAGTTAGTTAGAATATTTAGTTTTATTGGTTCTTAGTTATTTTGTTTATTATTATTAGTTATTATTCGTTATTATTTATTAGTTAGTTAGTTTGTTTATTAGTTATTTATTAGTTATTAGTTATTTATTTATTTATTTTTATTAATTATTATTATTATTATTTTAGTTAATTATTAATTTTATTATTAGTTATTATTATTAGTTTATTATTTTAGTTATTATTTATTATTTTATTTAGTTTAGTTTAGTTTTTTAGGTTTATTTTATTATTAATTTTAATTAGTTATTAGTTAGTTATTAGTTTAATTTAGTTATTAGTTATTATTAGTTTAGTTTATTAGTTTATTTATTATTTATTTAAGTTATTATTAGTTATTAAGTTTTAGTTTTATTATTTTATTAGCTATTAGTTTAGTTAATTTAGTTATTTTATTATTAGTTATTATTAGTTATTATTTTATTAATTTTAGTTATCAATTTTTTATTAGTTAGTTGTTTAGTTATTTTATTAGTTTAGTTAGTTTAGTTATTATTATTATTCAGTTTATTAGCTGTTAGTTTATTAGTTTTAGTTATTAGTTATTAGTTATTAGTTATTAGCTTACTAGGTATTCTTGGTAATTAATTTTTTTATTTAGTTATTTAGTTTTATTATTAGTTATTAGTTTATTAGTTTAGTTAGTTTTATTAGTTTTATTATTAGTTTTTAGATGGTTAGTTAGTTTTTTAGGTTTTTAGTTTATTTTTATTATTTTACTTTTAGTTTTATTAGTTAGGTTTAGTTTTATTAGCATATTATTAGTTAGTTTTTAGTTTTAGTTAGTTTTAGATAGTTATTAGTTTAGTTTATTAGTTATTAGTTTAGTTTTATTATTAGTAAATTAATAATTTTTACTTATATTTATTAGTTATATTTAGTTATTAGTTAGTTAGTTAGTTTATTATTAGTTTAGTTATTAGTGATTAGGTTTCCATGTAATTAGTTTGTTAGATTAGTTATTAGGCTTTTGTTTTTTTTAGTTAGTTTAGTTTGTTTTTTTTAGGTTATTAGGTTTTTTTAGTTTTTATTGGTTAGTTTGTTTTATTAGTTTAGTTTAGTTTTTTATTAGTTTTATTAGTTTAGTTAGTTTACAAGTTTAGTTTTAGTTAGTTTAGTCAGTTTAGTTTAGTTTTTAGTTTAGTTTTAGTTTTTATTAATAGTTTTAGTTATTAGTTATGTAGTTTAGTTAGTTAGTTTTTTATTAGTTTTATTTATTGAGTTTAGTTAATTATTAATTTAATTATTTTATTTTAATAATTATTTATTTAATTATTTATTATTAGTTATTATTAGTTATTAGGTTTTATTTATTATATTTTAGTTTTATTAGTTTTATTATTAGTTTAATAGGTTTAGTTTTTTAGTTATTAGTTTTTTATAGTTTGTTTAGTTTTAGTTAGTTTTAGTTTTAGTTATTAGTTTATTATTAGTTATTAATTGTTATTAGTTTTATTAGTTAGTTTTTAGTTTTAGTTATTAGTTTTATTAGTTATTATTATTATTAGTTTATTATTATTAGTTAGTTATTAGTTTTAGTTATTAGTTTTATTAGTTTTATTAGTTATTAGTTAGTTTAGTATTTTTTATTATTAGTTTTTAGTTTAATAGTTGTATTAGATAGTTAGTTAGTTTAGGTAGTTATTATTAGCTTTAGTTTATTATTATTTATTATTAGTTACTAGTTATTAGTTTAGTAGTTTAGTTTTATTTATTTTATTATTATTATTTATTTACTAGTTTTTATTTTATTAGTTATTAGTTATTAGTTTTCTTAGTTTATTAGTTATTTAGTTTTTATTATTAGTTTTAGTTATTAATTTTTTTATTATTAGTTTTATTATTTATTTATTATTATTATTAGTTATTATTATTATTATTATTATTATTATTAGTTTTAGTAATTAGTTTATTTTATTAGTTTGTTTTAGTTTATTTATTATTTATTATTATTAGTTAGTTTTATTAGTTATTTATTTATTGGTCTAGTTATTTGGTTTTAGTTATTATTTATTATTAGTTTAGTTATTAGGTTTATTTATTATTATTAATTTTTATTAGTTTATTTATAATTAGTTTATTAGTTTATTAGTTTATTTTAGTTATTATTATTAGTTTATTAGGTTATTAAGTCTAGTTTATTAGTATTATTATTTCATTTTATTAAATTTTTAGTTTAGTTATTATTTAGTTATTAGTTTTTATTTATTAGTTGGTTAATATTATTAGTTATTAGTTTATTTTTATAATTTAGTTCTTAGTTTAGTTATTTTTAGTTTATTATTATTAGGTTTTAGTTTTATTATTTAGTTATTTATCAGTTTAGTTTAGTTATTATTATTATTAAGTTTAATTAGTTTATTTGTTTTAGTTAATTTATTAGTTATTAGTTTAGTTTTATTAGTTTGTTAGTTTATGAGTTATCAGTTATCAGTTATTATTTGTTTTTTATTATTCTTAATTTTAGTAAGTTATATTAGTTATAAGTTTATTAGGTTTTTAGTTATTATTAGTTTTATTATTAGTTAGTTTACTTTATTAGTTTATTAGTTATTAATTAATTATTATTAGTTTGTTTATAATTATTAGTTATTTGTTTTTATTTAGTTTTATTAGATATTATTATTATTAGTTTTAGTTATAATTAGTTATTACTATTATTTAGTTATTAGTTACTAGTTTTAGTTATTTGTTATTATTAGTTATTATTAGTTTATTAGTTTATTAGTTATGTTAGGTTTTAGGTTTAGTTTCGTTATTATTATTAGTTTTTATTAGTTAATAGTTATTAATTTTAGCTTTTTAGTTTATTATTATTTAGTTTTATTAGTTTTTAGTTTATTAGTTTTAGGTAGGTTTATTATTTAGTTTATTAGTTAGTTTTATTAGTTTCGATATTATTAGATTAGATTTTTATTAGTTATTTAATTTATTTTATTAGTTTTTTTTATTAGTTTTGAGTTATTACTTAGTTATTTAGTTATTATTAGTTAATTATTTATTTAGTTATTATTAGTAATTTATTTATTATTAGTTTAATAGTTATTAGATTAGTTAGTTTAGTTGGTTTTTTATTAGTTTTTATTATTAGTTTATTATTATTATTATTATGTGGTTTTTAGTTATTAGTTTTTAGTCATTAGTTAGTTTTAGTTAGTTTTTTGGTTTATGAGTTAGTTTTTTAGTTATTAGTTTATTTATTATTATTATTATTAGTTAGTTATTAGTTTATTATTTTAGTTATTAGTTTATTAGTTTGTTTGTTTATTAGTAATTAATTAGTTTAGTTTATTAGGTTTTATTAGTTATTATTATTAATAGTTAGTTATTAGTTTATTATTTTAATTATTAGTTTATTAGTTAGTTAGTTTATTAATTATTAGTTAGTTTAGTTTATTAGGTTTTATTAGTTTTTATTAGTTATTTAGGTTTTAGTTTAGTTTTTAGTTTAGTTAGTTTTTATTTAGTTTAGTTATTAGTTATTTTTTTATTAGTTTATTTGTATTATTATTATTATTATTTGTTAGTTTTAGTTTTTTATTTATTGTTAGTTTTAGCTTTCTTAGTTTTTTAGTTTTTATTATAACTTATTAGTTTTTATTAGTTATTAGTTTAGTTAGTTATTAGTTTTTTATTAGTTTTTATTGCTTATTAGTTTTATTAGTTTTTTACTAGTTTAGTTTTATCAATTAGTTTAGTTATTTAGTTTTATTTATTCTTATTAGTTTAGTTATTTAGTTTATTATTATTAGTTATTTAGTTTTATTATTAGTTATTAGTTTATTTTTAGTTATTATTTAGTTAGTTTAGTTTAGTTTTTATTAGTTATTAGTATATTATTTTAGTTATTAGGTATTAGTTATTTTTATTATTAGTTTTAGTTATTATTTTATTTATTATTATTATTTTAGTTATTATTAGTTAGTTATTTAGTTATTATTAGTTTATTAGTTTTATTAGTTATTTAGTTTATTAGTTTAGTTTTTATTATTATTTTATTAGTTTAGTAATTTTTATTATTATTAGTTATTATTATTAGTAGTTTAGTTATTATTTTTTATAAGTTTAGTTAGTTATTTACTTTTAGTTTATTAGTTTTTTAGTTTTAATTATTAGTTTGTTATTAGTTATTATTAGTTAGCTTTATTATTATTAGTTTATTAGTTAGTTATTTTAGTTATTATTATTCAATTTAGTTTATTATTATTAGTTTTTTTATTAGTTTTATTAGTTTATTATTGTTATTATTAGTTCTCATTTTTAGTAGTTTTATTAGTTATTAGGTTTTATTAGTTTTAGTTATTTATTATTAGTTATTAGTTTGCTTAGGTTTTTCATTTTATTAGTTATTTATTAGGTTTAGTTTTAGTTTTATTTGTTTAATTTTATTATTAGTTATTTTTTATTAGTTACTATTAGTTTATTTAGATATTAGTTTTAGTTTTATTAGTTTTTTAGTTTATTTTTTAATTAGTTTACTAGTTATTATTATTATTATTATTATTATTATTATTATTATTATTATTATTTTAATTAATTATTATTTAGTTATTTATTTTATTAGTTAGTTTTAGTTATTAGTTATTATTATTTGTTTAGTTTATTAGGTTTGTTATGAGTTAGTTATTAGTTTTATTATTATTATTATTGTCATTATTATTATTATTATTTTTTTTTAATTAATTATTATTTAGTTATTTATTTTATTAGTTAGTTTTAGTTATTAATTATTATTATTTGTTTAGTTTATTAGGTTTGTTATGAGTTAGTTATTAGTTTTATTATTATTATTATTATTGTCATTATTATTATTATTATTATTATTATTATTTTTATTATTATTATTATTATTTTAGTTAGTTTTATTTTAGTTATTATTAGTTTATTAGTTAGTTAGTTTTTTTATTTGTTTTATTAGTTTAGTTAGTTAGTTTAGTTTAGTTATTAGTTTATTAGTTTTAGTAGTTAGTTTTATTAGTTTTTAATTTATTAGTAACTATTAGTTAGGTTAATTGTTTTTATTAGTTTTTATTATTAGTTAGTTATTATTGTTAGTTAGGTTATTTTATTAGTTATTAGTTTTAGATTAGTTATTTAGTTATTAGTTTTAGGCTTTTATTATTAATTAGTTATTTAGTTATTTATTAATGTTATTATTTAGTTTATTATTTTATTTTATTAGTTATTAGTTTAGTTATTAGTTTTAGGTTATTCATTTAGTTTATTAATTTTTAGTTATTAGTTTTAATTATTAGATACTAGTTATTAGTTTTATCAGTTTTATTAAATTATTATTAGTTAGTTAGTTTTATTTTATTAATTTAGTTATTTAGATTTATTATTATTTATTATTTAGTTTTATTTTATTTAGTTTAGTTATTAGTTTATTAGTTTATTATTATTATTACTATTTATTATTAGGTTTGTTTTTATTAGTTATTAATTATTAGTTTAGTTCTAAGTTTAGTTATTAATTTAGTTATTATTATTAGTTTAGTTATTTAGTTCTTATTTTAGTCTTAGTTATTAGTATTTTAAGTTTTATTAGTTTAGTTCTTAGTTATTAGTTAGTTAGTTTAGTTCTTTTTTATTTTAGTTATTAGTTTAGTTATTAGATATTATTAGTTAGTTAGTTATTTGGTTTTGGTTTATTGGTTATTTTTATTGGTTAGTTTTTTGGTTGTTTATTATTAGTTATTAGTTAATTAGTTATTTATTATTATTATTAGTTAATTAGTTTTAGTTTTATTATTATTATTATTTATTAGTTTTTTTATTAGTTATTTGTTTAGTTATTTAGTTAGTCTTATTTGTTTAGTTATTTAGTTTATTAGTTATTTGGTTAGTTTTATTATTAGGTTTATTTTTTAGTTATTAATTTTATTAGTTTTGTTATTTAGTTTAGTTATTTATTATTAGTTTAGTTAGTTATTAGTTAGTAAGTTATTTAGTTTAGTGATTAGCTTAGTTAGTTTATTAATTAGTTTAATTATTAGTTTCAATTATTAGTTATTTTTTTATTAGTTTTATTATTTATTTATTAGTTTATTATTATTAGGTTTATTAGTTATTAGTTAGTTAATTATTATTAGTTAGTTATTAGTTTATTATTAGTTTGTTAGTTTAATTATTAGTTATTAGTTATTAGTTTTTATTAGTTAGTTATTAATTAGTTATTAGTTTAGTTATTATTTAGGTTTAGTTAGTTTTAGTTATTAGTTAGTTTTAGTTTTATTAGTTATTAGTTAGTTTTATTAGTTATTATTATTAGTTATTAGTTTATTTAGTTTTATTATTTATTATTAGTTAGTTAGTTAGTTATTTTATTTAGTTTTATTAGTTATTAGTTTTTTATTATTTGTTAGTTATTTAGTTTAGTTATTTTTAGTTAGTTATTTAGCTTAGTTATTATTAATTAGTTATTATTTGTTATTAGATAGTTAGTTTTTAGTTTATTAGTTATTTAGTTTATTAGTTTAGTTTAGTTTTTTAGTTTTGTTTAGTTATTAGTTATTTAGTTTTTATTTGGGTTTTAGTTTTTAGTTAGTTTTAGTTATTAGTTTATTAGTTAGTTTTTAGTTTACTTAGTTTATTTAGTTAGTTTTATTTTATTAATAATTATTATATTAATTTTAATTAATTATTTGTTTATTAGTTTTTATTAATTTATTATTAGTTATTTATTTATTAGGTTTATTAGTTTAGTTTATTAGTTAGTTTTAGTTTATTAATTTTATTAGTTATTTAGTTATTAGTTTTATTAGTTATTTAGTTATTAGTTTTATTAGTTTATTAGTTTATTAATTTTATTAATTAATTATTTATTAGCTTATTTATTTAGTTATTAATTTATAAGGTTTTTAATTAGTTTAGTTATTTAGTTTCATTAGGTTAATTAGTAGTTATTTTAGTTTTTTTATTAGTTTTATTATTTAGTTATTATTATTAGGTATTAGTTATTAGTTTAGCTTTTAGTTTATTAGTTAGTTAGTTATTATTTATTATTTATTTCATTATTAGTTTAGTTTTTAGTTTTTTAGTTTTATTAGCTATTTATTAGTTTTGTTTTTATTAGTTATTAATTAGTTATTATTATTAGTTTTAGTTATTATTAGTTAGTTATTAGTTATTAGAATTAGATAAGTTAGTTATTTATTAGTTATTATTATTAGTTTTATTAGTGATTTAGTTTAGTTATTATTTTTATTAGTTTTAGTTTATTACTTTACTAGTTTTTTAGTTTATTAGTTTATTGGTTTATTAATTTTTTAGGTTTTATTTTTAGTTGGTTTAGTTTTTTTTATTAGTCATTAGTTTAGTTTAGTTATTTAGTTATTAGTTATTAGTTTAGTTATTTAATTTATCATTATTAGTTATTATTAATTAGTTTATTAGTTAGTTAGTTTAGTTTATTTTTATTATTATTAGTTTATTATTTAGTTATTAGTTTATTAGTTTATTAGTTTATTAGTTTTATTATTTTTTAGTTTATTAGTTTAGGTTATTATTAGTTATTAGTTTTATTAGTTTATTATTAGTTTTTATTTAGTTTTTATTAGTTTTTATTATTATATCTAGTTATTATTATTAGTTATTAGTTAATAATATATTATTATTATTAGTTTAGTTATTAGTTTATTAGGTTTATTATTAGTTTGTATAGTTAGTTAGTCAGTTTAATTTTTTATTATTTATTAGTTTATTAGTTAGGTTTTTCAGTTAGTTATTAGTTATTAATTATTATTTTTATTAGTTATTAGTTATTAGTTTATTTAGTTTATTATTATCAGTTATTAGTTAGTTATTGAGCATTAGTTTAGTTTTATTAGTTATTTAATTATTAGGTTTAGTTAGTTCTTATTAGTTTTAGTTATTAGTTTATTAGTTATTATTAGTTATTATTTATTGATTATTATTAATTTGTTTATTAGTTTAGTTAGTTTATTTAGTTTTTATTAGCATATTAGTTTATTAGTTTAGTTTTATTAGTTAGTTACTTTATTATTATTTAGTTTTAGTTTTTTTAGTTATTTATTAAGTTTAGTTTAGTTATTTAGTTATTAGTAGTTAGTTATAAATATTATTAAGTTATTAGTTTTTAGTTTTATTAATTATTAGATATTATTTATTATTAGCTTAATTATTAGTTTTTAGTTATTATTATTAGTTTATTACTTTTTATTTAGTTTTAGTTATTTAAGTTTTTATTAGTTAGTTATTTGATTTTTAGTTATTAATTATTTAGGCTATTAGTTCAATTAGTTATTAGTTATTAGTTTCATTAGTTATTAGTTATTAGTTTAGGTTATTAGTTTGTTAGTTTAGTTACTAGTTTATTTATTATTAGTTATTTAGTTTTTAGGTATCAATTTTTTATTATTAGTTTAGTTTAATTCAATTAGTTTATTATTATTAGTTATTATTAGTTAGTTAGTTAGTTATTAGTTATAGTTATTAGTTTAAGTTTAGTTAGTTATTATTAGTTAATTAGTTATTATTTAGTTATTAGTTAGTTATTATTAGTTAGTTTATTATTAGTTATTATTATTAGTTATTAGTTTATTAGTTAGTTATTAATTATTAGTTATTAGTTAGTTTTATTATTATTATTATTGGTTTTAGTTATTAGTTATTATTAGTTAGTTAGTTTATTAGTTATTAGTTTTATTAGTTTAGTTAGTTATTATTAGTTATTAGTTTAGTTATTTTATTAGTTAGTTTATTATTATTATTATTAGTTTTGTTTATTTATTATTAGTTATTTGTTTTTTAGTTAGTTTTTTTATTGGTTATTATTTATTATTATTTATTTATTATTAGTTTTATGGTTATTAGTGGTTTATTTTTTTACTTATTAGTTTTATTAATTATTTATTAGTTATTAGTAGTTATTTAGTGGTTTATTTTTTATTAGTTAGTTTTTTAGTTTATTATTAGTTATTAGTTTTTATTATTTAGTTAGTTATTAGTTATTAGTTTAATTTTTTAATTTTTCAATTTATTTATTAGTTTATTAGTTTTAGTTATTAGCTATTAATTTAGTTTTATCAGTTTAGTTATTAGTTATTTGGTTTATTATTAGTTAGTTTTTTTAGTTTTTATTAGTTATTATTTATTATTAGTTATTATTTGTTATTAGTTATTATTAGTTAGTTAATTTTAGTTATTAGTTTATTAGTTATTAGTTATTTAGTTATTATTAGTTTTAGTTATTTAGTTTATTAGTTTAGTTATTTATTTAGTTATTAGTTTATTAGTTAGTTATTTTATTATTATTAGTTTATTATTTTATTATTGGTTATTTATTATTATATTAATTATTAGTTAGTTATTTTGTTTAGTTTATTAGTTATATTAGTTATTAGTTTTTTTATATTCTTAGTTATTATTATTAATTTATTAGTTATTTAGTTATTTAGTTATTTATTTATTTATTATTATTAGTTTATTAGTTTATTAGTTTTTATTAGTTATTTGTTATTTTAGTTATTATTTGTTACTATTAGTTATTATTAGTTATGAGTTTTAGTTAGTTCTTTTTAGTTAGTTATTAAAGTTTTTATTATTAGTTATTATTAGTTTTAGGTTAATTATTTAGTCCGCTAATTATTTTTATTATTATTTATTAGCTATTAGTTATTAGTTAATTAGTTTTTATTATTTATTAGTTTAGTTATTATTAGTTAGTTTTTAGTTTACTTATTATTATGTTTATTAGTTATTAGTTTTATTATTAGCTAATTATTATTACTAGCTAGTTATTTATTATTTTTAGTTATTATTTGTTATTAGTTAGTTATTAGTTAGTTATTAGTTTTATTATTAGTTTTATTAGTTCTATTATTAATAGTTTTACTTAGTTATTATTAGTTTTAGTAAGTTATTATTTTTTATTCATTAGTTATTAGTTATTAGTTATTAGTTTATTTTTTTATTAGTTTTATTAGTTTTATTAATTTATTTATTAGGTTTTAGTTTATTAGTTATTAGTTAGTTTTTAGTTTATTATTTAGTTAGTTTTAGTTTTTATTATTATTTAGTTATTAGTTTATTATTATTAGTTTTATTAGTTATTATTTAGTTATTAGTTTTAGTTATTATTAGTTTAGTTATTAGTTATTATTAGTTTAGTTATTAGTTAGTTATCAGTTTATTAGTTTATTAGTCATTAGTTATTAGTTTTAGTTCAGTTAGTTATTTATTTATTAGTTATTTGTTATTAATTAGTTATTTAGTTATTAATTTAATTTTTTAGTTATTTAGTTTTATTAGTTTTATTTGTTTTAGTTAGGTTTTTTAGTGTTAGTTTAGTTTTATTAGGTTTATTATTGTTAATTTTTATTTTAGTTATTTAGTTTTGGTTATTAGTCATTATTACTTAGTTTTATTACATAGTTATTATTATTAGTTAGTTTTAGTTAGTTTTTTTATTAGTTTATTTTACTAGTTTATTAGTTATTATTATTAGTTATTTAGTTATTAGTTTAGTTTCATTTAGCTTTTTGAGTTTTATTTTAGTTATTAGTTATTATTTATTATTAGTTAGTTTTATTAGTTTATTAGTTATTTGTTAGTTATTAGTTAGTTATTACTTTATTAGTTTATTATTAGTTACTAGTTTTAATTTATTTAGTCATTTATTTATTAGTTATTAGTTATTAGTTAGTTATTTAATTTTTTAGTTATTAGTTTAGTTATTTAATTATTTAGTTTTATTAGTTTTAATTAGTTTTATTAGTTTTAGTTTAGTTTTATTAGGTTTATTATTATTATTTTTAGTTTAGTTATTTAGTTTTAGTTATTACTTAGTTATTATTAATAGTTAGTTTGGTTAGTTTTATTATTAGTTTATTTTATTAGTTAGTTAGTTATTATTATTATAAGTTATTTAGTTATTAGTATAGTTTTATTTAGTTTATTTAGTTATCATTTTAATTATTAGTTTTTATTTATTACTAGTTAGTTTTATTAGTTTATTAGTTATTAGTTAGTTATTAGTTTGCTATTTATTAGTTATTTATTAGTTTTATTAGTTTTAGTTATTAGTTTTATTAGTTTATTTATTAGGTTTATTAGTTATTAGTTATTAGTTTAGTTTTTTAGTTATTATTAGTTTTTAGTTTTTAGTTTATTTATTATTAATTATTAGTTTATTTATTAGTTTTTTTAAAGTTAATTATTATTATTATTATTATTGTTTTAGTTAATTTTTAGTTATTAGTTAGTTTAGTTATTAGATTATTAGTTCTAGTTTTTTAGTTAGTTATTATTAGTTTTATTATTTATTATTAGCTTAGTTATTAGTAGTTAGTTATTCATTAATAGGTTTATTATTAGTAATTTGTTATTAGTTTTATTAGGTTTTTAGTTTAGTTATTATTATTTAGTTAGTTTAGCTATTAGCTTTTAGTTAGTTTTTATTATTTTGGTATATTATTATTTTAGTTATTATTAGTTATTTAGTTATTAGTTACTATTATTAGTTTAGTTATTAGTTTATTAGTTTAGTTAGTTTAGTTATTTGTATAGTTATTAGTTAGTTATTAGTTATTAGTGTTTTTAGGTTTATTAGTTATTGGTTTAATTAATTTTAGTTAGTTATTATTATTAGTTTTAGTTATTAGTTTAGTTATTAGTTATTAGTTTAATTAGTTTAATTTTTATTATTTAGTTTTAGTTATTTATTTTAGATTAATTTTTGTTAATAGTTATTAGTAATTAGTTTATTAATTAGTTATTTAGCTATTTATTATTTTTATTATTTAGTTTATTAGGTTTTATTAGTTATTTGTTAATTATTTAGCTATTAATTTAATAGTTAGTTAGTTTATTATTAAGTTATTAGTTTATTAGTTTTTTATTTATTAGTTTTTTTTTTATTAGGTTTTGGTTATTGTCTTAGTTTATTAGTTTATTATTAGTTTATTGGTTTATTAGTTTATTGGTTATTATTTAGTTATTTAGTTTATATTATATGTTATTATTTGTTTTATTAGTTTTTATTTGTTATTAGGTTTAGTTTAGTTAGGTTTATTTAGTTATTAGTTTATTATTTATTAATAGTTAGTTATTAGTTCATTAGTTATTAGTTTAGTTTTATTATTTATTTTTATTATTAGGTTATAAGGTTATTTATTTATTTGTTATTAGTTAGTTATTATTAGTTATTATTAGTTTAGTTTAGTTTATTTAGTTATTAGTTAGTTATTATTAGTTCAGTTAGTTTTAGTTAGTTTTGTTATTAGTTTATTAGTTTTATTTAGTTTTAGTTATTAGTTTTATTATTTATTTATTTATTATTTATTTTTAATTTATTAAGTAATTTTAGTTTAGTTAGTTTATTAGTTTATTTGGTTTTATAGTTTATTAGTTTATTATTGGTTTTATTAGTTATTTTTATTAGTTTGTTAGTTATTTAGTTATAGTTATTAGTTTAGTTATTTTTTGTGGTTATTAATTTTATTATTCATTTTATGGATTAGTTAGTTTTATTAGTTTAGTTATTAGTTCTATTTATTTTAATTATTATTTTATCAGGTTTTAATTATTAGGTATAGTTAGTTATCATTTAGTTTATTAGTTATTTAGCTTTTAGTTTATTAGTTATTAGTTAGTTTATTTATCAGTTTAGTTTTAGTTATTATTGGTTATTTATTAGTTGTTACTTTTAGGTTTAGTTTTAGTTAGTTATTTAGGTTTTATTAATTATTAATTATTAGTTAGTTTTATTAGTTATTTTATTAGTTTAGTTTAGTTATTATTAGTTATTAGTTTATTATTATTATTTAGTTATTAGTTAGTTATTATTATTTTTAATTAGTTTAGTTAGTTTTATTATTATTATTAGTCATTATTAGTTTTATTAGTTGGTTAGTTTTAGATTATTTTTATTAGTTATTTTATTAGTTTATTATTATTTATTAGTTTAATATTTTATTAGTAATTATTATTAGGTTAATGATTATTTTCTTAGTTATTTATCAGTTATTTTAAGTTAGTAATTATTAGTTATTATTATTAGTTAGCTATTTTTATTTTATTATTATTAGTTAGTTAGTTAGTTATTAGTTTATTATTTTTAATAGGTTTAGTTATTAGTTATTTATTTATTAGTTAGTTAGTTTGAGTCAGTTTTATTGTTTAGTTTTTATTTTATTAGTTTTTGGTGGTTATTAGTTTTTAGTTAGTTTTGTTAGTTGAGTTAGTTAGTTTTAATTATTTAATTATTAGTTAGTTAGTTAGTTTTTTATTAGTTATTACTTAGTTTTAGTTATTATTTTAGGTTATTAGTTTAGTTATTTATTATTAGTTATTAGTTATTTAGTTTAGTTAATTTTTATTAGTTAGTTATTAGTTAGTTTTTTATTATTAGTTATTATTAGTTAGTTATTAGTTTATTAGTTATTAGTTTATTTATTTTATTAGTTATTAGTTATTAGTTTTTTGTTTTTAGTTATTTAGTTATTTAGTTTAGTTATTTTTATTAGTTATTAGCTATTAGTTTAGTTTTTAATTTAGTTATTATTAGCTATTAGTTTAGTTTTATTAGTTTTATTTAGTTATTAGTTAGTTTATTAGTTTTATTAATTATTAGGTTTAGTTTTTATTAGTTATTAGTTTAGTTATTAGTTTTTTAGTTTAGTTATTAGTTTAGTAACAGTTTATTAGTTTATTAGTTCTTAGTTAGTTATTTAGTTTTTAGTTAGTTAATTTTTATTACTTATTAGTTTATTAGTTATTAGTTAGTTACTATTTTATTAGTTTATTAGTTTATTAGTTTTAAATTTATTTAGTTTTTTTTATAATTTTATTAGTTTTAGTTAGTTAGTTTTTTGAGTTATTATTTGTTATTTATTTTTATTATTGGTTTTAGTTTAGTTATTTATTTAGTTTTTATTATTATTAGTTAGTTACTTTTATTATTAGTTTATTATTTTATTAGTTATTAGGTATTAGTTTAGTTAGTATATTTATTAGTTATTAGTTTATTAGTTAGTTAGTTTTATTATTAGTTTAGTTATTAATTATTATTATTATTAGGTTTAGTTTTTATTTATTAGTTAGTTTTATTAGTTTTATTAGTTATAGTTATTAGGTTTAGTTTTATTATTAATTATTTAGTTATTATTAGTTATTAGTTTATTTTATTAGTTTTATTAGTTTTTAGTTTAGCTAGTTTTATTAGTTAGTTATTTAGTTATTATTAGTTATTTAGTTAGTTATTAGTTTATTTTTTATTATTATTGACACTAAAATTCTACTAGTTGACGCAGTCTTGATGTAAAGCAATCTTCGAATCAAGACTAACCGAGATCAAGCGCTTATTATCAATCGACTCTTAAACATGGAGTGTTTATAGTCAAATTGAGCATCTTGACGAGCCGAATCTAACAATCCTAAGATCTCATAATTCTAACTTCATTTGAGCATTCAAATACACAAAATATATCAAATGATCAAGGGAATCATCACGAGTCATCCGATGGAGTGGTTTGGATTTTGCATGTATTAATGGAAATGTCTTCTCTCTAATATATAAATAGCCCCTCATTCTTCACATGAGGGGGTAATGCTATAGAGAAGAGAGAGCTCTAAAGCTTAAAAATTGTCCAAGCATAATCATGCCACCACTCGACGGTCGCCGACCACCTCCGTTGGCCACCAACCGCAGCCATAGTCTTGCGGTCGACCCTGCGATTAGGTAGTCGATAGCTTTGTCGTCTTCACCGCACCAATGCATAGCCACCATCATCGAAACATTATCGTCAACCCGTGGCTAGTCATTACTCATTGGTCATGCCAGCTCAACCATGCGGTCATCCCCGCAAAATCTAGTCGCTTGATCCGCCCGACCACCGCCATTAACCACC